>OY740775.1:48784269-49169269 GCA_963513935.1 Aphrophora alni | reverse complement strand
TTTAAAGGGCAAAATTGGCCCGATTTTAGAGTCTCACTGATTTTCCTGAGATAATTTTTTTTTGTGTGTAATTAAATAAATATATAAACTAGATAATGTCAAAATCATGTGTGAATAAAAATCTTTTTCGTTAAATAAATTTAATAAATTAAATAATTTCAATTCAGAAATAATAGAAATTTTTGTTTTCTATATATCAATTGTAAGAAATTCATAAGTAATTGCCTTCTGCTCAAAAGAAAAATATTTAGTTATTATCCATTAATTTTATTAGAGAAATTGTTTGAATTTTATTTTGTTGACTTGTGTCAAGTTTTTTATTTCAGTTGTTTTATTGTAGTTAATTAAAAGAATTAATTTTTTTCATTTATCCTCTAAATCTGTGTTTTATTTAGAATTGGTCACACATTTATATGTTGTATTTTCAGGTTCGTTATTATAAAAAAGGGTAAAATATATTGTATCAAAAAGGTATTCCTAAGGACACACCTGCGAGATTAAAATTCAAAAAATAAAGTAAATTCGTGTTCTCCCTGAGAAACAGGGTAATCATAAATACAGTTACTGGAAGTCGTAAATAAAAAGGGGGGTACCGGTAATTTGGGGCAACTCAAATTATCGAAGAAGTTATTCAATCCAGGCCAGCAAGATAATAAGCCAAAAACTTCCAGTGGATTGGATAATTTATTCTTTTTGTCACGCGAGAACGAATCCTGTAGGCTAAAAATCTCAGGATTCGAGACTGTTACGTATTAATTAAGATAGGGGGCGTAATTAGTCTGACTCTAAAAAAGATAGAGTTTTTTCGTTGGAGTACATTGGCCTCCCTCTCCCCTTTTTCTATATCCGGTATGCAAGGAACGGACTTAATAAGCAGGCAGTCGTGCATCAACCAGCAGTGAAGGAAGACGTCTGGACAGCGCTTATCGTTTCTTTTCCAATAGTCCTCTAATATTAAAGTATGCCTTGCTAAACCCTCAGGAATAGGGCCAGTACGGTCCTAGGGTTTATATCTTGGCGCATCGGGTTTTTTGGACCCGTATTAATATTAGTTGAACTAACACCATGTTAGGCCTTTTGTGTTAGTCCAACATGTTGTGTCAATACAGTGTAGTTTATATTAATATTTGGTTTTAGACTAAATTCGTCTTGTAAGTTAGTTTTAGAATTAGATGCCATCAAAAATGGCTAGTCTAGATTGAGATTCGCCCAGTGTACATATATTAATTTACCACGTGATCTGACGACCCGGCAATGCATAATAAAAGCTGATCCACATACCCCCCAAAGGTTAGCTTCGCAAATTAATAAAGATTCATTTTAATCTTTTTATATAATAGACAATCAAGCTTAACATTTAAAATATAATATTTAATTTTTGAATATCTCATTTTCTATAAAAACTAAACAAAGCTATTAACATAGGATTTTCATGAAAGAAGCACATGAAATCTAAACACAGAGCTAATTTTTCAGATGATCATTTGAAAAAAAAAAAATGATAATAGGAACATCTAAATTTAACAAAAACAATTAATTGCACACTTTACACACATATGTGAGAAAAAACAAACAATAACCAAGAAACAACCTTCAAAAATTAGGTTTATCATAAATATTTGTATCCTAAGATTGTGTTTTATTTTCTATGAAAATGTTTGTTTTATTTCATTTTAAAATATATAAACTTCTTTAATTTCCCTTTTTGGTAAACTTTAAAATTATGGTAGTCAAAAAACTCAACTCCAATTTTCACCAATTTAATTTTTAAGTTTACTAAAATTATAACCACTAAAAACATGGACGAAAATTATTAAATTTTAATTAGAATATATATAAAACCATAAAAACGCTGTTTTGAAACATTAATTTTTCAAAATAAAATACTCCTTTTGGGCCCCCTTTTATCTGGGAGGTATTTCATACTCCTCCGGACTCTGGTGGCCTGTGACACTACTTACATTTTACAGCTTGACCTTATGATTATAAGTTTGGATACCCCTGGATCTAAGGTGTGAAAACACTATTCATAGGCTACACCTAACAATACTGACTTGAATAATTACTTTCTTAAATTGAAACTCTATAGATTTACTTTCATAACTAACTCTTCTTTCTAATTAAACAATAATCATTGAGTTTATAAGTTTAGAAGACCCTATTTTTAATCGTCCAAACCAATGATGATTAGGTGGTAGAGCCTAACTAATTTTGCTGTAAAATTCTGGGTAGTTTCCCATAAAAAGTGAATTCAAAAAACAAAATTTAAAATGTTTACTTTACCAGAAATCCCACAAGCTGCCACCAATAACATACTTGACTGTTAGATCAGATATTACAAGAGAAAGAACAAAAATTTTAAATGGTTACCATTTTGAAACCATTAAGTGAACCAATTGTTTTCTTAACATTGTTTTTGACCTTCTCATATAATGTTTGACTTTCAATCATGTAAAGCCTCAAATTTTAAAAGAATTAACTATTTCAAAGGTGAAAGTTAAATATTTTGTTTAATGTTACCAGTTTTGAACACGTAATCTCGAGTTGATCACAAAGCAATTGTAAGCTTGGCGAGTAAAATGAAGAAACTTCATTTCCTTCAGTGTCATTCCTATTAAACAAAATAAAAATAAGTTAAAATAAAAACCATAATAACAAGTAAAGATGTAATAATTAAATATTTATATTTGACATCAATGTATTTGTAACCAGTTTCACGATACAATCATTGCGTCAAATCTCTCTTATTTTGGCTTTGAAAGTTAGTTTCATTTTGAAAGGTTAGAATTAGGTTTGGTGTTGAAGGTTGTTGCGTACAATAACTAAAAATTCCTAAGGTAGTGGCAAAATCACTATTGCAGAAAGACAAAGAAAAAGATAGGTATATGCGATTGCGGAGGACATTGGATGAACAAACAATCCAAATGAATGTGTATTAATTAACTAGAGGAGTTGTTATGTTTACTAAAATTAAAAGTACAAAATCAACTTTACTAAAAATGTACAGTACCTGGTCTTGCAGGTGTCCACCACATGAGATTGTAGCATAAAGACTTCACTCACGGTTCAGCTAGCTGATTCGCACAACAAAAGTAGTTCAAAATTCTTCACACAATTATAAATAATAGTAACACCTGACATTTGGATATATAGTTAACTTAGTAACTTATAACATTGCATAGTTTGGAGTTGAAATAATTAATGATGAAATTATTTCGGAAATGAAATCCCAAGAATTGATTGCGGACTAGCGCTGATGTTAATAACCAATAAATTATTTAAGAAAAGAAACTGTGATGAAACACACAAAAAAAGATTTGACATGTGAGTTGCTAATAAGCATCTGCATTAGATAGCGATTTAACTTGAAGTGAACTGTACAGGTACGAGGTTTGTACTTCGGTTAGATAAAGACACTCGTTAGAAGGGTTTGGCTTGAAATTAGAAGACAACAGGCGACACTACAAATAAATGTCCAAATATTAAACACTGATCAACAAACTTAACCAAGATAGGAATCTTATAACAAAGTTTAATGCAAATTTTGCAAGGAGCTAAGTGTTTTAGGCTATCTACTTTTTAGTATACATACTAATTAAAGGAATGAGCTAATTATTAGATGATGCTGTCTCAATTTAAATGGGACTACCTACATGTCAAACTGAAAATACATAAAATTTTGACAAAATCTGCTCACTGGTTCTGAAGTTAGGTTCGTGACATGGATTTTAGTGGACAGATATGAAACGAAGTGTTTGTTTTGGCTTGAAACATAAATATCTGATGGACATTTTTTACTCTATTTTTCTGTTAGGCTATATGAAGAAGTAATAGTCTTATAGGCTGTTACATTAAAAATATAAGTGTTATTTTTTACTAATATACAAACAAAGTGTCCCAGGAGGAAACAAACATACTTCACAGGTGTATTCAATTCTTGGACCAAAATAATGAAAAAGTTCATATAAACATAGAACTTCATTCGTAACAATCCTCCATTTTGTATTAAAAAAAAAAAAAAAAAAAAAAAAAAAAAAAAAAAAAAAAACAATTTTGGAAGTAGATAACATATTGAGTTCAAATCTGGCATACATTTATTATGTAACTTGTTAACAAACAAACTAAATGTTAATTTTTACTTGGCTTATAGGATAATCAAGTTATCAACAAAAATCTGAAAGAAAAAAAAAATAAATAAAAAAAAAATTGGTAGTTGAATACAATCAACCAGATTAACCTAAAACCAATTTTGTTTAAACACTGATAATTTTAAAAAAAATCAAATCTATTTCCTAGATTCTATCAAAAATTCAAATGTGGCCCTAAATAATATTTAACTAAATAGTTTTAAGTTTATGGAAAATCTAAATTTGGCTAAAATGTAGGCATATTATTTAAAAACAAAATTTGAATTGAAATTATAAAACAGCTGTTCAAAAATTAATTTATAAAACAGCAAGACCTACGTTAATTACAGTATTTAACATAATAACTAATCTCTCAGCTGGAATGCGTGCGTGCACAGTTTGTGATTTTTATTAGAGATTTTTTTAAATAAGTTTCATATGCCATTCAAATTTTCATATCAAGATTATGCAGATATTGTTTTTATTTACAGTATTAGTAATGGCTGAAAAACATGAATATGAACAAAGATTTCCAAACAGAAGAATTCCTTGACATGAAACCCCACCCCACCCCTCCTCAGTTTTGTTGTTAGCATGGAAGTAAATTATGTTCATAGTTGGTCTGAAGATGTCTAACGCTGAAACAGCTGTTACAAATAAAGTTTATGATAGAAGTAATCCCCTTGTGGAGATTACCTCTTTCATATTATTATTAACAACAAGGCACGTTGCATGTTGTATAAATAAAGTTTGTTTTATGTAAAATTTATTTTAAAGTTATTTCTGCCTTATTCTCAACATTCTTCAATATATGTGCTATATTAGTACAGATTGCCGCGAACCGAACTCCACGTGGTTCGTGCCCCATGTTGGAACGCCACTTGCCGCGATTCTCTATAACGCTTTGACCGACCACTCGCCGCGCTCCTCTTTAACGTTTTGACCTCACGCGAATTTTGACTTTAACCTCGCTTTAGAACGCCGCTCGTCAGGGGTTCGTGTCTGTTCAATCGCGGACAAGACCAAGTTGCTCACTTTTACCCTTTTATTAATCAAAGATATTGCAAAGCTTGGCTTTTGCAAGTATGAGTCTGTTCTCAATAACTTACAATTTTTATTCTACGAAAATTCCCTAAATTTTATTTTATCGCTCACTGAATTTACTATTTACTTTTACCCACTCTCTCTCTCTGAGGAAGTGCCTTTTGGAAGAAATCGCCTCCTGAATTCTGATAATAATTCTTCAATAATTTATATTTCTTATATTTTACCAGAGCACATTTATAATTATGAATTTCTTAATCTTGAGTTATTTAAAGAAGCAATGTTAAAAAACCAGAATGGTGAATGAAAAGAGTTACACTTGAGAATAAAATTTTATGTCTTATTGATCATCAAACACATTAAAACAATTTTAAATTTTATAAAACAACAAACAACAAAATATAACACAATTAATCTGACACAAATTCCTTATTTACTAATACAAATTGAAAAACGCTAGACTATTCCAGCTAGGACTACAAATAGTCTTTCCTGAACTGAAATAGTCGTATTTAAGTTTGAACCTTATTTTAAACCAAAGCAGAGTGATTTGAATTTAAAGAAGTTAATATTTCAAAATTTCCCCAATGAATTTACTTTTTACGAATTATTCTTTAGATTTAGTGTACCTTCACACATAACATGAAGATCTTGAAGTTATGAAGTTCTTTGCTGTAATTGGTTTATGATGTCTTCAAGTTATTTTCTCTCCAATTCCTGGATATTTTAAAGTTGTGGACTGCTGGTAGTAATTACTTATCCCTGTTGAATAGCCTTCTATGTAGATGGATCTTCTTTTATGTCTCTTCTGTATATTTCTTAGTTTACGGCTGCTTTTCTCCGAAACTTATACTAGAACTTTATACTAGAAGCTATTCTAGGTTTAGTTTTTATCTATGGAATTGTTTTTATTAACTATTTTCTATTAACAACCCTTTTAATAGATATTTGGATCTTTCTATTATTTTACTTTCTTTGTGCTAACAGTTGGTCAGGCAAATTGAACTTGTGATCTGTGACGTCATGCTACCTGCAGCGACTATTCATGATAAATCTTGCAAATTGTGATTTTGTACACTTTTTCGTACATCTTGCTGTACCTTTTGAACGGCTGGCCCGGTCTTCAATTTCTCTTCGGATTCCTCTTCTTTCCTTTCTTGAGGGTCTTGTCAAACTTGATTCGTCGTTTTCGGCCGCGTATTTTTCGAGTTACCGCACTTTTTCCGAATGTCTATTTTTTCACAATCTAACTTTTTATTTAAGTCCTTTTTCAAAATTCTTTTGCGTAAAAGTTCTTCTCCTGGTCCTATGACGGAAATAACATTTTAGTTTTTCGTCGTAGCTCGCTTGGCTCTCGAGTTATTCATGCTCGAAGTCGTGACTTTTTGAGCGTCGTATTATTTGTTTATAAAATCCCCCCCATTATCAATTTTCAACTCTGCTCTGTTGTTTTACATTTTTACATCATTAATACACATTATCTATTACTTATTTTTCCCCTTTAACATTTATTTTTACCGCTTCTGGGCTTTAACTTTTTACCTTTTGTTATTATTATATCTCCCCCATTTTGACTTTAAATCTTATTTTGATCACATATTATTCCCTACGATTGTCTTTTCAATTGTTTTTATTATTATTATTTAGTTTATTACCCTTTCACCTTTAAAATCTTAAAAAACTCTCTAAGAATGACATTCTAAGTCCTTTCTCCCCTTGTTATTATTATTTACTTTTTATTTCTGATTATTATTATGTCCCCTATTGTTTATGATTCTATTACTTTTGATTTTTGATTCTCCCCTTTTTGCAAATTTTAGGTTTTTGAGCCCTTCTAATTTCTTTAATAACTTTTTTGTTTTAGGTGCTTTTACATTTACTTGTTGATATTATTAGTCGACTGATTCTACTGAATAATTATTTAACTTAATATTTTAGTTTTTAAATAAAATTAGAACTACCATAGGTTGGCTTTTCATGCTCGGACAAGCAAAGTTTTGCCTTGGCCTCGCGTGATGTCACCGCACTATCGCATTTCCACTTTACAGAGTTTAGCGCGCCAATTTAAAAGTTTTAAATTTACCATGAGACGAATGACTTTCTCATTCCGTCTCAAGATGGATCTAATAAATTATGGAGGAGTAAATTTTAGTGAGGTTAGGTACCAACAGTGAGGAAATACAGTGATGCAGGTGTGAGAATACTTCATCTCTTTCTACTAGACCTGTAGATATTCATTCAATAACTCATTAATATAAAGAAGTATATAGAAGAATAGTATAAAAATAAAAAATATACTTACAAGAATGGTAGTTTTAAATCACTAATATTTGTCAGAAGTTTTGAGCCTGTTACATGATGTGCATTCCATTCTTGTATTAGATTAAATAAATCTGCCACACCATCTCTTACTTTACGAGCATTTCCAGTTAGATTTACTGCTTTGTTTACAGGACTTTCTGTAACTGTAATAGAAAAGAAGAAATAAGTCGTATGTCACAATGGTATTAATTAAATGTAAATATCTAACCTTAAACTTATTTGTACCAACTTATCAAGTACAAGGTGAAACTAGATTATAAATGAAAAACTCATTTGTATTTCCCATAAATTTATTTAAACTGTTTCAACCAAGTTTTACTACTTATTGCAACCTCTTATATAGCTTAAAACAGATTAAAGAAAACAACAATATAACATTCCACATAAAACAGGCCTGTTAAGTTAGCCACAATATTTGGAGGAAGATGAATTTAAGGACCTGGTTAACATCATATTAACATGTTCTTGAAATGCACATGTTTTTACAAATTCGTGCATTTCAAGAACATGTCAATATGAGGTTAAGTTAGCATGCTTTTGTTTATATTATATTGAAATTATTATTTACAAATGAAACCATTTTAATATATAGTTGAACTTTGTATTAAAGTATGTAAATAAAATGAAGTTAACCTAACCTAACTCATCCTAGATGTCAAATATTTGTTGTGTAGCTTATAAACTTTATTTATACAGACATATATAGGTATAAATGTCTAAAATGTTAACACTTAAAAATTTACACATGCGTAGTACGATTGTTGTATAAATACGGAAGGAATCTAGCCATAGATTGTCTATGTATAATATTTTTAGCTCGTTCATAGGAAGTGATAGTAGCCTATATCCTTTTGCCTATTTTATTGATGCAAGATAGTGATTTCCTAACAATTAATGTGTATATTAATCTTTATGTATGCACAGTAAGAATGTGATGTAAATAACGAAGGAAACTAGTCACAGATATTGTTTGTAAATAGATAATATATTACAATCATATTGTTAAAATATGTTATCATTTACTTTAGCCATGCTAGTGCAAGACAGTTTCCGGCAAACTAAATTGTACACTTCATACATTTTTTTAAGGTGGTATAATATTTGCAAAAAAATAAAAAGTACAGAAATGTTGTGTTGTATTAGTACTGTAGAAATCAAACACTATTGTTTTGTTTTGACTTGACTTTCATAATGGTATTTATTTTTACTTGTAAAGTTGTATGACTATAGAGGTCGTTACAAGTTAAAAGAAGGTAAACTTTTTTTATCTCGAAACAAGGTTTTTACTGTAAAAATTAAAAAATAACAAAATGGTCATATACATAGGGTTACCAGACGTCCTTGTTTACCGCGGACAGTCCGCTTTTTTTAACCTCATCCGCAGAAATGTTTGCGGCTATCATTTGTCCGTGGTTTTTAGAAAACCGAGAAACGCTTTGAATTCAGACTTAGGGCTGTCGACTGGGGAAGTACTGTGAAACGGCCGAACAGGTTTAGAAAGTGGCACATTTTGTGACATCTCGTTATTTGCTACAACCCTCTGTCTCTTTACAGGGTGGGAGTGGGTGGGGTGGGGTGCCTCTCTCTCAACCCTAAACTACCGTGTTATTAATTTCTTGACTGTAAGTGTGGGCTACAAATTTGAATCATATCTGTGAATGGTTTTCCCTTATCTCAGGTATGTATAGGCCTCCCTGTCTACTTCCTTTTTAAATGTTACTAAATTAGTTTTATAATTACTGTAATGAAAAATCAATACAGTATTAAAAATTCTTAAAAATAACTTATTAAAATTAATAATGAATGGTAAAGGTAAATTATCATATTCTATTTTCATTTGAATAATTTTTTTTTTATGTAACCATTCTTTAGGTTATAGTTATAGGTTGCAGTAACATAAGTAATATTGACGTTTTTTGTATCCATTGGCGTAGTGTAACATGTCCTCCCTTTTTTTGAGAAAAGTCCTCAGTAACAGGAAAATAATGGTAAGTCTAAATATACATCTTATTCTTGACAAGATGTCATAGAGAGCATGCAATCTAGATGTAATAATGACGGGATTTTAGTTTTTAGTAGAATATGATATTTTCTTGTTGTTTAAATGTGTAATCTCTTGGTAATCATCACCTTTAGTGAAATATGAATTTAGTGATTACTGTATTTGAAATATAATTTAATAGTTATATTAAGTATATTAACCTAACCTGTTGTGGTACAAGCCAAATATTTCTTGTGCGTTTTTGTTTTATACATTAAAAGTACAATAAGAATATTTAAAAAAATAAAATAATAACATAAAACTATGTTTATAATTTAATAAATACCCTACCTTGATTTTTTCAAAATACATTTTCACCTAGAAGAGTCATTTCCAAAAAATTTTACCTTTATTGTGAATCGCTTATTTTTCTTTATCTCCAGTTGAAGAGGCAACAGTTCTGTTGGTTTAGTTCTATAAAGATATTATGAAGGCCCTGAATTGAAAATTTATATTTAGAGAAAGAAGAAAACGTTAATTGTTTACAAAGAAAGTTACCGGTATTTTTGCGATTA
The DNA here is from genome assembly GCA_963513935.1 of Aphrophora alni. Taxonomy (NCBI): domain Eukaryota; kingdom Metazoa; phylum Arthropoda; class Insecta; order Hemiptera; family Aphrophoridae; genus Aphrophora; species Aphrophora alni. The sequence goes on along the minus strand of OY740775.1, from coordinate 49,159,220 downwards.
AAAAAAAAATCTTGTTCTACCTACCTTATTTCTTAATAATAAAAAAAGTTTTCAACACAGAGCTAATTTTTTCACTGAAAAATCACAATTTCAAAACTACAGAATTCAACACATTTGTAGATCACCGAAGTCAAGCAACATTGAGCACGATTTTGGAGAGCACTTAGGAACCTATGCACAATTTCTTTTGTTTTCATAAAATTTACGCCTAGGTCAGGCAGGGTGGCTAAATATATATTTATCTTACTTGACCTTTAAAGGTAAAAATTCGCATAAAAACCTATTTTAACATGTAATTCACTTAATCTTAACCTAGAAAAGTTGAAATTATGTTTTTTTCCAGTGAAAATTTATTTTAATATTAAGAAATAAGGTATGTAGAATATGATTTTTTTTTTTTTTTCAAATCACCAAAAATATTGGTAACATTCTTTGTAAACAATTATCAAGAAAACATATATTAGGGTCATTCCATGTCCAGTCACCCAGGTCATGACACCCACCTCCTCAGATTTTGATGAAACTTGGCATAAATGATTGCATTACCATCCTGATAACACCTGCAAAAACCTTTTTGTCCTATCATTTATAGTTTTTTTTTTATAAATTTTTTTAATTTGGCGTTATCCGAAGCCAAGGAAATCACACCTTTACTCCCTCTCACAACTAACAAATTATTTTTCTTGAAAACTATTCAAGATATCTTAATGAAATTTTGCAGGAAGTTTGTGTGTTATACCTAAAAGCAGGGAAAAATGCTCTTACTAACATACCTCAATCCCCCAAAAAATTAAAAATATTTATATGTAATTTTTTTGAAATTTAAGAAACGGGTGTTTTGGTTTACAAAATTCACAATATTTAAAGTCCCAGACATGACAGAATGCTCAAATTTGTTTTTCAATACTCTTAAATATATAGGCTATTAGATCAATAAAAAATATAGTTGGCTTTTTAACATGTTTAATTACTGTGCACAACAGAAATTTTTTTCAAATTAAAAAGTTTTATTGAGTACTTACGTTAAACAAAATATTGATCAAAATACACATTCAATATTGTGAGTTGTTTGTCTTTTGAATACATTTTAATACGGATTGAAATAGTTTTTTCATCCAACAGCTTTCAGTTTTTTTTGACACAATCTTTTTTGAAATAATATGTTCTTCTGGTGCCACTTGAATGAGGTGCGTCTACTATACTGATGATGTGTTCCAAAGGCACTATGCAAGAATCTTCTCTTTGAGGCCAATAAAAAGATGCAGCTGGCCCTGAAGGGTGGAGAAAAAGAATTTCTGCATCTTCTTTTTCACTGAAGATAGTTTTTACTAGTCCAAAATACCAGTTCCCATCATAATTTGCAGCCACGTAGTTATTTGAAGATGGTTTTACACAAACCCAATCAGAAGTTTCATAAGAAAAGATTAGTGCAGGGTTAAGACTATCAGTACCGGTAGTCCTTCTAATTTCTAGATTGTTTGTCTGAAGTGGTTTGAAATTATGAAAACTCCTCCTAGTACCAGGAATAGTTCGGGTTGTCGAAAATCGCCTTTCTAGTTCCAATCGTAGTGAATCAGCATCTGTTTTGTGAATAAAGTGAAAGTGAATGTTTTCAATGTTCTTTTCACAAAAGTTGTAGACATCAGTTGCTGTCATAATTTGATCTTGATCTGGTAGCTGGAGGCTTGCTTTCCTTAAAATTCGTTTTACTGTTCCACCTAGACCATCACATATTGATTTCCCATGACTTGTAGCGAAAAACGAGTGTTCAGCTTTGATATTGAAGTCTTTTAAATGCTCAGACAGATTCTTAAAACTATTCCTATTTTTATATTGACCAGCACAGTCATCAGTGAAATAATGAACTGAGTCTATTTCTGGATGATTTATTGACCTGGTGTCGTGCTCAAGATCGTCACTTACAAAACAATGGTTTGAAATCAAAACATTCTCTTCATTTCTTACAAAAATTCCTACTGGGTGAAGAGTACAACCCCCTCTTCCAATGTTAACTTTGGATTTCATTTTGAATATCGTATGAATAATTTTCACTAAAATCCATTACTACAATTCCTGTATTTGGTGGTGGGTTTTCTTTCAATCTCTTAAAAGCCGATGATTGTGATTTAGTGACAAACGAGTGGGGTATTAGCTTTTCTAATGATCTGCTCAATAAAGAAATATATTCCTCTAAGCTAATAGATTGTTTTACCATCTCTGCTCTGTCGATATTCACCCATTGGCTTATTACAATTTCTTCAACTTCTAAATCATAATCTTCACCCAATTTTTCAGTCAAATAATCGATTAATGTAGTGTTTGCAGGGCAGTTATCACAATGGCGCAGCATGCAGTTAGAATTTTCTATGTTACACACAAGCATCTTAATTAGGTCTTTGTATGAATCTTCAATTTTGGCAGCATCTAGTAACAGTTTTACATTTTGGTGGATGCTGCAAACACACACAGTGTGTGTTCCTGCAGCACCGGCAAGAACACACCATTTAGGTCTCAAACAACAAAATTTTGAAAACCCTAATTTCACATATGGATATTCAAATTTAAAACAAGAATAGAGTTCTCTCAAGTTACAAAGGATAAGCCTTTTTTGCATGTAAACATTTTTTTTTTACACTTACTTTGTCTTTAGCTCCAGGTAACACCCTTGAACTTTCGTCATTTTGATAAAAATCTGTTACAAGTTTAATTGTAGTTTCAGAAAGTGTTTTACCTTTTTTGGGATCAGGAGTTGCCAAAATACCCTTTTCACCTTCAAGTTTTCTTGCTTGTCTCACAATATATTCACTCACATTGAATTCCTTCATCACTTTTTCTTTGCTCTAAGATTCTGGTTAGCCTATATATAACATTTTATTAAAAATGTAGCTATTTAAATTATTATTATTACTATAATAATCTGTTATTTTATAAAAATTGCAACATATGCAAACATTATTGTTCCTGACACATAAAAGAATTTCATAGTTGAAGAATTAAATTTAAGTAGTTTGCCACTACTTCAACCCTTAAGTTACCAGAACTTCCGATACATAAACCTTTGCACATACACAGTATGATGGTTATACAGACTACCTACATATATACTTACAAGACTTTTAAATAGTTTATCTTTGGTGGTAGTAAACCTTTCATTTCCTTTTGTGATGCAAAGTGGCAGTGGACAAAAGTTGTATTAAATTGGAAACTTGATTAATTATTTTAAGGTGGTCAACAATTTTGGCAAAACAATTAATTGTAGTGCAAAAGTAATCTGCAATTGGAGGTGGCCAATACTGCAGAAGAAACATCATAAACATTTTAATAGAATAATTTATCAAGTTTGAAGGAGCAGTATAGAAGTTATCTAGTTAACTTTTTACATTAATTTATTAATCGTTATTTAGGTTTTACTATATGATTACAATATTTAACATAGCCTACTCTGCCACCATAAATATACAACCTATCTGAAGAGACGTTACTCAAATGAAGTGAGTTCCACATTAGAGTTTTGGTTGGAACAAAACCATGAACAGGTTTGGTCTGGTCAGGTTTTAAATTCTAACAGACTGACTAATTTAAAGAATCATTGGTAAATATCGGTTGTACCTCGTCCTTTGATTTTTTTATAAAAAATTATGAAAACAAAGTATTTACCTTGTATTCAAAGGATCAGATCATATTATGTGTCGCAATAAACATTTCAAGTCCTAAAATGCATTTCTTCACTGTTAAATAACACATAGAAAACAAGGGAATACAGCTGTTAGGTTAAAGTCTAATAACGAAAGCCGATGTTAATAAGTATGACTACTTTAGTGAAGTTATTGTATGTGTTATGACTACCTTATTTTAAAACAATCAGATCTTTTTAATTTCGTAAGACACTTTTAAAGTCAGGAAAATGCATCAGTTTATTAGAAAATAGGAATATTAAAGTATTAAAATCGACTTCACAATTAGTAGAGTCTAAGTTGCGCAAGTTACAAAATGGGACTAAAATTACATAGGCGAGGTCAAGTCAGATGGCTATATATCGCCTATGTAATTTACATCCCATTTTGTAACTTACGCAACTTAGATAGGCTACTACTAATTGTGAAGTCGGTTTCAATACTTTAATATTCCTAGGTTAAGTCACAGATCACGTGATATGCTGTGAATCCTCAATATTAATAGTTTAATTTCAAATAATTAACTTCAATAAACTTACGAAAGGTTTGGCCAAGTGGTTTATATATGTATGATATATAATTATATCACAAAGTAAGCAAATTATTAAGTTCAATAAATGTACGAAAGGTTTATAGCCACCTGGCCAAACCTGTGTGAAATGAAATAGTGATCTAGTTTAGTCATTGTCTAATGAGCATGTATCAAACAATATGATATTCATATTCCTATTATATCTTGCCACTACGTGTAACCTATAAATCCGTCGATTTGATAGTATTTAGATTGTGATTTTTCAGTGAAAAATAGTGAACTGCGCAAGAAAAACTACATTTATTCTTAAGAAGTAAGGTATGTAGTAGACATTAAAAAAAAAAACTCTGAAAATTACAAGTTACCTTACAGTAAACATTTACCCCTGACTAGAGATCATAGATGCAGTGACTTGATGAAGGTAGTTATTAGTATTAACATTGGCATTCCTAACCTAAGTAGCTGGATTTCATACTTTAATAAATCTCATTTTATATTATACTAATGCATTTTGGGACCTGAAATGTTTATTGTAACACATAATATGATCTGATCCTTTGACTACAAGGTAAATACTTTGTTTTCTTAATTTTTTATAGAAAAATCATAGAACGAGGTACCTACAACCAATATTTACCAAATCATCTTGAATATAAATCCCAACTTCTAAACCTAGTTGACTAACACTAAATAAGTCCAGACAATTTAATACATTTATAAATAGCATACATACACAACATGGGAATAATGTCATATCTTTACTTTTACATAACTTAGGCTATCTTTTAATTTAGATGCAAAATGTCAGTTATCAGACAAGTCCTAAGTTGGAAACTTCGTTAATATTTTTTAAGGTAGGCTAATCAAACATTATGAAAATAAGAATTTGGTATCCTCCAGTAAAATAATGCTACTATTAATTATTAACTCTGATATAATGTCTAACCTGAAACAGGAGAAAAATCACTTCTATCTAACTTGTTGCTCTTTGGAGTTGATACTACATCAATAGAGGATGACATTTAAATAGTTACTTAAAACTCAAACAGCATTATTTAACATCAAAACACTAAAACATCAGTAAAAAGATTGTAAAACAAAAAACCAAGATAAATTTTGCAACTACAGTACTGTATTCCTTAATTAACTTCAAATCGAAAATCTACCGTCGTAGTAGTAAGTAGTTTAATTGAACTTTCCTAACCAACCTCTAAAACTAGACAATAGACACGCTCGGAAATGTTTACATTACAGTATAAAATCACGTAAAATTCAAATACTGTAGTTTACAATTATTATTGTCGTATAAATAATACAGCCAGTAAATATACAAGTAGACAATCCGGATGAATTCACAGCTAATAATCAGAAATGAGATTCACTGTAATTAAATTTATTTACCCCTCCTTAATTAACAATCATAGAATTGAATGTGCCCCACGTTTTTCTCTCCAAGTAGTCAAGTCAAGTACTCCAATGTACACTGACTTCTGAATTCTGATACATCAATAAAGAACTTAGGTGGCTGTGTAGTGTGTAGTATGTATATCTAAAGATTAGTATTACATGTTTTTTAAAGTGCTAATTAACGGGCTGGGCGCTGATTTAAATCATGAGGCCCATCTATCACTTACGATAGTTTTTTTTTTTTTTTAGGTAAAACAAAACGCTTAGTGTTAACTGGCAGATATGATACCTTCATACTCACATAATATCAAGAATTAATTATTTTTGTTTGTTTAACACTAAAGAACACTTTATTATTGTAGTACCTAGAATTATATTTTTGTTAGTAGTTTATGTTCCTATTTTAATAAAATACTATTATCTATCATTTTTGTCAATGTTTTCCGTTTGTCACTAAAGTAAAATATTTTGATGTGGGGGGGGGGAGGGAATATATATATATATATATATATACAGTATATATATATTGGGAAAAGAGAGGTTTGCAACAACAAAAAATTCAACATTTATGTTCACAATTGTGATGATTGATTATTATTAGTAAAACCCTTTAAATTTCCCTTTTCATTATTTATTAAATTGTAAAATAAAATCAATTGGTAATAAAAGCCCGATTCTCTTTAGTCGCACAATCCACTGTTTATTAAATCATGTTACCACGGTTTCAAATGTATGAGGCTTCTACTGTGTACAACATCACTCTACTGAGAAACTGAGATTGTTAATTGTTAAAAAATTAAGTAACACGAAGAAAACACACATTTATGTAGCAACATTTCCTACATAATTTTAACACTTTGAAGTTAGTATGAAAATCTGTGTAACTAAGGTCAGTTTATCTTATATAATATTTAGGACAGTTAGTTATTACACATTAGTTTGTTAATTCCATTTTTGTTACTGTTATCCATCTTACGGCTAACAATAGTATAAACATTTTGGGCAAGAAACCTGAACTAAGTTGTTTCCTAATGGATGATCACAGCAGTTTTAAGGATAATAATAATCTTCAATCCAAAACTTTAGGGCTTGAAATATGTAACAATGTTATAATTACAGCTGGCAACTCTAAACCTGAAGAAACTGATTTCTCAAAAAACAAAAAGAGCTTTTTAAATGTTAATATACCAAGAAATAAAATGCCTGATAATAGTACATATGTTCCTACCCAATTTGAACATAACTATGATTTAAATACAGAAAAGGAAAAATATAATAAATACCCCTCTGTTAAGCCAGAATATCAAACCATAAATTTAATTACCTCTTGCAAAAAGAGAAAGAACAGTAGAGAGGACCAAAGTAATATAAACATAGATAATGTTGCAAAGGAAAAAGAAACTGATTTTGATAATACTGCCTTATCCAGACATACAAAATATATGGTAAAAAAAGATGAATCAATTGCACTTGAGCCTATTTCTTGTACAAAAGTTAAAATTAAAGCAGAAAATGATATAACACATACAATTAAAAAGAAAAAAACTGGTTCAAAACGAAAAAAGAAAGAGTGTTTTGAAAATGCAAACATTAATGAATGTTCAAGTTCTTCGAGGAGAAAAAAGAAGCATAAATCAAAATTTAGTTTAGAAGATTTTTCGGCGATTATCTTAGGTAATTTTATGGGGGGAAAAAATACAAAAAAAAAGATTAGAAATATGGATGAATCTGAGTTGAAGAAATATGGATTTACTAAATCAGAACTGATACAGTTCTGTATGGAACAAAAAAAAGAGAGGGCTGCCGAAAAAAAACAACTAGAAACACAAATGTTGGAAATGTTTCATGATAGATTGTTTGATGTTATAAAACTAAAATATTTTTCATTTAATGATTCAAATTAAAGTGAAATTTTTTTTATTTAAAATAAAATCGTAGAACTTGCGTTCCTGGTTTGTAGGCTTAATATGTATGTGAGATTTTCTAGAAAGATACAGGAATTTGTTAATTCAAATTGGCTGAACGTCCTGTTTATTCAAATACTGTGTGAACAAAAACTATAACAATGCAACAAGGGCGATGAAGCTGCTGATGATAAATGTCTGATCAGTCCCTTGACCCAAAGTATTTGACATTTTACAATTTTGTTTATTGTCTTGTTTTTATGATGATTGTACAAAAATCCATTTAATAAAACTAGTATTCTTTGTAGATGTTGGAAATTTATAAGCAACCTTGCTTGTCAACTATTTTATTATTTTTATATAGTATAGTATATTGTATTCAAATAAAGCAATCCATATGAATGTAGAATGTATTACTACATTGAATTAGTCAATAGTTTGTTTTATATTAATCCATTTCATAACATGCAAAATGTATTCCACCGATTTGTGGAAAATTTAGTAAAATTTAAAAAACTTAAATCTATTAGTAATCAAGAAATCCTGTGTATTTTAAGTTCATTTGAAGCTGGAGCCATCATATCTTTATCCCTTCAATACAACTGAGTGTGATGAAATTTTAAACCGTCCACTCTACGAAGGGTTACACAAAATATTTTTCTTTTAAGATTTGAAATTTAAGTATTTAAAAAATAATATTTACCTTTAATATCTCTTTGTTTATAAGGGCTAACAGAAATCGTGTCATTTCCAGACTTAGGAACAGGCTCTGGATGATAATACATATACATTATCAAAGCAGAAACGCTTAATTATTAATAGTATTTATTGATGGATTTACTATTGTTTTGTTTTCATTGTATAGAGGATGAACGGACTTACCTAACATTGATATCCATAGGTTCTGCCAATAGTGCACAAAAGAAACACTTGAAACAAAATTTTTGTAAACACTCCTCACCTAGTTTCCGAAACAGACTGATGTTCCAGACTTGGGAACAGGCTCAGGATGATAATACATATACAAAGCAGAAACGCTTAATTATTAATAGTATTTATTGATGGATTTACTATTTTGTTTTCATTGTATAGAGGATGAACGGACTTACCTTGGAATTGATATCCATAGGTTCTGCTAATAGTGCACAAAAGAAACACTTGAAACGAAATTTTTGTAAACCTCCTCACCTAGTTTCCGAAACAGACTGATGAAGTAAGCAGTGCTTACGAATTTTTTTTTTTTTTTTTTTTTTTTTTTTACTGTTGGCAGAATTTATAGATATTAATCCCAAAGTCAGCCTGTTTGTCTTCTATCCAATGAAAACTAAACATTATTATTGACATTGTTAATTTGGATGTTTTAAAATACAAATTATTGTTAATTAAGATTTTAAATATTGTGTTTAGTATTTAGTTATTTATATTATCCTTTGTTGTGGTTAAGTTACAAAGCAAATACGCTTATGCCAAAGTATTAAATACAACAATAAAATTTTTCTATCTTTTTAAATATGTTGTGTATTTAATTAATTATTAAATGGTCCTTTATTGAGGTTAAATTCATAATGAAATTATAATTAATTACATGTCAATAATCTGAAATTATTTTCCTATATGTATGTTTTTTTTTAATAGTTAATCATTTTACATTTGAATTTTACGTTTACAATTATCTTATAATGTATATATTTCAGAACAAAAATTTCCATTATTCTCTTTTGATTTTTCAACAGTGTGTGAATATTAGTAATGCATATAATTTCAATTTAACATTTGGTTTTCAAATACACAAGAGTAGTAATACTAACAAATTTCCCAATCAAAAATAAGATCTGAAATTATCTTTCATTATTATAAGAGATATCAAAATAATTGTTTTCAGATTCATCTTGTACACTCTCCTCATCCATTTCTTACTGTTCATCATTAGTTATAACTTCCAAATTTTCTTCAAGTTTGTTTTATTTAATGAAAAACATGTTACTTGGTATTTTTTAAATTTCTGAGCCATATAAAACAGTTTTTCTGAAATAGATTTACTTAAAAAAAAAAAAAAAAAAAAAAAAAAAAAAAATATATATATATATATATATATATACACCAAATAGATACAACAAAACTGGGGTGTAATTCAAAAATCACTGGGACGGGCTCTTTAAAAATTTTCAGTTTTGCTTAAATAGAAACAAGTGACAAAATCGTGATTACTGCCCCAAAAATCTGTGAAATCCGAATGAAATTTATCATTACCATTTTTAAGTTTTAAGAAGAAAAATTGGATATTTCTATTGAGGTAAATCAATCGATGTTAATTTGATTTGTGCAATAATTGCACGTGTACAAAATTAATGTGTTTATTTAAATAAAAGTTCACATAAAAAAAATTCAACTTTTTAAAACATAATCTGATCACTTATATGAAAAACATTTTGGCCATCCTACCTGTCTGATTAGATGGCTACATGTTTTTACCACAAAACCACATTTTTTTCATCCAAAAAATCCCTTTTAGGATCCTAATTCCATAAAGGGGTTAGATATAGCACAACCATGAAAGGAAGAGAATAGCAAAAAATTCAACCATTCGGGCTGTGTAACAACTGGAGATATTTACCATACATACTAATGTCCTGATGCCTATAGATTCATTTTAATAATGTTTAATTGAAGTTATTTTTATATTGTAATTATATTTTTTATCTAAATAATAAACATGTTTTTATTTTATGTTCAACTTTGTATTGCTGTATTTTCAGTCCGGTTTGAAATTAGCTTACATTACTATAAATTACTTGAGGAACTGCTTACCTACTATCTGGGGCTCATCGGTGACTAGTGTCGGAGGGAGGTATTTCATGCAATCCCTCCAAGACGGTCATTGTCCCATTTAGTGGGAAGAAGGATATGGGTGATGGGAAGATATGGCTTGAGGAAACTAGATTGTTGGGTGTTTCACAAACGGTGAAATATCTGGGAGTAATCCTGGATAAGTAACAAACGTGGAACACTCATCTAGACCATGCCATATTAAAGGCAAAGTTGTCTCTGATGGTGACGAGACGACTTATAGGTTATGAATGGGGGTCGTCCTCTGGATTTACAAGACGATTGTCAAGACCTCAACTAACATACGGTTCCCTGGTTTGGTGGACAGAAGGGGCACAAGCCACAGCCGCTTGCAGCGGCTAGGTGCTTTTATAAGCACATCAACGGCTGCCTTAGAGGTGGTTTAAAGCCTGCTGCATTAGATATTTTCATAATGTTGGAGGTGAGAATGACAATGCAACCATGGCAAATGGAGGAGGAGCTACAGTGTAGTGGGGGACTTCAAAATCATCAAGAAGGTATTGAAGAACTCTGTGTTGGAAATGCTATCTGATGCTATGCAAACTGAGTTTGTCTTCACTTGACCTTTTAACATTTTCTCAAAAACAAGAGAAGGACTAGAAAGATGGCAAGCTACACCGGGATATGCAGGACAGCTTGTTTGGTATACAGACGGATCACTACATGATCAACAGTCTGGATATGGAGGATACTGTCAAACCACTTTCGAAGATAGCCTAGGTAGGTATTGTAAAGTATTCCAAACTGAGATTTGTACAATCACAGCATGTGTACATCAAGGATTAGAGGAAGGCATTAAAGATAAGGACATTCTAATTCTCTTAGATAGCCAAGTGGCAATCAAAGTGTAGAAGTCTCATCCAAATTGGTATGGAATGCTCTCCGTTCCCTATGTGTCATGTCATAATGGATGGGTACCTATGTCACCTGGGCATTGCAGGATCGAGGGTAGTGAAAGGGTGGACCTGTTGGCCAAAAATTGGGCTGCTGTCTGCCTTGTGAGACCTGAACCCGCTTGCGGGATCAGTCATTCAACGGCAAGGCATTAAAAAAATGGGCCAAGGAAGAGCACATCAAATGATGAAGAAAATTTCCTGGTCACAGATTGGGAAAATATCTTCTCTTGGGAACAGATCCTGTGCTGATAAAGGTGATGGTTCAGTATGACAGGAGGTCCCTGAGACAGATCGTTGTCATGATTACAGGACTTAAATAAGGTGGGATAACCACAAGTCTCACCTGTCGTCTTTGCGGTCTGAGACAGCAGTACACATTTTGTTTAATTATGAGGTCCTGGAGTCTAAAAGAAGGAAAATCTTTGGACCTCAGCAACCAGACATAAATTTTGGTAAAAACACCCTACACAAGATCCTAGATTTTGTCAAAGGCAATGGGGTCGGTGTACGATGAGAAAAGAAAGGGGGAACACAACAGGCTCATAGCCAAAGTGCCAGAGGCTAACAGAGCTTCAACAATACATCCACCCTTAAAAATGTGTGTGAAGTAGATGATACATATCATACACACACACACACACACACACACACACACACACACACACACACACACACACACACACACTGTCTAGCAATATTAATGAGGCCTCTGGAATTTGATACATTTGTGGGGTAATGCAAAGTACATACAACATTGTATACACAGTACATTAACAGTTTTATGTACCAATTTTTAGAAATTTTTGTATACTTAAAAGATTTTACACATTCGTGTAAGAAACTAAATTATTTATGAGTACATACACATTTCATGACCTCACTTTTGAACTTCTTGCACGAGTTCATAGATTGTGAGGCTTATCGACCCAATAAATAGGTATTATGCAATTGCTATTGTGTTCCAATAAAGGAATTTAAAGGATTAAGGAATAAATCACTAAAATTTTTGCCAAAATTCTTATTTCAACAAGTAACGAATATATTAGAACTAGCGTAGTGTGGTGTTATGAACGGCCCTCTAAAATATGCCTGGGTTCTTATTTATTAATTAAATATCAGATCAGTGGTTCAGTATTTTATTAGCTCTTATCTTTGTTATTAAACTTATATCCATTTCCCTGATACTTTACTACAACACTTTACTACAAGACTTTAATACAATAATTTAAATACAAAACTTTAATACAATAATTTAACTACAAAACTTTAATACAATAATTTAAATACAAGACTTTAATACAATAATTTAACTACAAAACTTTAATACAATAATAGGAATTTAATTAAACAATAAAACAAAACAATATTATTTATTCAAAGCCCAGAAGTATTCCAACTATCGTTATGCTTTAAATAAATGAGATTACATTTTATTAGTGATTTTATAAAAATAGAAATGCTTGCTTACGGTTTGTTGAGTAGATTTCCTGGGCCATCTTCCACCACGGCTAGCAACACAGCCGTGTATCTTCCAAGCTCCAAAAAGACAAGAGACCTCTCCAAATCATGCTGACCACTTATATACCTTTTGTTCTACCTGCTAACCTAGTTGGGATGCAAGTCAAGCATTTCAACATTTTTTAAATTGTTTCACAATAGTTGGGTCATTCTGAGCTTTGTGAATATGTGTTCTTCCTAATATAGCCTTAATATTATCCTAATATTAACTTATTCCTAACAATGGGAATAGAAAATTGTTTGGAGAGATTAATAATGGTGTATAATATGCATTTGGCAGGGTCACACATTTTTTTTTTCAACTGTGTAGAACCAGAGATATGAAATAGTTTTCATACTTTTCCATCACCCTGTATAACAAAAATATTTTCTATATATTAAAAAGCAATTATTTAGGCTTGATCTTCTGTGTGAAAAAGAAAATACAATTCTCTGACATATCAAAGTATAAACATATCATTGTGGTTGATACTAAAAAAAATTTGTTGTTTTAATTTTATTTATAAACATATCTGCTTCCTTTTGTTCTTCTCTTAAGTTTTATGTTTACTTCACCAGAGGTGTTGTTTCCTTTCTCCTCCTCCCTGTCTTATATTAAAGTTGTTAAAGTAGTACCTACATAACTAGCAATATTAATGAGGCTTCGGCATTCAAAACATTCATGGTTTCATGTAATGTACACATAACACAAGCTATTAACAGTATATATATATTGTATGTTGTCGAAGTTGTTCTTTGATTGACAAACTGCATTGATATAATAAACACATTCACCCCTGAAAAATCAAATTTTTTTGCTCAAGCCCATTTTGCGCCCTTCGGACACATGCGCTCTTGGCGGGGGCCTCTTTTGCTAACCCCTAGATATGTCCCTGAGTACAAGTTTAAAAAATATATGCATCATGAAAATATAAGTAAATTAATACGACAAAATGTTTTTTGTCATCTGAAGCCATTTTTTTTGAAAATTGGACATTTTAGAAATGTAAACTTTAGTAAATTTAACTGTAACAGCAGTAACTACTTGTTGAAACTCCATAATAAGGATGAAATAAGCACTAGGCTATAGTTTCAAATGTATTTAATAACTTAATTAGCTACAATTGTTTCGCCTTGCGGCATCTACGGGCTAATGGTAATGTAAGCCTAAACAAAGTTAACGGTACAGAGAGACAGGTCCGGAAGTAACACAATGGAAGGGATAGCTGGAAAACCCAAGCAGGTAGGAAGGGGAAAGGTTAACATATTACACTATTGGTTTAAGAAGTGGAGAAGAGTTTAATAAAATTTGATCATTTAAATTAAAAGTAGGTTTATGTAATATAGATCTATTTATTTCTAAGCATTCTAGATTATTTAGTCTAATACTTTTATTTTGAATGTGTAATAATTTTACATTCAGATTAGGATCAAAATTATGACCCGAGTCCAACAGGTGGTTAGCAAAGTTGGAGTTACTAAGCCCATGCTTCCAACTATTTATATGTTCTTTAATTCTAACATTGATCGATCTCCCTGATTGACCTATGTACTCAGAGTCACAATTCTGACAAGAAATTTTATAAACTCCACTATTTTCTAGCCTTTCTTTTTTATCTTTATTATTAACTAACATTTTTCCTAAATTATTATTAACACTAAAGGCGACAAAACGATTACATTTAGTAGAAATAAGATTACTGATTTTATAACTAATTCCGTTAATGTATGACATTTTACAATATTTGACTTGCAAAATGTCATACATTAACGGAATTAGTTATAAAATCAGTAATCTTATTTCTACTAAATGTAATCGTTTTGTCGCCTTTAGTGTTAATAATAATTTAGGAAAAATGTTAGTTAATAATAAAGATAAAAAAGAAAGGCTAGAAAATAGTGGAGTTTATAAAATTTCTTGTCAGAATTGTGACTCTGAGTACATAAGTCAATCAGGGAGATCGATCAATGTTAGAATTAAAGAACATATAAATAGTTGGAAGCATGGGCTTAGTAACTCCAACTTTGCTAACCACCTGTTGGACTCGGGTCATAATTTTGATCCTAATCTGAATGTAAAATTATTACACATTCAAAATAAAAGTATTAGACTAAATAATCTAGAATGCTTAGAAATAAATAGATCTATATCACATAAACCTACTTTTAATTTAAATGATCAAATTTTATTAAACTCTTCTCCACTTCTTAAACCAATAGTGTAATATGTTAACCTTTCCCCTTCCTACCTGCTTGGGTTTTCCAGCTATCCCTTCCATTGTGTTACTTCCGGACCTGTCTCTCTGTACCGTTAACTTTGTTTAGGCTTACATTACCATTAGCCCGTAGATGCCGCAAGGCGAAACAATTGTAGCTAATTAAGTTATTAAATACATTTGAAACTATAGCCTAGTGCTTATTTCATCCTTAAACTTTAGTAGCTTAAAAAATAAGAAGGGATAAAGAAACTTAACTTCACAAGATTAAAACTAGTAAAAATACAAAAGTAAATATGAAAAGGGGCTTCCATTACTTTAAATGGTAGGTAACTGAAAATATTTTATAAATGTAAAATAATTATGGGCTAAACATGATGACAATTATTAATTGATAAGACTCTGCCCTAAGACAAAATAAGATTAATGTAAATTTTAAACATTTCTACCTTTGCTATTTTTCATTTCACGATTATGATTATTTAATTATTGATTATGATTATTTATGGATCATTTTAAAGACCACACACATGCTAAGAATTATATATATATATATTTTTTTTACAAGTTTTTGTTATGCTTTATGGCTTGTAAGGGTAAAAGTAACTGCTAAGTACATAAAGAGGCCATTCAAATTACCGTTCTCCCCATCACACAACCAAATATAATACCAATTAATGTAATATTATTTAATTGTGCAACTTTCAACTCGAACCACTCAGTTCCAAAGTTCGATGATTTTTAATCAATTGAATCAGTATGTTATGACGCCAAGGCTTAACGTTAAGTCAGTTACAATATATTTCGTATGAATCAACTCTAAAAGGAAGAAAAATAAACTATTTATAAACTCATAACTTCAGTGTTTCACGCACTGCGTGTTTCGTATATCAAAACAATTCCTTTGTTTTTGTTAATTAATTATATTAACTCATTATTTCTAACTTCAATATGCAATGCTTTCTCTATTGTGTATATATAAACCAATGAATTGTGATTTGTGTATAAAATTCAATTAAATGTTTTTAAGGTAGCTAGCTCGACAAAAGTGTATCAACTTCGGCAATGTCTCCCTGTGGATTCAGCATCTTTTGGCTATCTTGATCACACGCAGGACGAACGTTGAGAGGTATTGTGGCAACATTATTAACATAAATAACTTAATAATAATTGGTATAATATATGTACACAATATGTATTATTGTTTTTATTAGTTTTTTATAAAAAAAAACTAATTGGTCCTTCGGGTAATGATAATTAATCAAGATGCTAATTATTCAATAATTAATATTCACAATTAAGAATTCTATTTATGAAAATTTATCAATGACTCAATTTTTCCTACAATTAGTTCAATATAAAAATTGTCTCTGTCTATATTGAACAATATTCTTTGGAAGAGGGGAATAATAATTATCACATATTCTCTAACAGTAGCCATAAAATAATTAACTATTGTGCCAGTAAACAAATAGACACGATGAGGGTTGGATAATATATGTCTTTTTAACAATTTCTACAATAATGTGTATAGAGTATTAAATAATATTAATATGAGTTCTAAGTATTATGTGTTTATACTAATTATAACATTAATATGTCTGTGTAGAATTATGGTGAAACTAATTCAATGTGGTAGAAATCAATTAGAAGCAACCCTGCAGTTGTTTATTAAGAGTCCAGGGGGTATTTAATCAATTGGGAGGGGGTGCGGTTTTATTATTATTATTATTTAAAAAAAAAATTTTCCATTCCTTTTATTACATTTAGATAAACAAAACATGATTTAGATTGAGAAAAAGAGATAAGATAAAAAATAAAGCTTTCTTTAACAACAAACTAAAACAAAACAAATAAATTGACATATGACATAATAATACATTGCTTTAAATTAAAATACACAACAACAGGAAAGAAAAACCAAAATTATATTACTTCTAAATCCTAAACAAAAAAAACTTAAGATAAACAAAAATATACGGAATGGAATAAAAAGCAGCCTCCATGGGTCCACCCGTTTTGAGGCTGCATATCTCAAGTAAAAAGAGAAAAAAGAAGAAATAACAGAATTCAAGAGACCATCGGGAGCAGTTAAACTATTAATAAATTTAAATTAAATTTATGTTATTGTAAAAGAGACAACTTTTGTTGTGTTAGATACTTCCATTGTTTGCATATTGATTTTTATTCGGGACGTATAATTGACTTTTTATTCAAGTCCCTAGGACAAATGGTTCTTATTATGGTCATTATTCAGGATGCTTAGACGATTAATTATTTTTTAAATTAAACTCTCTAGGACAATTGGTCGTCTTATTAAAAAGCTTTGAATTTCTACACATTTTGCCCAACTAAACAGTATTTTCCACATAGTTTAGGGTTTTAAAAACATTTGTTTAATAATATTGTGGTGGATAGTAGACATGTATTGGGCTCCCCCCAATACATGTCTACATTCCCCCGTGCCGGTATTGTTAAAGTCTTAGAGGATGGTTGATCGTAGGTAGAGGGAGATTTTGTGTTATGAAAAGACAACTTTTGTTGTTTTATATATTCCCATTGTTTACATATTGATCATTATTCAGGACATGTAGATGAGTAATTTTTTTTTTTATTCAACTCTGTAGGATAAATGGTAGTCTTAATAACAAGCTTTGAATTTCTACCGATCTTGCTCACAAAAACAGTAATTTCCTCCTAGTTTGATTGTTCTTAAGGGGTATATTTCGGTAAAAATTTACATTTTTTTAAATCTGATTATATTGTTATACATGATTATTTTGGTGCGAAAATTATTAGTTTCTGATGACTGTAACTACAGTTACAGGCATTTCTATCATGCATGTCATGACAGAAAACACCTATGCATGACTGGGAACAAAGCTACAATCTTTCCAAAAGGATCCGGCTCCTGGTGTAAATATAAAAAATCAATCCTTACTGAGGAGCCTTATTTTCACAGTAAACATTTCCATTTACCAAAGGCTGTAATGACTGAGATCAAGCCTATTTTCAAAGACCTATCAAGTCCAGACCTCCTTTGACGGTGCTTGCAAGGTGAGACTCAAAATCTGTGTGAGTCACAAAACAATATAATTTGGTCAAGGATACCCCAAGTCGAAATTTGTGTTGAATACAACCTTAGAACAGGGTGTTTATGAGGCCATAGCTTCATTCAACAAAGGGAATATTGCCAAGTGTGGAATTCTAGCTAAATTGGGAATATCTCCAGGAAGCAAATGTGTCAAGCTTATGAGGATGTTGGATGAAACGCGTATCAAAAAGGCGAGAAGAATTTCCAAGAAAATGAGAAAAAGTGCTGAAAACAGGCTGCTTTGGCTAAGAGAATAGAAGATAAACTTTTAGAGGCAGAGGTCCAGATAACCCTTCTTATGCTCCTGGCCACTAATAAGGTTAGTTTACAAATTTACATAACTAAATTCCG
This sequence comes from Aphrophora alni, assembly GCA_963513935.1. Classification (NCBI taxonomy): domain Eukaryota; kingdom Metazoa; phylum Arthropoda; class Insecta; order Hemiptera; family Aphrophoridae; genus Aphrophora; species Aphrophora alni. Next base: position 49,140,802 of record OY740775.1, on the reverse strand, counting down.
GTATGAACGGAATGTTTATACTTGATTCTCCGAAAATTATGTTTTTTACCACAAAAAGTACAATAACACCGTTTTTTGTAGTTTTAATACAGTAGAAAGGACAACTAGTGTTGATTTTGTTTTTCTCATAGGGCTATGTTGAGTTAGAACAATGATGTTATTAGGTCTGTTGTAATAGATGAACTCCATGGATAGATGGTATCTTTAATTTCCCTCAGATAATGGCCACAATTTTTGTCCATTCATCTACCCATTGACTTATGCAATACATGTTTCACCACTGCTAGAAAGTCAGATGCCATAACTCACAGTGTGATTGGCATCTGACTTGTAGTTTTCTTTGCTGCTTCATTTGCTTTTGCGTTTCCATATATTCCACAATGCCCACATACCCAGCAAAATGATATGCCAATCATAGCTGAAGTCTGTGTATGGAACACAGAATATCTCAACAAGGGTTTCTTAGAATAAATTTCCTGGATAGCCTGTACAGAAATTTAGGAATTGGAACAACAAAAATAGTGATGAAAACCAGGTGGTACAGTATTTAAACCTTTCAAAATAGCAAAGAGTTTGGCAGTAAAAACACCAGAAAGTAAGGGTAATTCATACATACATGTCTGAAAGAATGAGTAGTATGCACAACCGACTTTATAGTCCAGTTTAGATCCATCAGGAAAAATAATCTCACTAGATAAGTATTTGTAAAATATATACTTTTAACTCCTGACAATACATATTACATCAGGAGTTTTGTACCTTATCAATCAGTAGGCCTACAATGTAAAAATCAAAATGTGACATTTTAATAAGCCATGGTGGAATAAAACATGGAAAATACTCGTACATTGGAAGAAGTACAAGACCCAAACTGTCGAGGACCTGTAGAGTTCTAATGCTAAATGGGGCAGTAGAGTTCTGATGACATTCTTATCTATAATGCAGAGTTATTTAAAACGTCTTATGCTGGATGATATGGTTTGTAGCGCAGACTACTAATATAATATGATATTTGTAGTTGCTGTCTCCGTCGAGAAAGAGATGGTTCACCAATTTCAGAATGTAAGCTAGAGACTGGTCTCGAACGAAATGCTCCAGAAATAATATGACGTGCAGAGTTATGTAAGGACTCAAGTTTCTTAATGGCTGATAGTCTTGAGGATGGGTAGATTATGGAGCCATAATCAAACCGTGATTGAAAAAGAGTACGGTAGAATCGTAACGTACAAGTCATATCAGGTTCCCACTGAGAACACATAACATGTGAAGTATTTTATTACACAGTGTTTTCAAATCAAATGTGGAATCGAAGAAAATCTATGATGAAATAATCCCTAGGCCTAAAATTTAACAGTTGCAGTACTTTGAAGTTTTGTTCCATTGAGAAATAATATAGGCTGATGGGCCAGTCAACAGAAACTAAAAGCAATACATTGCGTTTCTGTTTTGAGGCAGAGAACTTAAATCCTGTCAAGTTTTGGTGTTCTTTGGGTAGTTCCATACCTTGAATAGCCACATATATAGCAAAATCGTCAACAAATAGAAAACAGTGGACAGGGCACTGTATATTAGCAGTAATACTGTTGATTGCCACAGAAATTGTGTCATAATCAGCGCACTACTCTGAGTGACACCATTCTCTAAATGATAACGATATGAAAACATAGTTTCAACACACACTCTGAAATATCCGTTGCTAAGGAAGTTTTTTATAAAACCAAAAATATGGCCATTTATACCCCATGATTTTAAAATATTCAGAATTCCTCTTCGCCAAGCCATATCATAGGCTTTTTCCAAGTCAAAAAACACTGCAACCAATGTCTGACATAAGAAAAAGGGATTTTGTATGGCAGACTAGAAAAACCAACTGATCAGTACATGATCGACCTTGCCTAAAGCCGCATTGGTCATTACAAAGGAGCTGGTTACTTTCGAGATTTCAAACAAGGTCCCAATTGACCATTTTCTCCACCAACTTGCAAAGAACACTAGTGACAGAAATAGAACGGTAATTTCTTGGTTCAATTTTTTCTTTCCCTGGTTTGAGAAGAGGAATTGCTGTAGCCTCCAACCAAGCATCGGGAAAGCAATGCTCCTCGAATATACGATTGTATATTTTATAGAGAGTTTGCTTCCTCGAACCTGGGAAGAGTTTAACCATAAAATGTACCATGTTGTCAGAGCCTGGAGCGGAATTCTGACCCGACAACATAGCAGACTTCAATTCCTGTAAGGATAATGGGGTATTTAATGGTAACTTTTCCAACAGACCTACAGTGTAAGGTATTGGTTCTTGAGAACTCTTCTATAAACGAAAGGCATTGCTGTAAGAAGCAGTAGTAAGGGTTAGCAAATGAAGAGCTCAAAAATTAACAATGTCATAATTATCTATAGTCAAAACTCCATCCCCTTGCTTAAGTCCCAATTGGGGAGCAGAAGGAGAAGGACCACAAACAGAACATAATTTCTACCACTCTGTTGATATGGGTCCCATGATTCATTCCTACTTTGCCTAAATATTTGACGTGCTTTGGCTTGTAGAATTTTATATATTTCAAGGTTTTCACAAGTAGGTCTTCAAGTAAATTTCCTTAGAGCTTTACGGAGAGTGTCACTACATTCATCATTTGACCATGGAACTGGTGGATGTAGTGATCTCATCAATCTTTTTGGAATGTTGTTATCCGCTACTATAAGGAGCGCTGTCGTAAACGAATGTACTGCTTCTTGATTAGGATCATTATTATTAATATTAGATGATAAAAAAAAACCTTTGGCATAATTACTCCAGTTTGTTTTGTTCAAAATCCACTTGGAAAGCGATCATTACAACAAGAAAAGTCAGAAAAGGTAAGCTTCACTACTGTATGTGTCAGATAGAACGGACCACTCAAATTTATTGGCAAGACATGGGCTAAAAAAATGACAGATCAACAGTTGTCCAACCACCCATAGAAGCCGCCAGATGAGTTGGTGAACCGACATTGAGCAGAATCAATCCAAATTGGATTGAATCCCATTAATACATTTTCCACTAAGGCTGCAGGTGTTTAATCCCCATGTATAGTGATGGGGATTAAAATCTCCCACCAAAAGAAATTAGGCAGGAAACTGTGTGATAAGGTCAATCAGTTCTCCTTCTACAAACCTATAATCAGGTGGCAAGTATACACAGCAAATTGTCATTTCGTATGGTGTAGTAATTGTTATTGCTACTTGCTTGCAATGAAGACCTAAGGTTCACAGAATTCCACAGATGGAGTTTCATGCCACTCGATATTCGACCAATACGATTATCTTCCTATAATCTTTAAAAAAAAGTGGAAAGAATAATATAAACACACTTACAAAATGAAATTCTTATTAAAAATCCAATTCACTATAAATAACCTACACCCATACCAGTCGGGTAAGTACTATGAAACAGTTTTTTTTTTTTTTTTTTTTTTTTTTTTTTTTTTTTTTTTTTTTCCCCTCCTTTTTTTCTTCATTACTGTTGAGACCGATGGTTCTTGGTGGAATTCCATGTTTAAAGATAATAAAACACAATTATTTATTTTGTATATCCACTTATAATTAGTCTAGCCGACCAATGGTTTCGCCTGTTAAGGCATTGACGAGGCTGTATTACAGACTGAAGAAAAAAGACAAAAACAGAAAACCTTAAAACTAGAGAGTGGGAGTTAGGATACAATGAATGGAAGGTTGGGGAAATACCCGGCCTGGGCAATGACCATAGGAACAATACATATTGGGAAAACCAGTTGATTGTTCTAAGTACAAATAACTTTTAAAGGTTTTACTAATGGAGAGTTATACAAATCTAACTGGTCATTTAAAACTAAATTAGGGTTACAGTATCTTATTCTTTTAATTTCTAAGCTCTCCAAAGCATTCAATTTCCTACCTTTATTATCAAAATGTAATATTTTAAAATCTACACTCGAATTAAAATCAGACACTTGATGTATTCTTAAATGATTTGAAAAAGATTCAATTAAATTAAATGATTTGATTAGGATATGAAGATTCTAGTTTTTCAAATCATTTAAGAATACATCAAGTGTCTGATTTTAATTCGAGTGTAGATTTTAAAATATTACATTTTGATAATAAAGGTAGGAAATTGAATGCTTTGGAGAGCTTAGAAATTAAAAGAATAAGATACTGTAACCCTAATTTAGTTTTAAATGACCAGTTAGATTTGTATAACTCTCCATTAGTAAAACCTTTAAAAGTTATTTGTACTTAGAACAATCAACTGGTTTTCCCAATATGTATTGTTCCTATGGTCATTGCCCAGGCCGGGTATTTCCCCAACCTTCCATTCATTGTATAACTCCCACTCTCTAGTTTTAAGGTTTTCTGTTTTTGTCTTTTTTCTTCGGTCTGTAATACAGCCTAGTCAATGCCTTAACAGGCGAAACCATTGGTCGGCTAGACTAATTATAAGTGGATATACAAAATAAATAATTGTGTTTTATTATCTTTAACTATGAAACAGCCTTGCAGCAACTGGTGATTAGAATTGACTAATCAATACATAACAAAAAACTTGCGCTATGTGCATTTCTCTGTAAACAATCGGCACCTTTGATAATACTGGTTATCAATTAATCATAGCAGCAGTTAAAAATAGGGTACAAAAAAATTATTAGTAATTGGTTAGAATCAATGTTAAGAAATAGAATAATGTGTACAACCCAGTATGGTGAGAAATCAGATGTGATAGCTGTGAGTGGTACTCCACAAGGAGGAATTCTCTCACTGATGCTGTGGAACATGGTAGTTGACCCCCCAATAACTGAATTAAGTAAATTAAGTTTTTACACGCAAAATTATGCAGATGACATAGTAGTTAGTGTTGATAAGAGGTAAATTCTTAAGTGTTCTTGCAGAGTTAATGAATAGAGCATTAAAGAAGATTGAAGACTGGTGCAGGAACAAGGGTCTTTCCATTAACCTAGATATAATTATGTACTTACTGTGAGAAGTGATTACATCAGTAAAAAAACATCATGGACCATACCATTTCAAGTTATCAACCAAGAGAGAAAGGATATTGACAGAGACTGGTCTCCAATGTGGAATAGTACAGAATACTATACTGACGGATCTCATGCTAACTTTGGTGCAGTTGCAGGAATATATGGTAAAACAACCAAGAAAAATATAAGTATGTACTCCAAGCAGAAGTCATGCCAATACTGAAATGTGATTATTCTATTTCTTAACATTGATTCTAACCAATTACTAATAATTTTTGGCAGTGTAAAGCACACATCAGGGTCCACACATTTAATTCCACCCAGGCAATCAAAATGTGCATCACCACTCCCAGATGTAACAAAAACAACGTCTTTCTTTCTCATACCCATAAATGGTTTCAACATCTGGAAATAATGAAAAAGTTGTATCACTCGGTTGCCAAGTGAGAAAACTCTGCCTAAGATAGAGATGTGGATCACAAATGAAATCCCTAAGAGAAGGTGAAAGTGTAAATAATTGTATAATGTAGGTGGACTGTATTAATGACTATAAAGATGGTAGTTTGTGTTTTGAGTGTTTGATTGGGGAACGCAAGGTACATCAACGCCCCTCTTATTAGGTGCAGCTAATCTGCAACTCCCCGGCAGAGCCCGCATAATGTGAATCCTAAAAATAATAGATATACACCGTTTTGTACCGCTAGCGCTATGTGGTAGCAAGAATTATACGTGATTCAAAAATGTGTGAAAGTAAAAATTATCATTAATGGGAAGTGGTAAAAAAGTACTTTTTCATGTATAATACGTATGAAAAATACCACAGAAACATGTTTAGAGCATTTTAAAACATCTGTGGCATTGTAGGGATTTCCTATATATAACATTTATTCCCCACAAGTTGTGTTTATGTACAAAATAAGTGCACTGTCACAAACATGACTGTGATGAGGAGTGACTAATAAATTTGGTTACACAGAATATTAGAAACAATAAACATTACAAATCAAAAGTAAATATATGTATTTATCCATAACAATAGTATATATTATTTGACATTTATAAGACTGGAATTTCGATTTGAATCCCATATAACTTTCTTTAATTACAGAACATATATTAATAGCATACACCCCAAATAAACAAATAAATAAAACTAAAAGATAATAAATAGTAACCACTGTGAAACATACACACACACTCCCATCCATCCACCTTCTTATCCACCCACCCCACATCTATCTAAACCCAAACAAATACAACTAGCTCAACATGCCCAGACATTAGGTTGAAGGATGGTGGCATACTAATATTAAGGGATGGTTAAAACTAAGAAAAAATATATAAGTAAATTAACAACTTACCAGAAAACCTTTATAATCTGTAGGTAAATGTTTATAGCTTCTCTGTAAATTTTCAAGAAGGTGAACTTGCTGGCGTAGAAAAACTAGTGTACCAGGACATACTGATTTTGGACCTTCATACAAAATGTCAATGTCACTAGATTCATTTGACATTTTTACTCAAAAACATCCGACAGCTGTAATAAAAACAAAAACAAAATTAATTTAATTTCAAAGGAAATGAGAAGAAAACAATTAATTGTTTTATAATTTTAATTCAAAAAACTATCAGATATAAAAAGTTTTTTTTTTAATAAAAGAGAAGATTATTGTAATTTAGTAATTTGCACATTGAGAACTACAAATAAAATCAACTAGGCTATAAATACACATAAAAGTATACGAAATTCTTCCCAAGGTTCTAAATAATATACATATTTTACATTATACAGTTAAATTTTAATAATCTGAGAGATATGGGAACGGCAAAGTGTCGTATTATCAAATATTATTTTTTGATTACCGAAGGTACTATTAAAGACAATACAAAAGAAGGCATTTAACTACAGTACAACAATGTACAGTACCGGTACTGTTTTATTATACAATAATATGTTCAAAACAAAACATGGAAAACTTTGTCATTGTATCTTGTATGAGTCTTTCATTATTGCAATAACACTAAACAAAAAATTTAAGTTGTGTATTAAAATAATTATTGAATAAAAATTGTAGTAAAATAATAAATATCTATCTCTACATTACAAAGTTTATTGTTTAAAATAATTGTTAAGGGTCCTCTGAATTAATTTTATAATATTCGGACATCAACTTCTTGGTAATAGTAAACCCAGGTAAGGGATGTTTTACATCCTGTTAGCAGTAGCGGCCGATGGTTAAGGGCAATGGGAGGGCTCTGTTTTATTTTATACACGTAAGGCTCTGTTTTATTTTATACATGTTATCATTCACTTAACATTCACAATCACAAAGGGTTAAACTTAAAAACATAAACAAACAACTCGTGTGAGTGGCGAGACACTATTTAGAACAGTTGCGCCAACTTATTTTGCCCATCGAAAACAAGGTTTTTAGTAATGCGGAACATCTAATTTATGGTGGCTGCACTGACTGATGTCTGCGCGCGCAGCTTCGGACTCTGCCCTAGAAGCCCATTACACGCTGTGTAAATGACGTCACGGCACCATCAGCTCTGTCTGCTGCTTGCCCCATGTGACTAAATGCAATGAAACTGGGACGCTCTGGCCACCGTCCGAACTCCAGAATACATTCGTCAAAAATTTTATATTGTAAAACTTCCGCTACAAATGATGGTGAAATCCATAGCGGCAATTCATAATTCATTTATGTCCAAAGAATTAAATACATATAGGTATTTACATTATTAAAATAATATTATCATTGGGGGGGGGGGCGTCCGAGAGTCCTTATGGGTAAGCTGCCACTGCCTGTTAGTAGAGCCTGGTTGATCCATTCGCACAGGCTAGTTTGGTTATTTTCATTAAATTTATGTCGACAATTCATGATTAAAAATTAGCATAACCGCTCAGTGAACAAACCAACCAGAAATGAAATGGACATGTTGACCAGTAAACCCAGGTAAGGGATGTTTTACATCCTGTTAGTAGAGTCAGGTCCTTGTGCACAGCTACTTTGGTTATTTTCATTAAATGTATGTTAAAAATGAATTTCCACAAAAAATATTGCTTTTATAAAAATAGGTTTTAAGTGACAGTTTAAGAAGTGAATGAATATGAAATTTATAAATTATTATTGCATTTGGTACGCTACATAATCTATATTTTTGAGTATTTTGTGTTATTTTCAATTTTTATGGTAAAAGTGAAAACCGCACTAAAAACAGGTTTGTACTAAATGGATTTCAAAAACATTTGAATTTTAATTTTAGAACGTTAATACAAACTTTTAGTATTTCTGAAAAAACAACACATTTTCTATAGAATCTTGTTGAAATAATTATTTTAAAATCTATGATATCCAATTATAGTAACAATTACAGTATAAACATCTGGAGAGAAAAAAAAAAGAAAGAAGTTTTTTACTTTATTATAAGGTATGATCTAGAAAAGTTAAATGAAATGTTTGTGTTTGAGGGATCTTTTATTGAAATTCCTGATATTAATACTGTGCATCAATTTATAGGATTCCAGATCCATTGAATCTGAAATTTTTTTGGGAGAATTGGAAAAAATATGTAACTTACTGTCTATAGAAATGTAAAAAGATATTAAGATACTAGTTGTTAACTAGCACACGGTATTTAAAAACAACTTTTCCTCCAATGATTTTTGAAAATATTTGTCTTTCTTTGTGACCCTTTAGAGTTTTGAAAGTTGATTTGAGATCTTGTGAAAGAGCTTCAGCAAATACTAAACGTTTCCTTACAGTACCATCTACGTTAACCCCTTTTAGCATTTTTTTTAATTTTTGTATTTGGAGTCAATTCATTTTCAAGTTCTTGATTTCTTTTTTCAACCAGTCTGTAATACTTCTTTTTGTATTTTTGGTACTTTTTTCTATACTGCTATTCTTTTTTTCCAGAAATTTGATTTTCCTGAAAGCCGAAGATCGGTTTCGTTTTACTTGTTTTCTTCCTCGTTTTTTCTGTAAACTTTCATTATTATTAACAAATGCTTGCTGTTGTTGCTCGTCTACAGCAGGAGGAGTTTATGGAGGAGTGTCGTTTTCACAAACTCTATTTGCTTCTATAGCAGCTTTTATTCGTTGCCTTCTGATTTTTGTATTCTCGTTCCACTGCTTTCTCTTTTGCCTCTTTTCTCGCTCCGTCATGTCCTTTACCAACTTTACTTTCCCCGTTTCTTTAGCTCTTAAATAAATCTCATGCTTTTGATCTTTTAAAGCTTTGAGTTTTACATCATTGTTCTTAATTTTGTCTCTCCTTCGCTTTTCGCATTCACGCTTTCTTTTCAGTTTTTCCTCTCTTGACATAGGTTTAGATCGTGCCATTTTCAACAACAGCAGTCATCTAAAACAATGACGTATAATTTAATAGCCTAGAATCATTGAATTATTATTTTTATAGACCTAGCCCTAACTTTTTTTTTTAACCGTCTGGTAACTTGTATTTTGCAACAATAAAAAGCTTGAACTTAATTTTAATTTTAAGTTAATTCATTTTTGTTATTGTGTACACAAAACTTGTTTTACGCAACGAATCAATATTGTTTGTAACAAAAAATTATGGTAATACAATATGTTTAAAAATATAATAGTTATTTAAGGTTATGGCAGTTGAAACAACAATATCAACAAATATTTCGCAAACTAGCCTAGTTGTCATAAACTGATAAAAGTAAAATTAATAAGGGGAAAAACTATATAACTTACTGTATACAGATACACTTTCAAAAGTCCCTTACCACACTTGGGAATAAACAAAATAACAAAAAACAAAAATATTTGTCAAAAGTAAAATGTTTATTTCTATTAGACCCTTATAGCTATTACAACAACAAAGTTGTCATCTTCAGAGGGAATCTTAACAAAGACTAAATTAAAACTATTTACAACTAAAGTGACCAGTTTCCCTACCCCACTTCTCTGGTGCATTGATCTATCAACAATAGATACCATACATCGCTACCAAGTAACAGCTAGTAACCACTGTTGAACTTCAACTTTACTTTTACATTTTATAAGTCTAGTGAATATAAAACACAGTTTTTGAGATAGATTTTTCATGATGTCACCATCTATTACATGTTTTTGGGCAGATTTAACTTTAACTAACATCATGATTTAAAGTTACGCAATCAACATCATACGTCTGGGAGACACCTATGGGTATTTAAATGAAAAAAAGGCATAATTAATGATCAATAAATGTAATAATCAGTAAATGGCTTTACATACCTATATTAAACATAGAGTGGACATAGAATTAGTTCAGAAACATCTTTTCACAATGTCCTTCACCGAAAAAAGACCAACGTCCGACTGGCAGCTAGACGGCCGGACAAAAACAATAGGTCAAAAGGAGGGGAAATACGCCGATTTTTATTTTCGCGCCCGTCTTCAAGACGTATGATGTTAGTTAAGGGTTAAATAAAATGAAATTACTAGACTATAATATAAATAAGATTATTAATTTTGGGGTAATAGAGAAAATTTGGAAAAAAATACATAAGAATAACAAAGAACGATGTTTAATTAGGTATCTTTATGGATTAAAATTTATTTGAATTTTAAATTTTTATATATAGAATAATTATTTAATTCAGAAATTTTCAAAACATTTGAAGAGGAATAATTTTGTGGATAACATGTTAAAAATTCTGTTTGTCCGTTGTACAGGGAAGGGCAAAATCATTGTTACATTTTATTATTTTAGTTTCTGGCTAATGTAGGAAGTCGATTCACTAGGCATTAGAAACCACTTTACTTGAACTCTTTATATAGAAATTTTGGTCCATTATTCAGTATAAAATAATTCAATTTTTTGGTAGGCTAACCGGATCCAAGATCTTCCCTTCGAAAAGGTTGTGGATAAATGTGTAAATCAACATATTAGAAGTAATTAATTATTTCAAGTTTAACAACTCTTCAGCTCTTAACGTTGATGAACATACTCTAAGTAAATATGACTTTCATAATGACAAAATAAAAAGAAAAGAAAATAACATATATATTTCAATGATGATTTCATCATCCTTAGTTGATACATTAGCTATACATTATAACTAACACTTTTAGTTATATATAATTTGTTATGGTGACATTGTACTCGAAAGGCATTTCATAATTTGCCTCTTACAATGACTCTTATAATGATAATAGAAGTAAATTGTAATGTTACAAATTTAATAATATAGTAAATATAAAGTTTCAATAAAATAAACACAAAATGACAAATTACATATGATTAAGACATTTATAAAAATTAATTTGTGGAATTTTACCAGATTAAATAAACATACTCTTGATCAATCCTTAATCATTCATGACCATATTTCGTCCAGAATAACCTGATCAATCTCAAAAATTTATATAAGAAGCATATTCAGAAAGTAAGAGTTTGGCTATTTAAAAAAAAGATTTGTTGAAATACTTTCTATTTTAGATGTTATAAGATAAGAAAAATACTCAAACCACAAAAACTAAGATTCTTTTAACAATCCAAGTTATGTTTACTCTAACATAAATTAGAGTTTCAGTATTGTTTTCTGTATTAGAATTTCGCCACAATGTTCCTTGGACATTTGATCAAGTAAGTCATACCATAAACCATTCTACTCTTAAAATCTACATAAAGTGGTTCTACTTTTTTCATCAATATTGGTGCATTGTCATACCAGAGAATTAAATTTATTCTCATTTTATGAATACAGCTATCTGGGAAGACATTGGGGCAATGTCATACCAGAGAATTAAATTTACTTTTGTATTGTGAATACAGCTATCTGGTCTGGGAAGACATTGGGGCATTGTCATACCAGATAATTAAATTTATTCTTGTATTGTGAATTCAGCTATCTGGGAAGACATTGGGGCAATGTCATACCAGATATTTAAATTTATTCTTGTATTGTGAATACAGCTATCTGGGAAGACATTGGAGCAATGTCATACCAGATAATTAAATTTATTCTTGTATTGTGAATACAGATATCTGGGAAGATATTGGGGCATTGTCATACCAGATAATTAGATGTGGCCCAGCCAAGGAACCCACCAAATAAAAACTATAATAAGTATAAATTAGGATATAATGGGAAGGGATTCTAAATAATAAAATATGAATTGGCACTTGCGATTTTGTTGAGCAGTGCAAGATCACGTAGAAGGGGGGGGAGAGACGAGGAGTGGAGGGCTTGAACCTGCAAGCCGGGAGAGAGTCTGTTCAGAGAGCCGCGAGAAGAAGGTTGAACGTCAGACCGCTACGGGACGAGGTCAGTCCATTTTTCGGCCACGTGCTATCTAAATTAATCGGTATGCTTTTCGGCCAGTATTAAGGCCTTTTATCTAGCCGTTGTCTTTTTTATAAATTATAAATATTACTGTATTCTTCTAATTCGGCGCTAAAATAAAGGATAACATTTAATTTAACTTGCGTTGGGTGCGTTCATTTAGCGTCCTAACCCGTCTCTTTAACCCATCCTGACAAGATTCAGCTAAAGTGTACGCGGTCTCCAGCCAGCCGGAGCTTCCAGCTGGTCGAAAGAAGTCGAGACGGTCACATAAATTTGTTCTTGTATTGTGAATACAGCTATCTGGGAAGACATTGGGGCTTTGTCATACCAGATAATTAAATTTATTCTTGTATTGTGAATACAGCTATCTGGGAAGACATTGGGGTATTGTCATACCAGATAATTAAATTTATTCTTGTATTGTGAATGCAGCTATCTGGGAAAACATTGGGGTAATATCATACCAGATAATTAAATTTATTCTTGTATTGTGAATACAGATATCTGGGAAGACATTGGGGCATTGTCATACCAGATAATTAAATTTATTCTTGTATTGTGAATACAGCTATCTGGGAAGACGTTGGGGGCATTGTCATACCAGATAAGTTAATTTATTCTTGTATTGTGAATACAGCTATCTGGGAAGACATTGGGGCATTGTCATACCAGATAATTAAATTTATTCTCATATTGTGAATACAGCTATCTGGGAAAACATTGGGGCATTGTCATACCAGATAATTAAATTTATTCTCATATTGTGAATACAGCTATCTGGGAAGACATTGGAGCATTGTCATATCAGATAATTAAATTTATTCTCATATTGTGAATACAGCTATCTGGGAAGACATTGGGTCATTGTCATACCAGATAATTAAATTTATTATCATATTGTGAATACAGCTGTCTGTGATAAAATTGGGACATTGTCGTACTAGAAAATTAAATTTATTCTTGTATTTTGAATACAGTTATCTAGGAAGATCGTTATTTCAAAAATGTTTTACCATCAATGATGAAAATTGTATTTATTTTTTTAAAGATTGATGTTTCCATAAATGTTGCACATTTCCAGTGAATATAAAATTAGAAAATAATAACCATTGAGATCGATTTACACACATCAGTGACGTATCCGTTCAGTTCCGTGAAATGCTGTCAGTATCAGTGATAAATATTATCTTTTCTTAGAAATTGGGTGGAGTCATGTACACACATCCGGCTCAATGCCGTATTTATGCTCTCAGTGTTAGTTCAGTATCGTACCATGCTTTTTTAATATTCTTCTCAACGATATTTTTGCTTCTTGACTGACAGCCAGTCTCCGTGTTTTTTGTTTATTTAACTTCATTAACTTTTTTATAAAATAATTACTAGTCTATACAATTCGTAAAAATAAATGATGAAACATTAATTGAACAAGTTCGGGCCTATACGGTTATTTGATTTTAGTCATCCTAAATACATGGACATCAGTTACAAAATGGATATTTGGAATAAGATTGGAAAAGAAATGGCAGTAGATGGTACGTACTGTTGTTTACATATACAGTAGAGTCCCGCAAACTCAGCGTAATGTGGACCGGAAGTGTGCAGAGTTTGTGAAATGCCGGGTTATCGGGAATAAAGGCAAAAAATAAATTGTAATTGAAACACCAAAGCGGCGGCGATATCAAACGACTTTGTCGGCGCTATAAAAACACCGCGGCACCAAAGCGGCGAGTCAAACGACTTTGTCGATAGTGGTATCCCATTGTCGGCGGTGTAAAAACACCGCAGCACCAAAAACGGCGGCGATATCAAAAGACTTTGTCGATAGCGGTATCCCATTGTCGGCGGCGTAAAAACACCGCGGCATTGGCACCCGTCGGTATAGCAGACATATACTTGCAAAAACGTTTGATGTACCGCTTTTTTTCCACGAATCAATTTAGTATACATTATGGAAAATATAACATTTCTTTTCAGTTTTCTTTGACTGGTTATGATCTACGCACAGTATATACAGTAAATAAAAATGAGCGAGTTACGAAAACGGAAGCGTGTGTTGGTTTCATTTGAGAAGCGGTTAAATTTGTTAATAGACTTGACAAAGGGGAATCTGTAAAAAAGCTTTGTGACGAGTTTAACGTGGGAAAAGTACCAACAACGATTCAAGCGATCGAAGTTAATGCCCGCTTTGGGATCTGCCGAACTTTTACGAACATCGCTGTTTTTAGCAATATATTTTTACCCGCCGGGGTCGCCGAGTAATCCGGACTGCCGAGTTTGCAAGACTCTACTGTATAACAAAAAATAAATTTTTATAATTGTTATTATTATTAATAATTTAAGGTAGTACACGTTATAAATATACTTAAGTAAGGTCATTACCTTAAAGTAAGATCATCTTGAATACTTACGTGTTTGGTCTAAAATATTAGTTATTACTTACTCAACTTTAAAATGTTTACTAGAAAAGTTATTTCATTACTACAAATTAAATTACTAATTGTTATAATATTTTATTTCTACACATTACAAATCGTTAATTAATTTCTGTTGTGTACAAATACAATAAATTATTAACTTGTTGCCATGGGACAGACCCTGCATTTGAATTAAAATAATTTTTAAATAGTTCACGTACATTAAACGCTTCCTGTGTTGCATTACCACCTTGCATACGAAGATTTTCAAGTGTTGTGTTAACAGCTTGTGGTGTACTCATATTTTCACTCCTGGTTTGGGATGAGCGAGAGTCCAATATATTTATACCGTCATATATTTTAATGAAATTGTGTAGAATGCACGTGGAAAATATTATATGATCGACATTTTCAGGTTTTGACTGAATTCGTCTGTTGTATATCCGAAATTTTTGGGTTAAAATGCCAAATGTATTTTCAACAACCCTTCTAGCTCGAGAAAGGCGATAATTGAAATTATGTTTTGACGTATCCAAATTGTGTGTGGGGTTATGGACGCATCAAGTATGTTTTTAAAGGGAATGCTTCATCAGCAACTATTACATGAGGAGCTGCACTGGTCGTCCCTGGCAGTACAAAATTTTCTGGTACAGATAGTGTGTTTAGGTGAAGAGATTTGGCCAAATCCGATGAAGTAAATACACCGCCATTACTATTACTACCATATGCACCCACATCCACTGCGATGAAATTATGTCGAGCGTCAACTAGCGCTAATAAAACAATTGAAAATGTCTTCTTGTAATTAAAAAATAATGATCCTACGTTGAAACTGTTTTGAGACATTCGGAAATATTCAAAAAATTTCGTTTCGTCATCAATCAATTCCATGTATAAGGTAGCAAACTCTCCTTCAATTTCTCTTTTTTTCCAAGCTTTATGTTCCCATTTCCTCTTCATCTAAAAATACTGCAATCATTGCCAATTCAACGTCTGTAAACTTTGCCATTTTAAAAATTACTGACTGAAGTGGTTCAAATCATACGGACATGTGTGAACAGACGTCACTGATACTGTACGGTACTGACACGGCACTGATACTGATATGTGCAATTCGACCTTTAATGGATCAAAAGGTTGTGTTAATTGATTAACAAGGTTCACGATACACCATATAGGCTTAATAATAAAAATATGAAATAAAGATTTTAAAAAAATTGGTGGGTTAACACCAATGAAGGGCCTGCAAGAAGACTTTTTAAGTCGGATAATGTGAGGTTAGCTCATTGAATCCCTGTTATTATAGTTATAGCATTCTCAACCAGAGATTGCTTATCAGTTCATCAGACGATACAGACGAACACCATAAATCTCTTACTCGTGAAGCGACTAAACTAACCGGGATCTAGCGAAATAAAGGTATGAAATATAATTATACCTATTGTTCATTATATTTTAAATAATAAAACAAAATATTTTCTGAACATTTGAGTTGAAAAATTGGAATTAGAAAAATTCTACTCTGAGTCTACTAGATGAGTAATATAAATTTTTAAAAAAACCTGCCTGAAGCTTGTATAGTCACAAAATAAAAAAAAAATGTTCTAGGTTGAAGGGTTAAAAACAGACAACAACAAAATAATAATACAATAATTTAATATTTAAAAAAATATGAACAGCAATCAATCTACATTTTGGTATTGTTATTAATAATTCATAGCTAAAATTCACTGACAAGTGACAGGAGTTCGACATTGTGGACAACACACTTCAAGTTCAAGTCCTTCCTGGTCAAAAATACCAGACTCTTTATGTGAGTCTCTACACGCACCACAGAGGTTCATGTGACCACATGAGGTCACTGCATACACTGATTTGTTAAGAAGACATGATATACAGTTTGATTCTTCGTATTCTTGATTTGAAATAGTTATTGGTAGAAACATTTCGTCTTCCTCAACATCCTCCTGCAACAGATGATAGGTAACCATATTTCACAACTTCATATTATAAGAGAATTTTTAAATAGTATCATCATAACAGTGAGATATAATAGATTTTTACACAAAGTATCAGACTTGAATTTCAAGAAAACAAAAAAAGTACGAAGTACAACATCCTTTGGGAGGTGAAGTGTACTCTCATGAGCTTAGATGAATTTCTTCCAACCCGAAAAGACTGTGAGTAAAGTACTTAGTGACTACTTTTATTACAATTAAAAAAAAAAACAGTTTAAGCGATGTTAAATTATCACATTTTGTATCAAACTTTGCAATACACAAGCAGAAACTATTCAGAAGATTCAATAGAGTTTCGGTGATGATGACATAGGCATCACATGATCGAGGAGTGGTACAACCTTTCAATCTAAGACTATCGTGTCACTGTTAAAAAACTAGTGAATGAGGAAG
Organism: Aphrophora alni; assembly: GCA_963513935.1. Lineage (NCBI taxonomy): Eukaryota > Metazoa > Arthropoda > Insecta > Hemiptera > Aphrophoridae > Aphrophora > Aphrophora alni. The sequence continues at coordinate 49,123,674 of OY740775.1, read as the reverse complement.
GAATAAATACTAGTTCTGCACACTCCATTTTGAGTAAGGATTTGGCCTTGTAAGTACAGTAGAAGTCCGATAATCCGGCACGTTCGGGTTGGGCTCGGTGCCGGACTACCGAAAATTCCGGTCTATCGGGCGGTGCCCCTTCTCTTTAGTGTAGGCTTTGCCGTAAAAAAATGTACTTTGTTTTTTTAACTACAGTACATACATACATAAATCATAATTATAAGAACAATTAAGTTAATAATTAAACTACAAATACAGTATGCACTCGGGCAGTTCTTCTTCTTCCAAACATTCTTCACTTGTCACCATTTTAATAATATCGTCGTCTGTTATTTCATCTTCATCGTCATTGTTCGTCCACTCATTGATGTTATTATCATTCACTTCTTCACATCCTGGAATTTTTTCTAACAGTGAAATTACCTCTTTTTTCCACTTTATTTTCATTATTTTTCAACTCCCCGCCATCTATTTCACTAAACTTGTTTCCCCCCCATGATCCAAGAGAACCTTCCACGAAGAAACGATTGAAATAGGAGTGATTTCTTCCCACCCTTCAGCTACCCACCTAATAACATCCAACAAGTCAATCTTCTTCAGTCCACTGACGTAATCCTCATCATTATCAATTGCCGAAATTAAATAACTAAGAAGTCGGCGACGGTATTTTAACTTTAATGCCTGAAGTATATCTTGGTCCACAGGCTGGCAAACGGCTGTAATATTTGGCGGCAAAACACAGCTTTGATGTCTTTGTCTTTCAATTCGTCAGCCATCAGATGTGTTGAGGCATTGTCTAACAACAAAATGGCTTTTCATGGTAGTTTGTAGCTAGATGTTTTTCTACTGAAGGGACAAATTCACTGAAAAACCAGGTCTTAAAAATTGCAGAATTCATTCACGCTTTTTGTTGGTTTGTATACCAAAGAGGCAACTCATCATTTTTTTTTCATTTTTTTAAAAGCTCTGGGTTGTTTTGATTTTCCAATCAATGTTAATCTAAGCTTATGGTTGCCGGTCACATTGCAACAAGCCAACACTGTAACTCGTTCCTTGCTCTTTTTGGGCTGAAGCTTCTTTTTTTGATGCAAGAGTTTTCGTTGGCAGCCTTTTATAATTTAGACCAGTCTTATCACAATTGTATAGCTGGTCGCCAGAAATTCCTTCTTTCTCGAGGATACTAAATAGGAGTTTCTTAAATTCAGGAACAGCGTCTTTGTTGGCAGATAAAGCCTCCCCACTTATTGAGAGTTGACGAATGCTTTATCTTTTTTCCCACTGGTCGAGCCAACTGTCACTAGCAGTGAATTCGTCATCTTGTCCCTCAATTTCCTGCATGAAATGCAAAGACTTTTCTTAGAGCATAGGACCCGTGATGGGAACACCTTTACCCCATAAATGTTCGTGCCACAAAAACAATGCCTCTTCAACTTATACCTGTTTACCTTTGTGCATACTTTTCCTCACTTTTATCGCACTTCCACTAGATTGAAAGGAACACCATTTTTCTATTTGTTCACGATTTTTCCTCCAATCTGAAACCGTACTTGTTCCTACACCTAACTCTAGAGCAATTTTTTTTTGCGGATTCCCCAGCATCAATTCGTTTTATGGCACGGAGTTTTTTCTCCACTGATACACAAACCTTTTTACGTTTATTACTCATCTCACTTGAAAATGAGAAGCGAAAAACACAGAGAAACCACACAACAGAAAGAAAATTAACGTCTGCACGGAGTAGGCGTGGTCAACTGCTCATAGTGGGTAAACAACAGACTGTTATGGAGGGGCGTGTTAATGCCCTACCCCTCCTCAGCCGCGCGGAAACTTCCACTGCCGGTGAATCATTACAAAATACGTCATTCATGCAATGCAGAAGACCGCGTGAAAATTGAAGGCGCTAAAGCGGCAAATTGTTATAAAAACATTTTACAGTCTGGTCCAGATTTTCCGAAGTCCGGATTTTCGTGATCCGAATTTATGAGAGTCTACTGTAGTATATAAATATGTATTAGAAAAAATAAGATAGTAATTAATCCTGAAGGAAGGAAAATTTAAATGATATATAGCATGACTTATAAAAATGTAATTATGTTAGTAAGTAAGGATTTATTAAATGTAAAGGCCTCTTCACACCGCACGTAGCCGAGTTATTAATACGTCTTCGGCGTATTAATACCTCAGCGACGTCATTCGTGCCCCGTTCACACACAGAAGCAACATAGAAGACGTATTTCACTCCTCTACCTACCTGCCAACAACTCGTTGTATGAAGAGTTCACTTAAATTTTTTGATGGCGTTTACAGTGCCGTGGTGTGAGCCTGGTTTTGATATCCCCTGGATGGAAACCGATTCAAATGATAGTGATGAAGAATTGTTATTGTTGTATGCAGTAGGTGGAAGGTAGGAATGGGTCCATCGAATAAACAAGAAGCGGGAACAGTTCGGTAAATATCATCACCTAATGGCAGACTTGGAGTGTGATGATGAAATGTTTCGAACATATTATAGGCTAAATAAAGAAGAGTTTAATAAGGTTTTGTCGCTCATTAGTATTTGAGCAGTAAAGGCAATATAACTGCAGTTGGTACTCCTGAGTAAATAAAAACCGCATACCAGACATGCTGGAAATCTGCGCCAAAGTGAGCTGCTCAAGCTACAAAGGAGCAATTTCGAATCAGGAACAAATTTGTCGATTATTTCAACTCCCCGGAAGGAAGTGTGCCATGGCAGTGAAAACATACCACCATCAATAAATAATGAACGGTAGCTGAATAATGCGTTGTTACTATGATTGTTATTTATGGTAGATAACATCAATTATTTTGTCTTGTAAACAAAGAAGTAATACTATTATGTTAATATGATTACAATTTAATTTTGAAAACTTCTCTAATTTTATGTTATAAATATTCAAGTCGCAATATATAGTCAACAGTAGCTGTACAGTAATTTCTTGTGCATATGAATATAAATAGGATTTTAAAAACATCATTTAGCCTTTTTTTACATTTGAATTCATGAGTTGCAATGCAGGGGTTTTACTAATTACGGGGAGCACTTAACCAATAAACCATTATTAATTGTTACAGTAAATTTCATACCAATGTATGTAATTGTAAGCTACACACAAGTATGCCAAGTTTCATTAAGATATCATTATTCAGTTAAGAGATATTATAACTTATTAAAAGACTCACAGACAGATCAGATTGACGTTAAAGCGTAAACAAATTTTAATTTGGTAAAAATAGTGCGCTCACTGTCGAAATTTGGAAACAGCTCAGTGCGCATGCGCGAGTCGAGATACGGCGGCGACACGTAGCTAGCCGGGGTATTTTTCCCTCCCGTATTAATACTTCGCCGACGTCGGCTTCGTATTAATACTCGGTCTGAACTACCCCATATGATATCATTGTGAGATACGTCTAAGACGTCTTACTAAGACGTCGGCGGAGTATTAATACGTGCGGTGTGAAGAGGCCTTAAAGAGCAGAAAAGGAAAATGAAAGGACATGATAATTAATAATAAAAAATAAGAGATTTTGGTTGATTTGAAAGGGTTTTGTGTCAAGTCCGATTTCGTGAAATTTAGTATAAATAACACTCGATCTGACTTGGGAGGGAGTCTGCGACGGAAATTTCATTCAATGAGGGGGACATTTTTGAAAAAAGACAAAAAATCGGAAATTTCCATCTCAATGCAATTAAATGTTCTAGTTGTAGACTAGTTGGCTGTTTTAACATGGGAGACTAGCCTTGGGCTGTGTAAGGGGCAAAATCCAGATTGACCTACATGTTAAAGCGGCAATTCCTAACCATGCTAGATTGAAATGTTAAAATTCAAATTTGATGAAGTTTGGAAAATATGAAATATTATGTTATAAGATATGTAATTGTAGTACAAGTAGTATGCAATTCACATCTGTAACGAGTATTTCGTTGAAATTGACACAGACCAACTTACGCAAGGAACCAAAATCAGAATATTTTCAAAAATTTCCAAATTTTATGCATCCAAATTTGGAAAATAAATGTTTTTTTGTAAATAAGAAAGAAAAATAAAGATAAATTGTTCTGAGACAAAAATTGATTATAACAATATATAAAAAGTTTTAGTAAAGTGACAAAGTTCACAGTTGAATAAAAGCTAGAATAAAATAAAATTTAATGAAATAAGGAATACAAGTAAGTTAAATAATAAAGTTCTAATAGTAATAAAAATAAAAAGTGAAATTTAAATAAAATTCTAAAGGATATAGGTTTCACACCTTAGCGTAAAATCTAAAACAATTGAAGAGTTAAAACTTTCAAGCAAGACAATAAATAAATGTGATAAACAATATATGTAAATTTCGAGGAATTTGTTTGGTAAATAATTAAAAATCCAAAAGGTGTGAATTACGTAGTGGAAAAGAATGCGGACAAAAATTCTTTCGCGGCCATGAAACTTGTACCAAGTGCGCTACGTAATACTGAAATCTGAAGAAAAAAATGTTAAAAACAATGAAAGTAAAAATTAGAAATAATGCAAATCTTTGACACGTGATTATGCAAGCACCAAGCGGAGTACGAGCATCACTCAAGCTGGAAACGACACCTTAAAGATCGCCTATGGAAAGTATTAATTAAAAAACGAGAAAGACAAAGGGAAAAGAAGTTATAAAGAAATTAAGGAAAACAATGGGGAATTTTACAAAGGCAGGCTTGAAACGGTAATCGAACAAGGTCCAGAGATCATGACGTCGGATGGGAAAGAATCTACGGTTGCCAACTAAAAATAAAAAATAAATAAATCCAATACTAAAACAACGAAAGATGCTTAAAAAAAACAAAAAAAAAAAAAAATTTAAATCAGTGAAATTAATTAAATGAGTTGCACATAGGATTGAGAAACACTCACATTTTAAATTAAGTATAAAAAACCAAAGCAATTATAAAATAACATAAAATTCCCACATACCATGAGAGGGAAATAAATTGGTATGAAGAAAGGGAATATTTTGGCTATAAATAGAGTAGCATATTCTCTTATAAACGCGAGGTAAAAAAATTTCTGAAGTGTCGAGCCAGGGTAACCTATGCCCGTCGACGTAATGAGTTTAAATTTATAAATTGTAAAAAAAAATGTAAAAAGTTAGCATATCATTAAAAGGTGAAGAAAAAATTTAAATGAAAAAAGGCAAGTAAAAAGCCTAACGGTGAAGTTGGTTTGTGTAGTGTGAGTATAGTGCAATAGTGCAGTTAAATGAGAAATTCCATCTAATCTCAACCAACACGCAACACAGATTAATGAAACCAATGGCTACAGGACATCATTATTAACGGCAAGAATCGAGTCACCAGAGAGCTTCTCAGGACATTCTTCAAAATCTAGGTTTGACCAGTTCAACAAATTATCATCAGTTAAAAAGTGAAGTTTAAAAAAGAAATTAAATCAAAGTCAGTTATTAAATTTTTTGTTATAAATAATTACCAAACAAATCTCCTGGGAATACTTTTACTTTTAATATCTCTGTTTAGTTTAAAATAACCATGTTTAGGATAAGTTAAATTAAGTGTGTGGATTTAAAATCTTTATTGAGTTTCAAATTAACCATTGTTGTAAACAGAAAAGAAATATAATAATACGTAATAGTCTGATAACCAGTTGCAAGAAAGTAAACTGAGAAATTGGTTATTCAGAAAAAATTTTAATTTCAAAATAAGTCATTTCTGCTCGTAGATATTAGATATTATAATTTGTGATTTTGTAAAATGTTATTTTTGTGTTAAATTTGTAAAAAGTTTTCGAAAGAAAAAATATTTAAAGATGTTTTGATTTAAAGAAAATGTTAGTGTCATTAAATTCAGTTTAAAGTCTTGAGCAGTTTTTTATTAATTATCCATACACAGACATGGAATTACAGGTTATGATCACTACATGGAACCATAAAGGTAGGATATAGTATTTAAACATAGTACTTTAAGAACTCATTACTTGAGATAAATAATTCAAAATTTTGTTTGCGTTATCCCTGAGCTAGGGACGAAAAATTAAATATAAAACTGGAAGATTTAAAATAAGGGGGGTTCCGATAGTTAGGCTTATGCTTAACTGTTGAAGAGATTGGTCAGTTTTCGGCGAGACAAAGTCTTACAAAGCCCATACTTCCAGGGAAATTGACAATCTATTCTTTTGCTCGCGTAAACAGATCTGGAAAGAAAAGAAAAACATTTTCTTCTTTCAAGGTTTGAGGATAGTACGTGATAAGTAATATAAGGGAAATCACATGCTTCCTAACTTGCACCAAAAAACCACATTGCAAGTTTTTTCGTTGTAAAAACAATGGTCTTTTCTATAGTCTTTTTACATAGAAAAAGTCAAACACCCACTGTTTGGAATACATCTCTATAAGAATGATGAAAAGTAAAATGAGCCACAATTCTATTGTTTGCTTCTGTAAACAAAAGACCATTTGGGTGATCTGCTTTTTTTATTATTCCATAAGGCTATTCCATAATTTAGGTGGGATGAAAACAGACAGAAATATGCTAATTTTGAAATAGTTACACACCAATACTGAGCAAATTTCTTTAGTAAAAAAAAAAAAAAAAATACTGAGCTGGGTTTTGGACAAAACTCATTAGTATGATCCTACGATGTGAGTATGTAATCAAAATTGTGAGCCCTTGAAATTTTTTTGGTGATAATACCTCTAGTGTCTCTTCATCACTATAAATATTCAGTCATAAGTGGATTTACTTTAAGATTATTTTCATTAAAGAATAGCAAACACTATTTATTTGAATAAATACATTAATTTTGAAATCAATTTGTTGGTGGCCTCTAAATCTGAGTTGTGTTATCAGTTGATTTTGATATGTTCATATTTCTTAAGTTAAAAATTGACTGTGTTTAAATTTAAACATATTTGATTTGGTGACTTATATAAGACTAAATTAATCTGATGTTAAATATATGTTAGGAATCTTAGCAGACATCTTTCTCAATGGGATTGAAAATAAATATATTATAAATGACTCCAATACATTCTATAAGAAAATTATCTATTACCATAGCTATGTGGATGATATAATATGTATGCTTAACAGTACTAAAAATTAACTAAACCAATTTAACAGATTTCTCAACAATATTGAGTTAAACTACTTAGATATCAACATCATGAAAAATAATAAGAATAGACTCAAGATTTGCTTGAAGCCCACTCAAACTGATCACACCAACCATTCAACTCCCTTCACCTCATCAGTCATAAGCTGGCAGCGTACAATAGTCTTGTATATAGAGCAATAAACATACCCATGGAACAAATTGAATTTATTATAGAGATAAACTTAATCAAGCACATCGCTGTTACCAATGGATACAATTCTTCCACTGTCGTCAAATCTATCCATAAACATAGGAAGAAGAAAAAAATTTAAACTGAACATACAACCTACACATTCTAAAATCACAGTAACAAAGAAGAAAAACACGTTACCATAAAATTAAATAGTCAATTGGAACACCCAATAAATAATATTTTCTGTAAACAAGGATATTTTATAGCATACTGTACTAACTACAAACTTCAAAATATAATAAATGTAAACAATCTCAGAGCCATTACAAATGATTTTGATAAAAGTGATGTACGAGTTTACCAGATATCATGTAACGATTGCAATAAATCGGACAAACAGGAAGAAGCTTCTCACAAAGGTTCCAAATATCGCACCAAAAATCTAAATATGCAGAACATCTAATAGATGAAAACCATAGTTACAGTAATATTGACTCAAACCAAAAAAATCCTTTATAAATGCAAAAAAGGTAAACTGTTCAATGTTTTGGAAGAGTTCCAAATTTATTCTAAGAACAAACAGAATCCTCGCAGCCTACTGAATGACAAACTGATCTTTGTTTCCGATGCAATATATGACACACTCGATTTACTGAAGAAAACAATCCATTCAGTAAACTTATTACTATCATGATAGTAGGACAAGTACAGATCCAGAAATAGATTATTTAAATATTACGACTAAAAATGTGCCACTTTATATATATTTTTATATTAAGTGTTTAAGTGTTTAGATAATAATTGTTATGTGTCATTTGTGTTTGTGACAATGAGCAAGGCTGATGATGTCTCTTGAAGACAAAACTGCCGTAGCTACATTGAGGGGAAAAAATATTTAAGATAGTTATAATCAGACAAGTTAAACATATGATATATATATATATATATATATATATATATATATTTCTTTAACTGATAACTCATAAAGAAAATTTGTGAGAGATACTAACTAATAATTTTAGAATGGGTCATTCCACAATAGAACATAATTTGATCAAAATTGTTGAAGCCGATTTAGAGAAAATCATAATTTTGTTTTTTCTTATAGCAACATTTATTGTAACCAACCCCCAAATTTATTGAAACCACGTTTTTTAGTTAAGGACACTTCAAAATGAATATAATATATCTGCAAAAAACAACATAGATTTTTGGACTGTCACATAACTTTCTCTACACTACTACACATATATGAAAAAGTAACTGTACCACAATAAATTTCTATCAAGGTCAGCATATTATCTGTATATTGTAAAACTTTTTCCTTGTCTATTTTTTCATTTAAAAATCTTTAAAAAAATTACTAAAACCAACCTGTTTTGCGTAATCTCCATCTTCAGTTACAATCACTTCTGAATATTCAACTTGTGAACACATGAATTCTTCTGGACTAGCTACTGTCACATCTTCTTGTTTATCATTTGTACTTGATACAAGTCTAGTCTTAGAAGAGCTAACAAAATCTGAATTAGACCCAGGATATTTAGGTCTTCTCAGTTTGGATTCCAAATATTTTACAATCTTTGATATTCTATCCAAGAAGACTCTGTTACTAAACTTGCCAAGTTCCATATGCAGTACACTCTCTCGTATCGTATCATTGAGTTTGACTACAAAAGATCTTCTAGGTCTTATAATGGGTAGTCCATGAAGTAAATTCTCAATGTCTAGTGCTAGGCTATGTTCTAGATCTCGTAGTTTAGCTAAAATAAAAATAAAACAAAGAAATAGTGAGAGGCTCAATAAAATATAACAGTACACAATCTAATAGAAGAGACCAAGGTTTCATTGGTAACAAGAAAACTGACCTCCTTGCAAAGAAAAGCATTTCTAAATAACTCATAGGTCCAAAACTGGTTTATGGAACATTATAGATTAAGGTCAGAACTACGCCATTAAACTGGGGAAAAAAATCCACTCTGGTCTTTGGAATACATGTAGTAGACAGCATCATGCAAAGCAAGGGTTAGTTAAAGGACTAGAAGGTCCAAAACTGGTTTATGGAACATTATAGAGTAAGGTCAGAACTACGCCATTAAACTGGGGAAAAAAATCCACTCTGGTCTTTGGAATACATGTAGTAGACAGCATCATGCAAAGCAAGGGTTAGTTAAAGGACTAGAAGGTCCAAAACTGGTTTATGGAACATTATAGAGTAAGGTCAGAACTACGCCATTAAACTGGGGGAAAAATCCACTCTGGTCTTTGGAATACATGTAGTAGACAGCATCGTGCAAAGAAAGGGATAGTTAAAGGACTAGAAGTAGGTATCATTGTCTAACAGTATACAAGCTGGGAGCACAATAAACCCATTGTGGCTGATGTGCAATAGGAATGTACAATTCCTCCCTTAAAAAAAGTTTTGAATAAATTAGGGTAAATGTAGACAAGCAATGAATGGATGTTAAATTCAAGATCCGAAGGAATAGATTATAATATAAATGGATAATTAATTTGATGCAACAAAGAAATTGGTTTATACAATGCTATTTATATTTATGAATTATACTTATTAGCAATTCTATTTGTATAGCCTTTTCTTTAGAAAATCTTAAACAAATATTTGATTTATCAAATAAATCTTTCTTTGATCTTTACTCCAATTTAATTCTTTTGAGTGCAAACAAATTGAAATAATCTTTAACTAATACAATTAACATATTTAAAACTAAATGAATGATTAATTTGTGAAATGTGGTGATTATGAGATGAATGCAATCAATATGGATGTCCTTTTGAAATTTTAAATAATCAATCGATGAGCAAATGAAACACATATTCCATTTGTAAACAAGGTACACTAATAAGCAGTTAGATAATACAAATTCCAACCCTTTGTTTTTTTATTATTATACTTGATTATTGATAATTGGATCCAAATTTTTAACAAAACTAGTCCACTGTTCAATTTTTTCTTATTCTATTGTTGTCCAGCCTTCTTCTTTTCGTTCATCCATTTACAATTTTTTTTTTTACTTTTTGCTGTTAGTATTCACTTTGTCACTTTTATTACATGTTACATGATGTATGACTTGAATGATTTTATCTTAATGGATTATACGGTATGAAATATGATAATTTACAATTTTGTTTTTGTGAGATAAGGCTTAATCCATTCATTTACAATATTTATAACTGTGAAATTATGTATCATCACAAGATTTATCATAATAGCAACCGATTTTCTAAACTATGTATAATTACTAGCCGTGGCCGCTACATTGCCCATTTGGGAAGTGAGGTGTTTATGATAAAATCAATTAATATTCAATCTTACCAAGAGTTCAATAGTGGACTTTATGTTACTAGTTCTGCAGTGATGCAATGGTCTAGATGAAGGGTGCACCCATCCAGTAACTTTGTTCAGAACAATGATTTAGGGAATCATCCACGCTGTAGAAATTGTAATGTCCCAAAAGAGTACAAATAGTAATGTGCACAACCTTTCTCTTAACAACTGTCAGACTCCTTGGAGCCTGATGCCTATCTCTAGCTTCCCTTACCTCTGTCTTACGATTATTGTATTACAAATTCCTAAAGTAACTTAAACCTAGCATTTGAGTTTTAACACACTGTTACGAATTATCATTATTGTAATATGTTAATGTTAGGAATTACTGTTAATGTAAATTATGTTAACAGTAGACAGACTTTTGTTGTTTTGTTGCAATAGCTGAGTAGCAGAGAATATTGGGAAGTTAATGACCATGCCAATGGTCATAACATCATGACCTACTAACAAAGGCATTCATAATTGTGGAGATTAGTAGAGTAGCCGGAGGCTCTATTCAGGAACAACGACATTTGTAATTGAAGAAACTGGTAGGGTAACTGGAGGTTCCATTCGGCAACTAGCATGGGGCCAACTGGACTTATTAGGAAGAGACCTCTGGGAGATTACAAAAAAAGAAACTTGACTGTATCTGCGATAGTAAGGGTGAGCAAACAAATTGTGTTCTCTTGTTGAATATTTAACATGTAAATTAGTAGAATCATTTTTGGTCTTTTCGTGACAATGTTTAACTCACTCTGAATTGCACTGTTTTGGGAACAAACTATAATACATTTTTAATATAGTCATATATGTGGAATAACAGAATTATGTTATTTTGGGGAAATAAATAATTACAAGAAAAATTAATAAAGTCATGTTTCACAAATAGCTTGAAATACTGTGAACCACTGATTGCTATTTTCATTAACCACCCATTTATAATTAGATGGTCTAGATTATCTATTTTAAACCTGAAATTACGATTAGGAAAACCTAAACTGAACAGACGGTGAATCGGCATTTTCCGAGCGTACCAACATACTAAATTAAAACTGCCCAAACAAAATGAATATTTATAATCAGACATTACCAAGATTTACTAAGGCATTATTCAAATACCTTTATAAAATAAATGATAAAATTAGATAAGGCACATAGAACAACAAATGAACACAAATTTTAAAACATAATTAAAAGAACATACAATTTTTTTAATTCCTAAACAACATCATGAACCAAGTGGTAAACTTCGTGAAAGATGGAAAATCTTCATAAATTACTGGAAGTCCTGGATTGATCACACTATTTATAGTTATATTCTCCGAGTGGTCCTCTACGGGAGTGATTAAAATACAACTACAGTACAACCTCGTTAAGTCGGATTCCGGGTAACCTGGACCGGTTTGCAATAAACAAACATAAATATAAATTAATATAAAATATGCATTTTGGTAGCGCTATTACTTTATACTAGCGCTTAATCGTAGCGTATTGCATGGTGATCGTGTTTCAGCCGAGTTCATGCAACTGAGTTTGTTTGCCGTGACTGTACATCTGATGCCTAACTGGAGCGCTGCAAGCCTGCGTGATGAGTCATCGTCACCCAGGTGATTGGATGAACTGATGGTGTATTTTGAGCATCAGAACAAGACTACACCTGCCGAGCTTCTCATGTTGAAACGGATGCGTGACCGTGCGGCATGTAAACGTTACTCGAAGCTGACGCAACAGAAACTTACAAGCATATTCTCCAAAAAGTAGACATACATGCACAGTCCACAGCTGTGTTTGTAGTTTTATTGTGATGAGTAAATATTCTTAAAGTGGTTTCGTATTAAAATATTCGGACAAAATCCTCGTAACTAGGAACAAGGAGGTAATGTGCGAGTATGAATTCAAAATAAAATCCTCGGACAACGATATTTGTTAGTGTTGTGTCAATTCAAAATAAAATGCTCAGTGTTTCTACTTTGGTTATATTAGTTTCTAAGCTGATTTTTCACTACACATTAATTAAACATTACGATTTTGAGTTAAAATGATTTAGATTCGGTAAAGAGTTCAATTTAAAATAACAATAATATTCATTTATTTCCACATTAACAAAAAGTAAATTAACTTATTTTAAATAACAACTAAATTATTAATGTTGGTAATAATTGTACTTACGTTAAATTACTGAATTTGTGTTGAGGCAGGATAACATTTAATTACGTATTAAAAGTGTAAATCACATATTGTTTTAAAAAATAAATACTTGGTGGATCAGTCTAACAAATAGAATGCAAAAGTGTAGGTTTATCTAAAACGATCTGATTGGTAAAGCTGAGTTCGAATCTGATGCGCAAAATCATTCTGCGCAGATGCTCGATTTCGAAATAATAATACGAGTATTGAAATCATTTGAAACCGAGTATCAACATCGCTAATTGAGGTCCACATATCAGTGGTTATAACAATATTTTCAGCTCTTTTTAAATCTTGTTTTACTTTGAGGGATATAGTTCTACACATGTTTCCTAATATATTATTCGATAATCGTTCCCTTGAGGAAACAGTGTAACAAGGCTCTAAATGATTTATGAGGTGGCTGAAACCTTTGTTCTCAACAAGAGACAACGGTTGTAAATCTAAACATATCATTTCTCCTATAAGCGATTAAATCTTTCTTGATCAATAGTCTACAGGCTTAAATTTTGAATATCTATCTTGTAACTCTGTGGAATTGTTTGTTGCCTTTTTGAATGTTTAGACAATTTTGTTACTTTGGGAAAGTAGCTCTTTCCATCAGGTGTTGCCTCAAATTGGTCTGAGTCTGAATCTCCTGTAGTTGAGAGCTGAGGGGAAGTTAAGGTTGAAGGTGTTGTTATCGACTGTGCTATTTGGGATGGTTCATCTAAATTATTCACTTCGGATCTGCTCATTATCCAAAACAATTTTAAAATATGCCTACATATCTGGTGCCATAATAAAGAAATAAAAATGCAACTAACAAAATTAATTTAAAGATAGCACTATTTTATAAATAATTATAAACTAGAACACAAACAATCCACAATAGCCACCGATTAAAGGTCAAAACGTAAATAACAATAGCGTCGCCTGTTTTCTTAGCTAGCCAACAAGGACATAATGCATACGCGACTAACAAACAAAAAACAGAACAGAGATTTCATTTGATGGTAAATGTGCATTAAAGGTTACGTAGCGATAAAATAGCTAATTTTATGATATCGTGTTGTACATACCTCATTTTAAACAATTATTTGTTTATTTATTATAATTGTCTTCAAAACAAAACAGATTGTATAAGACATTTAATTATAAATTACACTTATTAAAAACGAGTACAATGTGAAAAGTATTAAAATCCAACAATTATACCTTTTTTAAAAGCACAAGAAAACTCTTAGTTTTTAATTAGATCATTCTTAAGCTCGGAAGACCCTTATCAACTACCAAAATATAATATTTCTGTTGAAAATATGCAATTTAATAGTACGATTCCAAGTTTAGATTCATTGTTCTGAATAAGCAATGAACCTATGTGTCTAGGTTTCATAAGCCATGCGTCTAGGTGCCAGAACCAAACTGTTTGCATCATTAGGGACGGTATTATTAATGAGATATTTGAAATGCATATTTAATGGAAATATTTATTATATTATAAATTATAATTTTTAATATAATATTTGACTTCATTAATCAAAGAGCTAATAATTCAGTACACGTCGGATCTTTTGTTTATGTTTGGAATCGACTTTAGGGAATCGGTATCGGCACATCCTTAGTTTAAATAAATTTAAAAGTAAATGACAACTACTAGAAAATGCAATAAGTGATTCTCAAATTGTAAACTGACAGATAGACATGATTGTGTTATAAAAGTTGAAACGATTTTAATTTGTGTAATTTCAGTTATGAATTGTGTAAGAATTGAAGAGTCTGGTTTGCAGAAGGGTCATGATGCTCAATGTAATATGGTAAATTCTATTCCCACTGCTACAAATACAAATATTGCATTTTGCTTTTATTAAACAAATAATGATGATGAATGAAATTTAGTAAACACAGTAATAATAGGTACCAAATTCTTATTGATAAGATGTATGTTGAAAATATACTAGAGAATATGGATTTCCTCTGAAATGAAAGCAAAAAATATTTATCTAATAAGGTAAATACAGACCAATTATAAAATTATAGTTCCCGTGACTTGGATTTTGTACAGAAAGACTCTATTAAGAATATCATTTATTAAGTTAATAATAAGCCATACATACTTGTAAATTCCCAAACTCCTGCAAGAGGCCCCATACGGTCAACCAGCAGATGATAAAAATTTTCAACTTCAAAGCTGATCATATGATCCTGATTGAAGACTGATGCCGAGAGCACACCTACAGTATTCACCCAATAGTCATTCATATAAGTCATCATTTCAGCAAAAGATTGCTCCAATTTATGAGATTGAAGGAAGGTTGTTATCTCGTTCAAACCATTTACCAATTCATAGGCGGGAAGAAAAGTCCAGACCATTAGTAGACGTAGAGCTTTTGCAGCAAACGTATTACAAGCAGTCAAACTGGTTAGATTCAGTGTCGAGTGCATATGATATATAGCCTGCAACAAATTTTTTATTTAATAATTATACAATTTTAAAGTTAGAGTTTAATAGGGCATATAGCATATTATGTTAAGATTTTGTTTTTATAGGAGACACAAAGCTACTTTGAAAAGTGGTCCTTGGTATTACCTAATAGTACACAAATAGGAAAACAGAAAATAACTAAATTTCTGAAATATTTTGTAATCACAGTTCACTTTCCCCAAAAATGGTATAATAACAATAACAAAAATAATAAAACATTCATTTATGGTTTAACACTCACACAGATTCCCATCCTCTGCAACCAAATTACAACAATTTAGTCTTCTTTTTATACTACTGTATCTACTAGTACTGTGTCCAATAACGGGTAACAGCTAACCGTCAATGTTGACCATCATCAACGCTCAACGCAGTTGACGAAGAAGTGCATTAACTGCTAACGTTGATCAACTGCTTGCAGGTGACGCATCAGCGGTTGTTAGCGCCAGCGGCCCAACTCGATACGCATGCACCCAGCTACACATACGCCTCTCAGTCGTCTGCTAGTTTAGTTGAGCAACTAAGGCGAATCAATTAACGTCAACGTTTATTCATCAACCTATTGTTCTGCTGTAGCCTACTATTTTACTGTTTGTTTTTCTACTCAATCTAAAACTGTATAATACGAAAACAGTGTGGTGTAAATAACTTTAGTTTTAGCTGATAAAATCTGTCAACTGTGTAAATATTTAGGAAACAGGCGACAGTTGATTGATGACTAGAGCCTTCCCACTGAACACTGGACAAAGACGCATGGTCTTCTGTTTGTCTACTAATGGTACAACATTAGCGGTTAACGTTAACAGTTTTTGTCAATATTTAAACACACTCAACGTTAACTGGTGTTGACGTTGACCATTTAAAATGACAGATATTGGAATAATGTCTATCATAAATGATAGACATTATTCCAATATCCACTTTTGTACAATGCATATTGTAATTCAACTTTGCTTTTTTTTTCCCTCAAACTTAAATCTTGTTGAAAAAAGTATAACTGAAGATTTCTGATTGTTATTGTAAAGACAACTAGAAGATTGTACTGTACTAGATGATTTTATAATTAGTTTGTAACTGCAATGAGTGATAGAATAGTGACCAAATATTGAGACAGTGTAATGAAAAATGAACGAGGACTGAATGGCCTTCTGTCACTATTGAAGATATAATAAGGAAATTGGATGAGAAAATTTCGCCAGGATCGACGGTTAAGATGTCCCTATTTTATAATGAGTTTCCTCAAATTTGAAGAAGTGTTCTTCATGAAATTTTGACAGACCATTTAGGTTATCTGAAACTGTGCTCATGTTGGGTGCTGAAAATCCTGTCTGATTTATACAAAACCAAATTACTTGGAAGTGCTTTGCTGTTTCTCACTCGATAAAATGATGAAGGTGATGGCTTTTTTAAACCAAATAGCCTGATAGCCAAGCTGGTTAATTATCTCTTCACAATACCTGAAGGAAAAAGTCTAATAATTCTATAAATTTGAAATGCCGGTTTTGTCATTCCTCTTTTCAACAAGTTCATCCGTCACAGTAGATGGCCGTCCACTTCTTCCATCTGGGAACAAACGGCACCATTTTCTAACAGAACTATCACTCATATGTTCTTTTTCATACACTGCACACAAGTTCATGATAAATGTCTATACAGTGTTATACAGATTTTTTCCCAGGGAAAAATGAATAACAGCACGTAGTGCAAGGGACTGGAAATAGGCCCAGTCGATGCAATGACATATTTTATGTAAAAATATAATAAGTCATCAATCATGTTGAATACTGTAAAAAATAGCTAACATTGAAAATAAAGGTCAACAGATAAAATGGTTAGCAATCTTACGGAACGTTAATAATGTTTAAAGTACATTGTATTACGCTCATTCAAATAATTAATAAGATATAAAAAGAAAAATTAGATAAGAGTAAAGGGTTAAAGTCACCTTAAGAAAAATTTTAATTTAAACTGCAAATAAATTAAAATTTCTGAATATAACAAAATAAAGACAATTGGATACTAGATTTTAAAGTAATAAAAATATTTCTAGCAAAAGGAAGGGCTTTATAATTATTATTATTGATTAGTTTTTGTTGAATAAAAAAAAGTAATTGAAAAATATTTCAAAAAGTAAATCCAGAACTGTATTAACAGATAAGTATTACACATAAGTGGGTAAAATTTCATCAAAATACCAAAAAAGTTTAAATTAGTTAAATTCAGAATTTCAGTATATAAGTTATTAACAATAGTACTTATATCAATATCTTCCTTATTTGTTGCTATCACCAGTCCATCATCCACATATAACACAAGAAACATTTTTCTGCTGTTACTCTCTTTCACATAGAAACATTGATATGCAGGACTAGATATAAATCCTTTTGCAGAAATAAATTCTCCAAAGCGCTTCAACCACCATCTTGGTGCTTGTTATAGTCCGTACAAACTTCGCTTCAGTTTACAAACTTGATTCGTGTTATCTTTGTAGCCTTCAGGTTGTTGCATATATATCGCCTCTTCAAGTTCACTTAACAAGAATGCAGTTGATATATCAAACTGGTTAAAATTTAAACCTTCACTTGCTGCAATACTTAGCATTGATCGAATTGTATTCACTTTAGCTACCGGGCTAAAGGTTTCTTTGTAGTCAATACCATAACGTTGATTGAATCCTTTAATAACCAACCTTGCCTTGTACTTATCAACCTTCCATCAGGGTTCATTTTCACTTTGTAAACCCATTTGCTAGGAAATAGCTTTATTCCCTGCTGGCAAATTTGTTAACTCCCAAGTTTGGTTTTCTTTTTAAGATTTAATCTCATTGTCCATGGCTTGTTTCCAATCTTTACTTTGATCATTGTTTACTGCTTCTTCATAAATTTCTGGAATTCTTATCCCATTTACTAATTCATCAGTCATCATCACAAAATCATCAAAACGTGTTGGTTCCTTAAGTTTTGAACGATCTCTAAGTTGTGGTGGAGAATGAATTTCATTATCATCTTCTCCTTCATCATCACTTTCCTCAAAGTTGTCATGAATGTTATCTTGAATGTCTGGATTCATTCCCTGGTTTGAAACTCTATCACTGACAATTAGTTCAACCTATCTATCACACTCTGATGTGACTTCTTGGAACACTACATCCCTGCTGAGAACAACTTTGTTTTCCTTTTTTATCCAGATTCTGTACTGTTAATCTCCGTCATATCCAATTAGGTACCCTTTAATTGCTTTTCTGTCCATTTTTCGTCTCCTCTGATCTGGAACGTGAACATAACAAATAGAACCTATGATTCGCAAGTGTTTGATTCTGGGTTTCTTACCAATCCACAACTCATGTGGATTCATTCCTTCTACTGATGACTTTCCAGTTTGATTTAGGATGTAAATTGATGTATTCACCAACTCAGCCCACATGGAAACTCAACATCTTTTCGTGAAAACTTTAAAGTTTTCACCTTTTCCACAACTGTCCTGAGTTCACGCTCTGTGTTGCCATTCTGTTGAGCCGTATTAGGTGCTGTCAATCTTTGAACAATCCCTTCTTTACTTAAGATTTCTCTTACTTCTTTGTTGTCCAAATTCACCTCCGTTATCACTTAAAAGTTTTTGAATTTTATAGCCTAATGTCTTTGTATGCTGGATAATTTTTACTAGCATATTTTTTACTTCTGATTTTTCTTTCATCAAAATCCATATCTAAACTTAGTATAGCTGTCTTTAAACAATACCAAATTAAATATTTCTTCTTCTGAAAAGATTCGTCAAAAGGTCCACATACATCAACTGACATCAGTTCTCCAGGTTTAGAACATTTATTTCTATGCCCAAATGGTAATCTGTGAGCTTTACCATAAATGCAAGGTTCACAAGGTTTACATTGATCTTCCTTTTCAGCATTTCTTTTACATAACACTTAACTTGATGACCCCATCTCTCATGATACAGCTGTAATGTAGCCTTGTCTTCTAGAACATTAACTTCTACTTGTTCTTTAGGAAAACTGGATGTATGTCTGCTTTATACAAAGAACCATTGACTTTTTGTTCCTTGTAAAACAATGTTATTGTTGATCTTCAAATAACTTTCTGATGCAGTAGACTTAAACTCACTTTTTGAATTTCTGTCCTGTGCAAATAATGTAGAAAATAAATTTTTGTTTACTTCAGGTACATACCATACATCTACCAGTTTATATCCATTCGACAATTCAAAGCTACTTTTTCCTAGAGCTTTTAGTGTCTCCTTACCTGCAGCTTTGATACTGTGACAATTAGTAACATGTTTAGTTGCTCCTTTATCAATCCACCAAACTGTTGGATTTTATTCACAAACATAGTCCTCTTCATTGACAGTCATTTGATTGCTTTCAAGATTTCTACTAGACTTGGCTTGACTCACTCTAATTTTATTAGGCTTTCCATCAGAAATCCAACTCTGACAGTCTTTTAACCAATGTCCTTTCTTCTTACAGTAATTACATAAGTCATTCTCCCAACCTTTGTTTATTTTAATGCTTAGTTTTACTTTTGGTATCAGTCTTTTGAGTAAATTGTCTAGGTCTATAATTTACTTTAGCTGTTAAGACTTCTTGAACAGGTTCAAACTGTCCTTCAGAGACAGTTTTTTACTCTTGAGAAAGTTTCTTTTGAAAATAGATCTGGCAACTGACTTTCACCTTTCATATTTAACCCATTGTTCAGTTCATTCTATTAATTTTTTGGTTTGGCTACGTGGGATGAAACATCTTGTCCTTGAGACCAACTAAAACTAAAAAATTCGGAATATTCCTTGAACAATTGATCTTTTGCTGCCACTTCAAAGTTTACTTTAAGCATGTCCCATGCCTCACTGGCAGTTTCTTGGTCCATTATCTAATGGTAAACTTCGTCTGTCACTGAGCTTGAAATAATTGATTTAGCATAGCTGATTGCCTTACGGTACAATTCTAAAATCTCTTTGTGCTTCATGATTTCTGTTGCCGTAGCATCTTCTTTCAATGGCTCAGGTTTCACTAGCATGACATCTAAAGCTCCTTCGTGATAATCTAACAAATCTCTCAATTTTCTTTTCCACAGAGGCCAATCTGATTCATTTCCTAAAGGTTTAATGTGTTTTGAAAAATCCATTGTTATTGATAACTTTGTTTAGGCTAATATAAATTATTGAATAGGGGGGGGGGAACCTCTAAACAATCATCCTAAAATATATAGCATTATTTGGGCCCATAACCTATTGTAACTGATTAATGATCTGATTATTAAAGTTTTGTAATAAATATCACTAAACTTTAATTACAAGACTTCCAAATCTTTTATAATGTATATATAATATATATATATATATATATATATATATATATATATATATATATATAATAACAATGTATAAAAAATAAATCATATGTTAATAACAATATTACAAATGATAACTAAATTAAACAAATATAGAACAGTATTTTAGACTTGATACTATAACAAGCCGAAGTCATCTATAATCGTAAAATGTATCCTACGCAATTTTGAGCTAAAAATATGCAAATATCAAAATTAAAATATAAAATGTTTGGTGAAAAAGTTCCAAAATTCAATTCAATTTTTTTATTTTTTTTTTATTTTTTTTTTTAATTTTTTTTTTTATATAAACTGCTTTGATCATCACAAATAATAAAAATTAAAGTTTTGTGTACTAGTGTTAAGATTTGCTAGATATTTAAATATGGCTTTTTGCCTAAATACAAATAACTAGGAAAATTTTCAAAGGGTTAAATTAAAATTTTTTGTGCATATTACCCTATGTATGTTTTCAGATGATATTTTATAAGTGTTTAACTGATTTACTTTAATATAATTATGATGTTAAATATAATTATTGAAGTGTAATAACAATATAATTCAAAAAACTTACCTCTTCCAAAGAGCACAATTCAAGAGAAGAATCATAAACATAAAATAACGAAACTTGATTTAGTTTAATAAAATAAATTTAGAGAAAAATTGAAAAATCAAATAAATAAATCCTCAAAAAGATTATAATTTTTCTTGATCAGGACAGCCCAAGGTCGAGCATCAAGATAGAGACAATTACAATAGGAGGAGAAGATCAGAAAAAGTATACTTGGTATGCGTGGACATTGGGAGAGTTGGTGTCTGTTTTGGTAGGGGGTTTTAAATGATAGTGTTCATTTTGAATCACAGTATTGTCGCGAATAACAGGAAAACAACCTTCCAACTAGCACTTTTTAATTTGTGCTGAGGTAGGTTACACAGCTGTTCAAAGATCCCCACTACTTTCACTCTTCTGCACACCAAACAGAAACAGAACTTACTTTCTGAACATCCCTCGTAGTGTGTAGTTTTTTTAAACATTTTTACTACTTCTTAAAATTACTACAGTGTAATTTTTGAACTAGCATATATTTTGAAAATTATTGAATTAATTGTGTACATTTATATGAATACAATAAGTTACCATTTAGATTAGCAAGTAAAATATTAGAGATATGATCTCTTAAAGTTTATAAATAATCTCTTAGTTAAAATACAATAATCTTTACCTGTGCGTAATGGAAAAGAGAAGAAACATGATTTGCTTTAGGCCATGCTAAAATAGCAGCATCTCGTATGCTTTTCTCATGATCTGACACAACCAATTCAGCGACAGTTTTTGACTTGGGGCAAATGTTTGTCAGAACTTCGTCCAGTACACGCATATTCCAGTACAATTTGTCACTCTCTTTCGATCCCCTTGAAATAAGAATGAATACAGTTGGAAATGACTGAAATTGAAAGTACAGTGTTAATAATAAATTACAATTAATACAATGAATTATATTGGTATAAAAGTTTGGAATTATCTTTGTAATTTGTAACAAGTGATTATAGAAGAAAAACATGATATAGAAACTTATGATAGTCAAAGGTACGATTTCTCAAGATTAAATGTAACAATTTAAATTTAAATGTTGACAAATATGAATATATTTAACATAACCAGTGTGAGGGTTAATAGATTCATTTTTTGGTTTACTGCTAAAAATGGAGGTTTTCGATGGTAACTCCAAAATGTTAATGGCTACTTTCATCAAATAATACATTATTTCAAATGGAAGTAATGATATCTCTACCAGCAATGGGAATACTGCAATTTGTTACTTTCCTACATGTACATAGTATAGAGGAAATTATATGAATAGGTAAAAAAATCAATGTTAAGGGATTTTGGGTTTCCCTGAGTCCAAAGTGGTTTTTTGAATGTGTGTATGCTGTATGTGCAGAGTTCTACACACCAAACTTGTGGACCGATTTATACAAATTTTGTATGTGCGATTATTTTGGTCATATTTTATGACTTTTTTATAACTCAAAATTATTAAACCACTTCATGGTCAATGCCATTAAAAAATCACAAATTTATTATTTTCTCAAAATCGGTTTTCTCGATTTCGATTGATTTTAGTGAAATGTGAAGATTAATGTAACAATTTACGAAAACCAGGAATTAAAAAAAAAAAAATTATCTTACCGAATTAAATTATATGACTGTTCTTTAAAGAAAAATACAATTTACTAGCACAAAGTTTACTGTTTTTTAGTTCAAGTTTTTTTACGACATTTTCTAAGAAATTGAAAGAAATTATTTGTTATTTTTTTCATTTATATTAAAGATGGAAGTTTCTCCAATTAAAATGTTTCTTTAGTATAGATTTGCACTTCAAATTCGTATATAGCGAGTCTATTTATTCTATCCAAAGACGCTCTCTCGAAGCGAAGCAAAATCTGAGGCGATCAACCTAACAGAAGGTCTCGTAGTGAAGAGAGAATCAACATAACAATTCTCGCCAGACGATGATGAGTTAATTTAACCTCTCAGAAGTATTATATACCAATCCAATTAAAAAAGGCTGATTGGTGGATCCTTTGGGCTAATTTTGTATAACCTGACGATAAGATCGACACACTACTACACTGCACTCACTTAATATTTTTGAATTTAGGGCAAAACTATTCCTTCTTAATATTTATTTATATATTATAAAAGTTTACTATTACATCTTAAAATTATAAATCTATTATTTAATTATTTACAAATTTCATTTATGCAACTCATTTACAGACGATTCTATAACATTGACCAATTTCGGAAACTCGTCCGTCTATCAATACGGGATCTTAATATATGATTGCATTGCGAGTCTCTTACATCATATATCATTTATTTTATATATTGAATCAAATACTAACACAAATTGGAGATCCAAAAATGTGATGTTATATTAATGACCGAAACCCATTATAAAAAATGGAAAAAAATACTTAGATAGGGTCAAAAATATGGCCACATACCAAATTTGATTGACATTAGTCAATGTATTTTTGCTATAGAGCACAATTAATTATTAAAACAGCAGACGCCAAAGAGACACTTCCAAAAACCACTTTCTGGACTCAGGGGTCCGATTTTTGACCAATAATATAACTGTCTTTACACTACATACATGTAAGAAAGTAAATATAGTCCTGATTTAATTTTCTATTGGCTGTCATTTTGTTAGCAACCTTCGTTTGAGAAATAATTTCAATCTACTTGTTTTTCCTTTTAGAAAAATTTATAAGATGATAATAAATAAATAATTTTTGAATAACCACTAAATAACCTATTTTGAACGTCGATCACGATTGACAAATATGCTAAAAATGTATTTATTCGTACTAAATTTTTTTTCACATGTAACATTTTTCTGTATCACTTGTATAAAAGTTACGAAGGTGTCACCAAACTTTTGCTCAAACCTTGTATGTACAAATGTGTACCATACTTACATGCTCCATATAAAATCCATGTATGATTAACAATTCACACGGCCTCAAATGTCTTGGTATAGCTTTGAACGATGTATCCAAGACGACCCGTTTACTTTTTGACAACAAATTTGAAAAGGTTGGCGATGAAAATATAACTGCTGAACAACCTTTTGCCTCATCCTGTAAGAAAGATCGGTAGAAAGGACGAGGGGTGTCATCTAGAGTCGTACCCCAATGACAAAACTCCTGTAAGGCTGATGCATACTCTTGGAGGTTAGAAGGAACTGGAGGTAATGCTGATTTCCTTCGGCGATACAAAGCTGCTTTTACACTTTCATATTCAATAATAGGTTCAGCAAGATCAAACCTGAAATCAATGTCGAAGTTGGTAAATAGTTATTCATATTGGTTTGTAAATCTTTTTACTTAACCTACTTTTTTACTAAACGTAACGTCTTTTGATAAAGAAAGACAAAAAATGGATGGATAAATCTAACAGAGACAAGACTTTTTTTTTCGAATGACAAAAAAATTAATTATGCAAGATGTACAAATATACTTTGTCGATCATGAGATTTGATAAAAAAAAAAAAATGTATAATTAATTTAGTACATAGGCCTACCTTATATTGAAAAGGAATACTGTAGTATTTTTTTAGCAGAATTCGCTTTTTCCGTAAAAATTGAAAATGAAAAGTGCTACATTCATGTATATATAGGTTATAATTATATTGTACTGGGAACTCGGAAGTTACATATTCACTTCTAAAACGTCACTTTTAAAGCCTATTTTAAAGTTAACTAATTTTCAACGGTGAAATTTTGATACAAATAATTTAACTTTCAACCATTAAATTCAAACTACAAAACAGTGTTAATCAACGAGACTCTGACTATATTTTAATTATCAAGATAAACAACATTTATAGATAAAATACCTACACAACAACAACTAATATCACGATTCATGTATCATATTGACGCAAACGGATTGAACATCATGAGTAATTATAGTTTCTATTAAAATATGATGATTTTGATAATTTAATATCATATATAAACAGTATATCATGTAAATAATAGTTGAATTATATTAATGTAATAGATCCTTACCTAAAGACAAATTTGGGAAGTTTAAATTAATTTATATTCATTTAATATGAAACAAATAGGCTTATCCTATCTAATTATGATATTCCTATTTCCCAACAAAGTAAAGCTATTGCCAAAAGTTATTGTATTAAGCAAGCATAATTAATCTGATTAATCAATACTCGATATATATAAGCATGTCATCTGTAATTCCTTCAGTGACAGCAATATCCTGGACTTTATAACCTATTTTCATGTGAATTAGGTACTTTTCATTTTTTTAAATGCAGGGAAAAAAAATTCTTTTACAAAGTAAGGTTGCTACATGAAGTTGGCAAATTTTTTTTATATGATCTCATTATTGATTTTATAAACTGGTAGGCCTACAGTGAAAGTTTTTTAAAAATTGTTCTTTATTTTAATAATTTTCATAATAATTTTATGTTAATACTTTCACAAGCAAAGTTTTATGCATTTGTGAAGTGCTCAAGAGTGAGATTTTTTTCTTAAAGTGATCATTGGTGTCACTTTACATTTATACGAATGCATTATTTTATTATTACTGTAACCCAAAAATAGTTTTTAATGTATAATTATTGTATAAACATATGTTTCGTTACATATCCAGTGTTACAGTCACATATACACAAAAACAGTTTCACACCATATCCATATCTTAAAAACACATTCTTTAAGAGACAACCATTCTTTTTATATTATAACACCATTAAGGTTGAAATTTTGATATGAGCAATATAATGCCAACATTTCCCCTAAAACCATATTGTTTAATAATTCAATTTTCAGTAATTTATTTTTACCAGACTTACTATTATTATACTAGAAAATTAAAGAGGAGTAACAAAAGTCAGTTTTGAGAAAACACTTTTGCAAGAAAATGAGATAAAAATATTGGATCAGTAGTTCACTAATATTGTTTAGCTTATTTTTTTTTACAAGAGACACAGGGCCTAACAATAAAAGTGGACCTTTTTCGTTATCTCACATCATTGTTATTATAATTATTTTTCTGTTATTTCAGATTGGTAATTGTAGAATAAGTCGAAATGCAACAACAGGTAGGGTTAGGAAGTTATAATTATTGGCATTTAAGCCAATTTTATGCCTCCTTTATAATGAACTTATGAAATACTGTTAATTTCTATTAATTTTGATTTACAAATTATGTAGTACATTTGAATATTTAATCGTTTTCACTTACTTATAATCTCATATAACAGAAAAATAACTATAATAATGATGACATGAGATAACGGGAATGGTCCATAAAAGCAGCAAAAACTGCAAAATTGCCTATAATTCATTTAAAAAAAGTTAATTTATTCAGTTTTGAATGTCCAGAAAGAACATTATTTTTCCAAACAGAAATAAATAAATATATATATATATATATATATATATATATATATATATATATATATCACATCATATTATTTGTCAGAAGAAACGTTTCAAGTCCATAAATGGATTTCTTCACTGTTAAATAACACATAGAAAACAAGTGAATACAGCTGGCTGTTGTTAGAATAAGGTCTATGTTAATATGTATGACTATATTAGGTTAGGTTAGGGTGTTGAAAAGTTTGGAATGAGCTGGTCCCAAAAAACCCATTTGGGCTGGGGGTGGATTTACTTTATAATGCAGGAAAAAATACCTTTCTCATATAAAAAACTTTCTAAAATTTCAGCTTTCTACCATCACTAGTTTAAAAGTTATTTAATCATCATAGGGCTTTTAATACAACTTGTATACATTTATAATTTTATTATATATACATTTAAACAAAGGGAACCGGAATTTTTCCATAGGGCTAGGCTGTCGTTGCTATTCGATTAATTTGTTTGAATCAATGACGAGTATAATAGATTCTGTGTTTTTTCTTCTTCACAAAATCATCTTAAAAACAAATTAATAAAATACCTATACAATTTTAGTTTACTGATATTCATCTTATACTTACTTGGCTGAAGGAAATTTAAACTTTTGAAAAAATGTAAAATTTTATCTAATGACAACAAAGAATTTGTTGCTGTTATTTCCTCATATTATACATGCTTGGAAAACCGCATCAATGAAACAAATGAAAAGATATACTATCATCATAGAAGAACCATATAAAAGTCTAGTACACTATCTGTAGATGACTTCTTTCCTTGTTCATATTAGCGATGTTGATACTCGGGTGAAATGGATAATCGAATTAATCGGTTTCAAATGATTTCAATATTCGGATTATTATTTTGAAATCAAGTATCTGCGTAGAATGATTTGGCGCATCGGATTCGAACCCAGCTTTACCAATCAGTGAATTACTAAAGAATATTATATCAACTCCTTGTTTCTAGTTACGAATATTATGTCAGAATATTTTATTTCGAATCTAAGGATTTTAATAATCGGAACTTTCCGAGGATTTTGATACTCGCATTCACAGAGTATTTTAATTCGAACTCGCATATCACTAGTTCATATAACCATAGGACTGTTCTTATTTAAATTTATACAGTTTACATGTGTACAGTTTTGATAGTTTTACATTTTTACAGACATGTTAGTTTAATATCATATAAAACAAATATTTAGCATCTAGGATAGGTCAGCTGGGTTTAATTTTTATAAATTATCTAGAATATGTAATCAATGGAGATTTATTAGTTAATACAAGCCCATATACATAAATCTTGACTGTTGTCTTTAATTAAGAACTCTGTGTTATGCAAAAATACCAATCTATGTGAATTAAGAAATAACATATTTTATTGAAATCTTGTTGGTTAATTGAATTATTTTTACAATTATTCTAAAGAAACCGCCGTTGCTTATAACAAATGCATTTTGTGACTTTAAAAGTGTCTTAATGAAATTTAAAATGATCTGATTGTTTGAAAATAGATAGCAATAACACATACACTAACTTCACTAATATAGTCATACATATTAACGTAGACCTTAATCTAACAACAGCTGTATTCACTTGTTTTCTATGTGTTATTTAACAGTGAAGCAATCCATTTAGAGACTTGAAACGTTTCTTCTGACAAATAATAGATCTGATCTTTACGTTTTCATAATTTTTTATAGAAAAATATTAGGACGAGGTACAACCGATAATTACCTCTCAAGGGACCTAGCTGGATCTACACATTTTTTTCACCTTGGGTTAGATCCCTTTTTTCATCCTTCTTATCAGGTCTCTCTTGACCAACTCTTGTTTATTTCTGACCTTGACACAATTAGAATATAAGAAGCTAGGAATCTTTATTTTGGTCTTTTCTTCCGATGATAACCGAGAAGATGGTTGCTATTAAATAATAAGAAAGAAAAAACAACACATTGTCAATTTCGAATTATGTCTAAAATATCATGATAATTAATCAAATGGTTTAAGATACCAACATTTGTTAGATTTTTTTTTTAACCATATGCCAAGGAAGTTGGCTAATATCTTATTTAGGTAATTACCGTACACATTAAAGCTCACCCTATTCTTTAGTCGCTAAAAATCATGTAAACTTATACTAGCCTATTTATTTATCTTCTTTGTCATTAATCCAGTTTTTTTTCAACAACATTTTCAACAACTTTCAAATGTAAAAATCCATTAATATTGAAGCAACTTACACTTTTAAACACAAGGAATTAAGGCTTGTTTGGGTTATTATGAATGTGTACAAGAATACGTGAGTCAAGTTTGTGACTGCATTACGAGTCTATATTTACAAAGGTCTGGGAAGGTAATTACATATATATATATATATATATATATATATATTACAACATATATATATATATATTATATGGTAAGTGTTAACTTTAAGGTGGCGCCGTATTTTCATTATTTAATTTTTTTATTGTCTACTACATACCTTACTTCATAAGAATAAATAATGTTTTTCATAAGAATATCGTATGCGCCTTATACAATGACTAAGCTAGATCACTATTTTATGTCATGACAGGTTTAGCCAGGTGGCTATATATAAATAATAACCTGGCTAAACCTTTCGTATGTTTAATGAACTTAATAAGATCACCATTTTTCACTGAAAAATCACAATTTAAAAACTATGAAATTGAGGGGTTTATAGGTTACACTTAATGGCAAGACATTATAGAAATAAGAATATTGTATAGTTTGACACATGCACATTACAAAATGAGTAAGCTAGATCGCTATTAACCTGGCTAAACCTTTTGTACGTTTATTGAAGTTAATTATTTGCTTACTTTTTTTACCCCGAAAGGTTTGGCCAGGTAGGTATATATACATATACGTACACACCTGATCAAACCTTATATCACCCGGCAAAACCTTTCGTAAGTTTATTGAAGTTAATAGTTTGAAATTAGATCACGGATAAAATCTGTGATCACGGATATTATAGATTGAAATATCTAAAAATGACCGTAAAAGTGAACATTTGTCATTATGTCTAACAAGCCTAACCTATAAATACATTAGATTTGATAGTTTTTGATTGTGATTTTTCAGTGAAAAATAGTGATCGGCGGAAGGAAAACATTATTTATTCTTATGAAGTAAGGTATGTAGTAGACGATAAAAAAATAAAATCCGAAAAATACGGTGCCACCTTAAAGTATATATATACTGTAACGAAATTGAAGGCTACCAAAAGGTCAGTGATCGGCAGGCCATAAATTGTGAAGAGTTGAAAGGGTTGACAGCTAGAAAAACGATTCTAACATCAGTCACGTACCTCAGGGAGTCAAATAAACCATTCAAAAGTTCAATGCCTTCAACCGAAATTATTTGAAAAGAACCAATGAAAGGAATTGCATCATTCTAAAGTAACGTAAAAAGATTTAAAATAAGCCAATGAAGGAAGAGGATCGGAATAAAGCATTTGAAAATAAAAATTATAAATAAGGGTGGAAGAGAAGCGCAAGGGGTCTTTTTGGTTGTTAACTTATTGAAGAAGGTTGTTCCGGAGAAAGTGTTTCTTTAGTAGCAAAAAGAAAATTTGTTGTGAAAGATTTAGCCGAAGTCAACCGTCGAAATTAAATAGTAACTGTGTTGTTTTGTACAAGTATTTAATAATAATCTTCGAAGTATAATTAAAAGATAATCATCATTTATAAGTTAAAAAGAGTCGTCATCATAAAAGTGCGTGAGTAATAGCATCGTTCTACAAGTGTTTGAACAGGAATAATCATCGAATAAATTAAAAAATTAATCGTCGTCACAAAAGTGTGTGAAAATAAAAGTGTATGAAGAAAAGAAGATTCGTCGAAAAGATTAAGGCAAATCAATCCATCTACTGGCAGTCTACACGGGAACCACGTTCAAGGAACCAGGAACATTGGAGCTGTAATAGAACTTCAGAGTGGATAAGTATAAATTAATGGACAATTTCAATTAAGCAAACTACCACCAAATTCTATTTTATATTAAGTAAATTATAGTCACCAAAGAACCTAACGAACCCGTAAAGAGAAAGTAAATTAAATTAATAAATAAAAAATTTCAGTTAGCTGGAGCATTTTATCAAAATAATTAAAAGTAAAAAATTCTGATGCACTCTTATTTCTTTATTTAGATTAAGACATTGTAGAATAAGTAACTTGTATTTTTAACTATGTACTTAGAATAAGTAATAGATTAAGATGTTAATTGTATAATTTATTAAGTGCATCAAATTTGAACGATAATTGTTTGTTTTTATTGTAAATGATTTTTAAACATTAATTTTATAATTAAAGAAAGAGTTAAAACCTACAGGTGTCAAAGTTATTTATTTTATTAATATTGGCATGAATAACGTGCGTATATATAAAATAATAAAAAGTAAGATTTGTTATAATACCTTCCCAGACCTTTGTCCTTTAATTTACAAGCCATGATTTA
Source organism: Aphrophora alni (assembly GCA_963513935.1). Classification (NCBI taxonomy): domain Eukaryota; kingdom Metazoa; phylum Arthropoda; class Insecta; order Hemiptera; family Aphrophoridae; genus Aphrophora; species Aphrophora alni. The sequence goes on along the minus strand of OY740775.1, from coordinate 49,092,606 downwards.
TAATAATGTAATATACAGGGTATAACATAAACATAGACTGGTAATGCAGTCACAAACTTGACTTAAGTTGTCATTGTACACATTCGTCATAACCCGAAAAAGCCTAAAGTCCTTGTGTCTAAAATTGTAAATTCCTTCAATATTAATGGATTTTGAAACTTGACAATTATTTCCCGTTGATTAAAATATCAGATTAATGACAAAAAAGTAAATAGTTTAAGTTTGCATAGTTTTTAGCGACTAAAAAATAGGATGAGCTTCAATGCATAATAATTATTATATTTATAAAAAACCAAGTTAATGTAACCTCTAAATATCTTGTATTAGTTATAAAATTAATACTATCATAATCGAAACATATGATGCGTTCATATGTGAAACTTCTTGTAACAGAGAAGCTAGCCACAGAGAGTTTGTGTACTAGAAGTTTAACTGGTTTATGTATGGTAGCCTATAGATGGTAAATATTGGTTGCACCTCGTCCTACGATTTTGCTATAAAAAAATATGAAAACAAAGTATTTACCGTGTACTCAAAGGATCAGATCATATTATGTGTCGCAGTAAACATTTCAAGTCCCAAAATGGTTTTCTTCATCGTTAAATAATACATAGAAAACAAGGGAATACAGCTGTTAGGTTAAAGTCTAATAACGAAAGCCAATGTTAATATGTATGACTACGTTATTGAAGTTAGTGTAAGTGTTGACTACCTTATTTTAAAAAAAAAATCAGATTATTTTTAATTTCGTAAGACACTTTTAAAGTCAGAAAATGCATTAGTTTATTAAAAATAGGAATATTAAAGTATTGAAATCGACCACAAATAGTAGCGTAAGTTAGAAAATAAGACTTAAATTACATAGACAAGGTCGTCAGGTAGCTATAAATATATATGGTTACCTATATATATGGTTGTACCTGACTTGAAAACAAGCGATCATAGATTCAGACTTGATGAACGTAGTTATTAGTATTAACATGTAGCTGGATTTCATACTATTATAAATCTCATTTTCTATTAAACTAATACATTTTGTGACTTGAAATGTTTATTGCGACACATAATATGATCTGATCCTTTGATTACAAGGTAAATACTTTGTTTCCTTAATTTTTTATAGAAAAGTCGTAGGACGAGGTACAACCTTACCATTAACCTCGTAGGACGAGGTTAATGGATATTTACCTTATAACCTTTCACTTGCCTTTGTGAAAAATGTGATGCAAGAAGACATGGACTTCTATTAAACTAGAAACAATTTGGGAGTCAACAATTTGTACAGGAGATATCGATAATCATTGTAGTTTAAGAAAAATAAAAGCTCATGGTAGGCCTAATTGGAGACAGGCAAATTCTGTTTAATAAAAGTTACCACTTTATTATAAATAGGCTATAAATATTGATCATCCAAAGTTAACTTACTCTTCACATGCGTCATCAAAAATTTTTCTCATAGAACATGATATATTATTTCCTGCGATTAATGTGGCCTTTTTTTTTAGATGTTCATTAAGACGCAACTTTTTTATTCGGAGTTCTTCTGTTCCATGACCATGTTCAAATAGAATACTGAAGGCTTTTCCATCAACCTTACCTTTTCCTTTGCATCCTTTTCTTTGACACCTAAAAAACTTTTTACCCTTGTTTGCTCTATTAAAACGATAAATAAACCCCTCATAGACATAGACCGCACTTCCTCTTCTTACACCTTCAATAACTTCCAAGGGTTCCATCATAAGTATAATATAAAAATATTTAATAATCTTTACAAGTTACATCTAAAATACAACACAACAAACAAACACTGTGTGAATACAACAAGATATCTATTAGATTTTAGCGATAAGGTCAAACAAAACAAAAAATATAACCCTATTTTTATTTACACATTTTAAGTTAACTATTGATAACGGAATTTACATATTTTTGCAGTTGACGTCTAGATTCTACTGAGCACAAAAATAACAGCTTTTTCAATGGGCAGGATTATCTTGCAAAGTTGCTTGCTCAGCTGGCTGTGAATTTATGAATTATTATTAACAAAAAGAGAGAATAACGGGAATAGTTTTTAATTTTGCCGCTATTAGCAGCACTTCCTGGACAATAATTTCTCACAGTTTTGAATAACTAAATTTTTATATTTCATCAAATAGTGTATGTTTTCATATATTAAAAATAATTTAAAACGACTGTTATAAATTCTCAAGATAAAGGGAATTTAAACCGTTTAATTTTGCGAGATTGAATCAATTACTCAACAATATAAATCCTCACATTTGCAATAGTATTCGATAAATCTGCACTTTATAATTTTTACAATGTAATCACAATGACCTGAAACAAAGATTTTCCTTTAGTCATGTGATGTAACAAACAACAATAAACTTATGTGGAAACAGCTGCATGGAAATTCTTAGTTAAAAGTAATAGACATGGCTATATTAAATACTAGCAGAGTATCCGTCCTTCGTACGGGGTTGGTATAATATTATTTGTATTGTGCTTACTGCATTCCGAAATACAAAACAGTGATGAAATAAGTTAACTCTAGGTTATTGAAACTATTTCTAATAGGAACATGTTTAAAACAAAAGAAATTTTTATGACAGACTTATAAACAATATTTACAGCTTTGTTTCCTTCCGTTTGAAACACGTGAGCAAGCAACGTACAATTGCCCATGGGAGAAACTTTGAGTTTCCAAATAGAGACCTGCAACCCTAAGAGTCTGTCCATGGGATTTATTGATCGTTATTGAGAAGGCAACTTTTACGGGGAACTGTAGACGTTTGAAAATGAAGGGCAAGTTTGATGGTATAATAGGTATTCTGGGAATGAGTACTTCTTCTCCTTTTGTGGAACCAGTTAAAATGCTAGCTTCTATGACATTTTTCTTCTAAGGTATTATCAAAAGCCTCATACCATTACACAACCTTGGTGGCTCTAAGTTCCGAAGTAGCATTACCGGGATACCCACTTTCAATTCAAGCTTGTGGGCGGTGGGAACACCAGGCATTTCCAAGGTGTTAAGAAACTCAATTGGTTAATGAACCACTTAACTTCTTCCATATTTGAATCAATAGATAAATAAGATATTAAATCCCAATAAATATATATATCAAACTATAAACTTACCGATTGTTGTTTTGAAAAACCAAGAGAAGGATGACATTAGTAAAGTATAACTAACCTTGAAATATGAATAACAAACATTTATTATCACTTGTTTAAAAGTAACTTTTACATGTGATTAAAAACATATTTACTATCTGCTGATTAAGCTAAGTATATAATGGAGTATAGATAATTGAGTGTTAAGGGAGTTTTTAAGACCAGTGGGGCGGTGCCCTAATGGAATTTCTAAATAAAAATAGGCCTATGTGTTAACCAGGGCCTACGACCTAAGAATGTCCATGTACTTTTTCAGCTCTATGGGTCCAGTAGTTTTTATGCGATAGAGTAACACACTAACACTAACAGATACCATTAGATTTTTATATTATAAGTATAGATTTTATAGCAATAATATTCACACAGGGAAATATTTTTTTTTTTTTTTTTAATTATTTTTTATTACAACTGAGGCATGTAATAATTGTTGTTGGTTTACTTATATGACCATAATCCACGAATGGTTAATCTTGGTTTCAAGTCATTTGCTGTTTGTAAATAAAACAGGAGTTTTGGAGGATGTAATATAAATGTATGGTTGGATTTGGTGAGCCTGTGAATCTCCCTTATTGATGCCATCCGACCGTTGGGTCACACTGCCGTAGTGCCGTATAACTTAACACTGGGACATGTCTCAGTGGATTGGCCATTTTGATGAGCCCTAACTAATGACTAATTAATCTAACTAATAAACAAGGGAATTATAAAATCTACCAATAAATTGCACAATCACATAACTAATAGGATGGTCCAAATATTCGTTATCTAAGTCTTACATTGCCAAAAACACACAATGAGCTTAATTTAAAACTCTGGACCATCCATGGTCTAATTCCTGGAGTTTTAGGAGTGCATATCAATAATTTTAACACAATTCACAAATTAAATTCTTCAGTCATTGGCCCTGATCAATCCTCCATGACAGGTGGGTACAGACTGCTCAGTGCTCGGCTCATGCACAAACTGAGTTCCTTTTACTGTGTGCATCAACCAAAAAGGGAGGAGGGGGGGGGATGATAAAGGATAATAAATACAATAATGACGATGTTTAATAATTTTGTTTTAACTTAATTTAATAACTAAATAAGAAAATAAATTTTGATGTGTTTAAAAATTAGCCACAATATGATTTTAAGGGAGGTGGTGAACCGTAAATCACTACATGTTAAATTGAATTGAATTTATAGATTAATTGAATATTATTGAAAGTATTAGAAGTTCAGATTTGTCCTAAATAGTAAATTATTTCATATTTGAGGTGTTTTCATATTTAATTAAGAATTCTTATAAAGTATTTTCCATCTAATGAGATATTATATAGTTAATATATTTGTTGGACCACATGACTTCTAATTTCCAATAAGAGGAGTTTCTGTTTGGTACATTTTAAATTTCAACATTTGAAGAGTTACGAGTATAATTTCTAATTTAAAACTAGTTGATCATCCACAGAGATTCTGCGGATTATCTACATATATTTAATAATTTGCTGAAAATGTTATCAAACAGAAAGATTATGTTTTGATTTTTTTTTAGAGCTGTTAATTAAATATTTAAAAATTAAAGTAATAGAATAATTAATTGATTTCAATATGCATAAATTTTTTAATTTATATCAATAATACACATATACACCAACTTTGTGAAATTACCAGATAACATGTTCATTACTTTTTCATTAATTTCATTGCAATGCTCATTTTTTGTAGCAAGTATAGCAGTAATTGATAATTTTTTAACATGGTCTTCTTCAGTAATTATATAACTTCCATAAATTTCAGAAACAACCTTTCTTTATCTGCAACCAAAGCTTGTGGTGTAGGTTAATATATTCTTTACATTCATCAGTTGAGGTTGGGTACTCACCATTATCTATTTTCAACAAAAAGCTAACAAAGTCTACTTCATACTTATTTGATCCTAACCCTTTGCACTCGAATAGGGTCATTATAAATGTTCCTCTGGAGTGGTAAGACCACTGAGAACCACACACACTGGGAGCATTTTCTATATCAGCTTGGAATTTCTTCGCAGTCTTGTTCCTCCCAGCTCGTATGGCCACTCAGAGTGCCCAATACAAAATTCTGCGAACACTCACATGGCTATCTTGAGTGGACATAACATTACATATCTATGGAAACCTATACTATCAGATGTGTTTGTATAGTGGTCCAAATTTCAACAGTTACTGTCAAATCTTTACAATTATTTTAAAATATATTATTGTCTCTGATCCCTTCACTGAATGTTAGTTTGGGATTCTCAATAACTGAATTATACATAAAATTCACTTGAAATTCTATTAAAATATTATCAATATCATTTATTCAAATTGAGTTATTAAAAGAATGAATTATAATAGTCTCAGTCGGGTTTTGTTCGTATTTTAAACTAAAATTACAAATCTCGGGCTAGGGGTATTCGGCCGGATCCATCCACACCTACAGTTAATTACAGTTTGCATTTAAATATTAAATTAACTATTAACTATCTTAAATCTAGTGAGAACATTAAAGGATGAGGATGATTATTAAAAAAAAAGAGTTCAAAAGTGTCTTATCGTTGTAGTCTTTGGTACACAAAAGTTTGGAACACTATGAGATTTTTTGGGTTATTAATTTTGATGAAAATAGGAGTTCATAACCATGAAATGTTCATATAATTGGTTTTCTCTCACCCAGTATCTGTTGTCTTCTTCCTAGTAGTGATTCCTGGACGTTTTGAAGTCAAAATCAAATGAATAGAGCCGGCGTGAATTTTATGCGTCCGTTCCGGTTAAGCGTCTGCTTAGGAATAATCTAGCGTCCTTTTAGGAAATTCATACATAAATCGGGGTTCACTTTTAATCTCGTTACCAAAATCGTTAGTACGGATTATTTGCATGGGCTTAAATGGATACAATTTTTGGTGACTGAAAATGATTTTATGATATGATGATTATATCCTAATTTACATGTTCTAACTAATTCTATTTAATTTTTAACTAATTTTTGAGAAACAATAATTTATTTATGCCTGAATTATTAATTTAGAAAATTGCTAATCTCTAAGACGATTTGAAGATCGCCGCCATAAATGGCGTCAACCAATTACAAAGTGAGCTGGAGGCGGGGCTTAGCTTCGTATGTAACTTGACTAAGTAAATTTCCTTGAGTTCATCACCTTTGAAGACTTCGTATTTAATTGAACGGACCTTTACTAAAATTGTGAGGTGACCATTGGAAAGATAATTTAATTCTTCATCTCACAGTATATTTTGATCTTTGGAATAATTCGCTATTATGCCTTATTTGTACTGGTTAGTTAGTGTTGTCATGGAATATTTTGCTTTTACTGGTATTGTGTTTGTCCACTTATCCCTTTATTTATTTATTTAACAGCTTTGGTTTATGTTTCGGGCTTTTTATGGTAGATAGCCAATATATTAAAGTTTCAATAGGCCAGGTTTTCTTTTATCGGTTTTCCCTTGAGCATTTATTATTAATTTTCTTCTGATGAGACTGAATTATATTTCCTAGATTTACAAAGTTAAAATTTAGTTGTCAACTTCCGCGGATAGATTGCGTTAGTGTTCTGTTTTTTTGTATAAGTTGGGATTTGTTTATTATTAATTATTTGAAATGTAAATACTGAGCTGTTTCAAAATACTGAACTGTTTCAACTGCTATAAATGTGTTATTGTGCCTAGTGATTCGACCTTTCATTTGTGTTAGCATGCCATGCCTACTGCTAGGGGGATTTATGGTTCTCTTCCTCATAAGTACATTGAAGAGCGACAGGACACTTTCCCTATCTTTAGAAAACTTTTCTTCTTTTCTAAAGTACATATTGATATTCTTTCTCAAGAGAAAGTAAAAAAAAAAAAAATCATGTAAAATACTTTTACTAATTGATTACTAATTTTTATACATAAAAATTATATATTGTGTTAGTGACAAGACACTAAATTTAAATATTTTATAGATTTTTTTTTTTAGTTATTAGATCTTAGCATTTAATTTTATTTCTAAGTTTTTATAATGAACAATCTGGTGACTGGAGAAAAGGGACCTTTGCAAGGCCAGCCAAAGGTAGACATTTCTCAATGCTTCTCCAGTTGTAACAACCGGGAAGGTCACTGCTCCTCATTAGACCAATCTAATGGCTAAAATCACAGCTCAATGTCGGGCCATGAGACTGACACTGACCACTTTGAAATTGATGTGTCTGACGCATCTGCCACTACCAACGAACAGCCTTTTAAGGTGGTTTGAAGGAAGAGGAAGAAGCAGTCACTTTCTGACTCAGAGACATCCAGTAAAGCGACTAAGTGGATGGAACGGACTCTTTAACCTTTTAAGGCTCCACAGCCATTAGAGTGCCCCATATTGGCTAACCACGACCTACTGGGGCATCGGCTAAAATTCCTCCAATTACTATTTACTCATACAACACCAGGCTGGTGAAAATCAACTGCCAATTCAAAGCTAAATACAACCCATATTTCTATATGGCCATAAAGGTGAAGGATGGAGTGTGACTCCAAACCTTGACCTACAAAGACTACATTTGGACGAACACAATGTCCCTCATCATATATATCGTCTGTCGAACGAATGTATGTACAAGGTTGTTCTTCGGGGCATTGATGCATCTGTGGTGAAAACTGATCTGGAGAGCCAGAGTATTGAGGTACTTAAGGTATTTCAAATGCGCTGGCACTTCAACAAGAAGCCCCTTCCAATGTTTCTGGCAGAGCTGCCTTCCAATAAGATTGCCAGCTCTGTCCTCGAACTGAAGGAGGTACCCTATATGAAGGTACAAGCAGAGGCCTATAAGCTCCCCAATACACCCACCCAGTGTTTTAGGTGCCAAAGGTTTGGCCATACGACAAGCTGTTGTAAGGAAAAACCCAGGTGTGTAAAATGTAGGCAGGAACACGGGGCTATAGAATGTGAAGCCACAAGAGAGAACTTCAAGTACGTCTTTTGCAGAAAGTCTCACACCACAAGTTATCGTAGATGCGAGGTCTATAAACAGGCAGCACAAAGCATCAATGCCAGGAAAGAAAAGTCGAACGTTGACTTTGTCAAGCTGACTCCACACTCCAGGCCCTTTGCCACCCCTCGACATACAAGGCCAAATGTTTCACATGCGCAAGCATCGATTCGATTCAGAAAGTCCAAGGCCAAATGTTTCAAATGCACAAGCATCGATTCGATTCAGAAAGTCATTTCAACACAACAAGCACCACCAACAATTCCATCAGAGACTACGGTACCGGCTGTGTTGACAGTCTCCCATAGCCCCAAAGACGGCTCAGATTCTTGTCTTATAATTGTGTTTTATTCTTCAGTTGGGTGGTGAGTTTAGTACATCAGTCACAAAAGTGCCTGTGCTTCCAAATTGACAAAAGAGTATGTGATGCTTTACCCCCATGAAGACTAATTTACAAAAACGTTTGAAATCACCTTAAGGAATTGTCTGCACTTTTATCAAAGACCCAAAGGACTAGGTTCTTTCTGAATCAAGACATTCTCATTTAAAGATCTGGTACTATGCAGCTTTCTTTTGCATGGTGTCTCTCCAGTGAATAAACCTGTACATTTTTTTTTCCTCCTTTTTTTTCCTCCTTTTTTTTTTTTTTTTTTTCAGGTAGCCATGCCCTTCCTTATATTGTCTTTGTCTAATGAAAAGTTTGACAAATTTTGTTTAAAGGTAGGATGAAGTGAAAATTTTATTTGTGTTTTATCCTTTGTGATACTACATCTAATTCATTATCTATTGGTACATAATATTAATAACTATTTTTTGCTATATGAATATTTATAAGATTATTGACCAACTTTGTAAATTAAAAATTAGCAGAAACATTCTGTAAATCTGTTTTGTTACAACACATGCACTATTAGTTAATTACAATAAAGTAATTAATTGTATTTAAGGATTATTTTATTTCAAATTATGTTTAATAATTATGTTATAATATCAAGGATAATTTTATATATGTTATATTATAAAAAAATTCTAATTTTGTTGATCTAATAGTTAATGTTAAGAAAACATTCAGGGTTTTTGTAGGGTGAAGTACTTTGATAACTAGAGAGGGGTTGGGATAGCAAAAAATACTATAAATCGGGGTACTATAACCTTGTTTTATCTAAGATTCATAAAAATTATAACTCACACAATTTTAAATATGTCTATTACTTGGTTTGACTAATCTAAAAGTTCTTATTTTCCAATGGTTTTCTCTGGGTGCAATCAACCCATTTGGCCTACCAATTCTGACCACATTATATTTACTTCCTTGTTGGCTTCTCATATTTAAATAAGTAGGGCTTGGCCATTTTATAATCTGGTTCTTTGCACAATGTACATTTGTCTGCAAATAAAACTAATGACCAGTTTCCAGTCAACAACCTTCCAGTTTGGATTTTGAGGTTTCTTTCTATCTCTGTCCAATGTGACACCAGGTCTTTCTTTCAAAAGATAGTTTTGCTGTCTGAATTCCATTTAAGAATGTTATACTTTTGGTTTAAATATTTGCTCTTAACTGGTTGAGGAGTACAAACATCTTTAAACTTGATACTCGTACAAATCTATGGCGTAACCTCCTGACTGAATCCTGAAGGAGTAAATTTTATTTAAATAATAAAATTTTTATTAATATATAAAAAAAAATGATAAAAATAACATAGTTTAAACTCATTTTAAGTTTTTTACCACTGTGAAATGTAAGAAATTATCACAGTAATGCTCATATGCAGTATTTATTTCTTCGGCTCCCTGTTTGAAGTGTGTGTACATATGAAGCATTTTTTTTAGATTCCACTTTAGCTCATGTATCAGAAAATTAGAAGACATTAACACACAATACACAACACTAGCACAAACGTAAGTTTCACTCCGTGTGGAGCTCATTACGAGAGTGATATGGCTCAAAATGATGTAGATATGCTCGATGATATGCACGTCTGACCGCTCGGGCGATGTGTCTTTTAATTTCTTGATGATGGTCGAATTGACAGAAATCGTGATAGATAAATAAGGTAAGCCAATTTAAAAAAAAATGGATTAGTTGACATAGGTACTTAAATATATTTGACATTTTCTTTTGTTTCTTTTTTGTACACAATCTCTCATTGGAAGTGCAGTATAGAATGATAGATGTTTTAATTTAGTGTTAATTTTTAAATAGTTTCCCTATTAGAAGATATAATGTTTAGAAATATAGAACAGCATAATATAACAAAATGTCTGTGTTAATAATGACAACAATATTTTGGACATACAGACACGTCTATCCTTTTGGCAGAACAAAAGTTTTCAGATGTTTGTACCCTTTTAGATAAAAAATGCTTACTCCTCAACAAGTAAAAGAGCAGTTTTATTTTTCTTTGGATGTAAAATAATCTGAAATTATTTAGGAAAAGAACTGAGTACCACTGATGGCGCTGACACATACATAAATAAAAATTTCAAATGTTTATTAAAAAAACAAATTAATTTTACAATATTATGGATATTGTCTATATATTCCAACTTACAAAGTTATAATGTAATACTATTTGTGTTCTACAAATTAATAAATAATCAATATTTACATTATATACACACATTATTATCATATTATTAGCTAAACACTGTGTATACATCTTTATAAAAATGTAATACGATTTTATATTGTTCATTAATAAATTACAATAAAGACTAATAATTTGTTTCAACATACATTACAAATACACATATTTTATGTTAGAAATTGGTTTAACCAATTTTTACGCAATTTTGAATTTTTAATGTTTTGATTTTTTATAAAACTAATTTATATGACATGAAGTCCAAGCACACTCGTATGTAAATTAATAAAAGTTAGTTGTAATGACTTTAAATTAGGGGTATTAAGACAGCATTGACTCAATACAAGGATGGTAAGCTTTTCAAGTTCCTAGAAAGAGATTGAGGCATGTCGCAATAACAAAGCTTTGTTTTCCTTTAAAAGTATAGACAAATTCTAACTTGTTTGGTTAATAATTTTTATTAAAAAAAAGTTCATAACCTATTATTAATATAACTGGTTACAATTTTCAATACAGTAATTAATTCCAATTGTTTTAATTTTTCAATACATATTTAATTTTGTCATTAATACAAATGAAATACACGTGTTCAACTTATATCAAGTGTCCTTGCAATGCCCATAACAAGCCTATACAGGATAATAATTTTATTGGTATCTAATAAATTATTGATCCTATGATAAATTTTAAATGGGGGATCTTTATTAATTTTCATTTGGAACTTGTTTTGCCATTTTCCAATTTGGCAGCTAACTTTAAAATTCCTTAATGAAACCTCTATTTCGTATAGTGTTTCCATATTTTAAGACTTTTTTATTTATGGGTATTTTTTTTTGATAAATACATTATTTGTTTAGGATTCAAAGGCGCTTGAATTTTGGAAAGTTTAAAATTTAGTGTATTTTCGGGAAGTACTTGCTTTTGTCTCATCAAGTTAAAAATTGAATATTGTATAGTCTAGGAAGTGTGATGGAAGACTAAATCTAAAAAATATTAATTTGTAAAACAGATAAAAACTGGTTTATAATAGATTAGATTTGAATTAGTTCTTATCTATACCACAAATTAATTATTTAAATTTTAGTCCTGCATTAGTATTTATACTCCATAAACTATGCCTAATTAAATTTTTAAGTTGATGCAATAAAGTGAAGTAACTTACTGGAAATCGCCCCCAAAAACCAAACTTCAAGCGTCTTTAACCCTAAACGAGTGAGTTTATAAAAAAATACCAAAAAGAAAAAAAGTCTTAAAATATGTTGGAAAAATAAGAGTTTCCATAAGGAATTTTAAAGTTAGCTGTCATATTGTTAAACGGTAGTGTTAGGAATTAGATATTAGGATTAGGTTAGACAGTTAAATTTTATTCTAAAAAAACTACTGGAGTGTAAACAATAGTTGCGACAAGATGTAAAAAGTTAGGAAACCGCTGAGCTTGCAAACCACCAAATGGGTAATTCATTCCTAAAATATATATAGGCCAAGAATGGGAGAAGATCGAGGTCAGAATTAGCAGGGCGTTATCGATGGTCAGTTGTCAGCAGTTGGAGTTGCCAGGAGGAATCAGTAAGCATTATTGGGTTCTCCAGGAGAACCAGGTCTACAAAGGAACACGATAGAGCTCTGGCAATAGAGGAGAACTAACTTGGTATTTTGTGTCTCATATAAACTTCGTATAGATCAACCTATATGAAGAGCGTGATTGAATTTAATTACCTTCCGGTCGCAACATTGTTTTCGCTCTGGATTAAAGATAAGAAGTAAAACAATTATAATTAAATTTAAGCGATTGAATCACTAATTGCATTAAAGTCATACATAATAAATTGTATTAATAGAAACAAGGCAGGATATATATATATATATATATATATATATATATATATATATATATATATATATATATATATAGTTAACTGAATCAGAATTGCTATTTAATGAACCCTGAGTGGCATATTTTATAACAGTAGCCATTTTGAAAATTTGCATAATGAGTTTTCTTAGGATGAATAGTTTAGAGATATCAATAGTGTCCACGATAAAATGATCATCCTGTATCTCAAATAATGCCCTTCTGTGTTTGACAGTTGTCATACTTCTTATTTGAAAGAGTACCTATCCTTTATTATTTATTTTCATTATATTATGCTTTATACAAGGAATTGTCATAATTATACATTTATTTAGTTTTGTTATTATTTAAGTGTTTTAATTTGTATATTTGCATTTATGTAGTATTTACCAATCTGATAGCATCATTTATACCTCCTTCACAATTAAGAAGTTTTGTCAGTCTCATGCAGCAAAAGGAACTAGACGCAGGATCACGTAATATTTTAATATTATTAGCAAACACTACTCAATCAATTTTCTGGTTGAGATGTTTAAACTGTATAAAAAGGAGATCAAACCTGACTAGAAATCATACATGAAATCTTGGATAAGTGTAAGACTAGATTGGCAAAATTTCCTGTTAAGGGCGACTGGATGACGAAGGTTATTCCGAATTTAAAAGATTGTATAAAAAAAGTAAAGAGAAGTAGGTTAGGTTAGGTGACAGCACAGGTTGCTTTAATATTACATACAAAGATTTAAACAACCCAAATTGCTGTCAGAATTAATGTAAGTGTACAGGTTAAAGGCTCTTTTGATACCTAAAGCATTGTAGGAAAATAATGAATAGTTAGATATTATCAGCATTCATCAAAGAAGTTATGCTATAGAAAAATAAAGATGAATCGAAAACAGTAAATAACTAATAATGAAGTCATTAGTGAAAAAAAGTCTAGGCCTACTGTTATTCAAACTAAAATATCATTCAATACATTTAAAAACTAAACCAGCTATATACTAAGTACAAATACTAAAAACTGTGATTATCACATAGTTTACAATAAATCATAGTAACCTGTTTTTCTTTATCTGGTCAACATTAGATCAGACAACTGAGATTCCCACTGTATATTAAATCTGAACGACTAGTATCTCTTACGTAATATACAATAAACTTTTCCTCATTAAATATTAATTTAACTGTATACAAATATTTATTCAAATTCTAAAGTTTCTACAGACACATATTAAGACTAATACAAAACTACCAACTATTATATGACTGAAAAAATATAATTCAAATTGAAGATAGAAACACTGTACATTTAATTATTTCTAAGTTGGTATAAAAGCGTTAAAAAACTGTTAACTAATTTTTATTAACCCTATATTTGATATGGGTCATAATCTGAGACACAATTAACCTTTCTTAAGTGATATAGTAGCAAAGTCATTGACAAAACAAAAAGAGTTGGCTATCAGAATTGATTTTGGTATTCTGGTTGATTTATGAATTCTAGCAGTCTTGTAGTGAGTGTCGCGAATCAATGAAAAATATATGCTTTCATGAAAAGCAATAGAATGAAAAGTTGTTTCACTTATTCTTGGTATGTAATCAATAGCTAAGATTACAAGCTTTCATTTTTTTTTGGCTAACAATCATTTGGGTAATTTTCTCTTTATGCATTTTTTATTTAGGCATTTACATACAGGATGATTCAAAATTACACAGCAATATTTCGGGAGCTGATTCTAGAGCTATTAAGAAAAAAGTTTTACAAACTTAGGTCAGATAACATTTCATTTTCCGCTTGTCGGCCATTTTGTGTTTTATTAAAAAAAAGTTATATCTTTGGAGGTAAATAGGATATTGAGTGAAGATTTGGTATACACATTATTTAGTTAATCCTTTGCAAATATAAAAGTGTGACACAAGGAAGAGAAAGATGGACTTGTGGTAAGCTTATCTTAGGCACGACGTTTAAATGTAGATCTATTGACACTTGAATATAATTACTGAACTCTATCAACATTGTCAAACCAACCACCATACTGGGGAACTTGTTTTGCTAATTAATTTAGATAGATTAACAACAAGGAGACTTGTATATTAACTTATTCATTAGATAAAACTTAACACTATTCTAATGGCATTTTAGACATTAAGGCTATGGTACTAGGAAATTTCCATAATTAGAAATAACACTGCTTAAACAGCCTACCCCGGTAAGCCAATAACCATAAGCCTCTTATTCAGTAAGTCAGCATAGCTTAAGCCTCTTCAATTAGCCAATATTTTAATAATTAAAAGTTGCGAACCAAAAAAATTGAACATGGATAATGCACTCTTGGTTACTGAAGCTTTTATGAAACGTAGTATCATAGGATTGAACTTGAGATCTTTACAGAGACTGTAACGTCTAGGTTTCAGTTGTTAACGTCGCACAAGACTTCATGATTTATTGGTGGATGATCCAGACCAGTGTCTCTGGTTTTATGAAATTGTGTTAAATGAACAGAGAAAAGGAAATGGAATCATTATGAAGGTATTATGGTTTACAAAGCTTGTTTTAAGATAAGTGGAGCTATAAACCGGCACAACTGCATTTCTATTCACAGGATAACCCTCAAGAAATCATTGAAAAGCAGCCTTACAGAATGGTTGATTTCATGTTCAGAAAGGAGTACGGCTCTTATGGAGAGTCGTTGTGCTACCAGTCAGACCAAAACATCAGGCACTGGCGATATTGACAATGTGTGGGATGCAGTTCATAGGAGATCAGTTGTTTTGTTTCTACCTAATATATGCAAATCTTGATTAAAACATTTTTTTCTTTCTTTATACCATCGAACGATTAAGGAAACCCGTTGTTTCATTGGGTATGGTTTAAATGTTATGAGTAAGTAAGCATTTTACACTATGGGTTAGGCTTATTTAATAACAAGTGTTTACATTCATAATGGGAATGAAAAAATAATTAGTGCTATTTTATAAATAAGGTTATGGTCAAACTAAAATAATATTTTTTTCAAGGGAAGTGAAAAAAAAAAAAAAAAAAAATAAAATAATGTATAATATATCTCAATTTTACATAATCAAAATTTCCAATACAAACATTTTAACTTTTTCTTGCCAGAAATGTTTTTAGTGGATATATTTTAAGTTTTTAATTATTACAGCTTTTAAAACTTTTTGGTATAACTTAGATTTTTCGGCACTCTTGACATTAGTCTTATAGTTCGTAATTCACATTTATGTATAATTATTTCAACTATTATAAACCCTGTCTACAACAAAACTGTTTCAACATTTTTTTTCAAAACTTATCTCATTGTAAACCTATGTTAAAAAAACCAAAATTGAGCAGGCTTTCAAATATCTTACAGTTCTAAAGTTTATTAAGAATAATTAATTGATGGGGAGTTTTCAATGAATGGATTGATCGTCGTGGTCCCATAATCACCTAATTTGAGAGCGATGATTTTTTTTTTTGGGAGTTTGTCAAAGAGAAAGTGTTTTTGGAAGCCATGGACAATAAACAACATGAAACAATTCAACTCTGATGTGTTTCATGAAATCGACAAAGATATTTGCCGTTATGTCTGTTTAAGAAAGACTGCAAGATTATGTCAGTCAAGACGGCTGTCGATTTGAATGTCTACAAAGTTAAATTGTTTTTCAGCAATGTTAATTTTTTTTTTTTTTACTATTAAATAATCTGTTATTCAAATTAGAATTGTAGAAATAATTAAACATTTTTTTAAAGTATGGAAACCTACATTTGAGCAGGACCCCTGTATAATATACTATGATTGTTATTCAATTTATTACGCATTTTTTAAAAAATGTCAAAAATATCACTTAAGGAAGAATTAATGTATTACTTTTAGCATTAAACATGATTTAAAAATGTATGTTTACAAAACATTATTCTAAACATTCGATAATATATTACATTAAACAAATATATCAAAAGTGTTGGACAGAACAAAGAAGATGGTAACAAAAATGCAACAACTGTGTTAGGGAATAATATTGTTCTACGGTAAATAGTAATTACACCATGCCGTTTACTTATCATAAAAATCAGTAGTTTATTCAGGAATCTCGACCACCCCTTTACAAGTCTTTTATCCCTCCCTTCTTTTTGGGGGAAGCTAATTATAGAGACTCAAACACAGTATCCAATACATTAAATTAAAAAACCTATTGTAGAATTTCTGAATTACCAACACAGACCAATTAAAGTGCCTTACATGTTACAAAATTTTGTACAAGAGACCAATATCCATAAATCTTCTGGCTGCTAGGTTACAAAGATTCTCCTTATTCTTTTAAGGTCCCTAAGTCGAAGAGTACATTATGCTGTAGTTTCAGTGTCCAGTTCACAATAGAATATAGGCAGAATCTGATAGACCTTGTACTAATGATTCCTGACATGGCTATGTCTGGTAATAATGTCAACGAATTGTCTAAGGATAATGATGAAAAAGTGTCCTTGTCAGCATTAGATTTAGCAATGAAGATCAAAAATTTCCCCGAGTTCTGGCCTGGAAATATTGCTTTTGTCAATGGTGTTAATTTCATGGCCAAATTCTTATGATATCAAAAGTCTTAATCCACCCATAAAATTGAGGGGAAAACCTGCAACTTTTTGTATCATTGTGAGAAAATTTGAAAAGTCGTATCTCATCTTCACCTTTATAATATTAAAATTGGATTCCGAAGCTGTGCGTTGTGAAAGTTTCAACCATATTTCAAGGCTTTCTAAGGGAGTTTGATATGTTCATTGCGAACACTGAAACAAGACAAACATAGTCCATTTGTTTATATATCTTATGTACAGAGTGTTGGACCAATGAGAACACATCAGTGCTAGTTTTTATGAAGCAGGAAGTTTGTGGTGGTTTTTTTCTATTTACGAGGCCCGTTTAGAAATTAATCTCTATTTGACTATAAAGAAAATAGATATGTAGATACAGGAAGTTTATTATATACATCTTAAAATTACAGCTCCGGTATTTTCCTAAGTAATTACCATTTAAATTTGGGCATTTATCATAACGATGGACGGTGTGAAGGTGAGCGTTGCCGTGCAGAAACAGGAAGCCAGGAGTCAGCAAACTATGGTGATTGTTCTGGATGGCCCTTCTTAGTTTTATTAAACTCTTGGAGAGACATTGTTAGAATTGATGGTCATTCTGTGTTCCATAAAAACCACAAGCAATACTCCAAGAAAATTGTGGGAACTGAAATTTATCAGAAAGTTCAGAGATCGTGAAATTCATCAATGACTACTGATGTTCTGCCATTTCTTTTCTCATTGTGATTATTTGTTCTCTCACAGCAAACGAACCCACTGACATACACCCTTACTAATTATTGTTTGGCCATATACACCACACAGTTCACAATGAATGCTATGACAAATTTTTTGCTATCAGATATCTTATTAAATCATGCATTTTGTAAGGTTTTCTTTTGCAGTTGCTCAATGGCTATTATGGGAAAATTAACTGAATCACCGCAGAAGGAGTGTCGCTACTGCCACTACTTCTTATCCTGCATTAAAACAGAGATTACTTTCCGAATAGTTTTTGTATACTATCAGATTTTTTTATAATCTCAATTGCTTCTTTACCTTTCTAGACCAATAAATTTCTACTCTGGTAACAAGTTTTGACTGAACAAAATTAACTCTATGCTTGATTGACAATGTATGTGCAGCCATTGTTATAGCGTTGTGCCTAGTAATCTAATATCAATATTGATAATAATCTCTATTAAGCTGAATTGATTTTGATTACAGATTCATCCTTCGGTCTAATTGCGTACAAAAACCCAACTTAACCGTGATTCAAAATGGAGATTTTGTGATGAAAGTATTAAATGTGACTTTTACTGTATAAATATATCTCATAGAGAGTTTGTGCAAAATTAAAGTATATATACAGGGTGATCCTAGAGCTAAAAATAATAAAACATTTTATATAAACATAAATTGAGAAACATTTCACTTGCTGTCTGTAGGTAATTTTGCGTTTTAATAGAACAAATATATCTTTGGAGTAGATAAGATATTGAGTAAAGACTTCCTATATGCATTATTTATATAACATTTTACCAGTATACCAGAAAATCAATATGTAATTTTACCAACTTGTGGGGGAAAAAATATAAATTATTGAAAATTAGTTAAAATACCAGTCACCATTTTGAAATTGTTAACGAAAACAGGAGAATGGATATTAACCCTTCAACGCGGTGAACCGTCTATAGACGCGGCCAAACTTTCACCTTCTGGCGCGACCGCCCGTCTAAAGACGCTAAATGTCGCTGCGGTACGTGCTGGATTCTAGCGTCTAAATAAAGACATTTTATGAACTGAGGGTATACCCAGTACATTGCCAAGAGAAATGTCATCTGTTGAGTTATTGATTTTTATTTCTAGACCACCGTGACCTTCAGAAAAGGAAACAACAAGTGGCTATATACAAACAGCTGATTTACTCAGTCTGTGTAGCGGGTTCGTGGAGGGCTCTCGTGTGTTATAGGTTATTATAACCTCATTTATTTATAAGTGTAATATTTTTAACAGTTTGACAGTAGATCGTGTGATTAGTTCTAGTGTATATTGTGTTTTAGTGATAATGTGGGAACCGCAAAGTGATAATATTCGCGAGTTGTTGGCGGCAGAATGGAGTTCGGAAGAAGAAAGTGGGAATGATTTGGATTACGCCCAAATGGAGTTCCATTGTGATCCAAATATTGAATGTAATCATGATAGTGGTGATGAAGTTGTAAATATATGCAATGTGGCTAATGATACCGCAATAATCTTAGATAATGAGGAAGTTACAGTAAATGTAAATACGTATAATGTCCCGCCAGACAATCCACAAGAGAAGGAAATGTTAGTCGACGATTTTAACTACCGCACCAGAGGGTCTAGCGCTCGGAACGGCTTACCGCGTTGAAGGGTTAACAATTATCATAATTCCTGGTTTAGACTAACCTTTGTTTTATAGACAACTACTAAGAAATTATATTTTAAGTTTTTGTTTTATAATTCAGTTATCTTTAAAAAATAAAAAAAAAAAAAAAAAATTGTTTTCATTAAAAGGGTAAATATTTTGTAATGTTAATGGTTTTCGAGATATCCAATGTTAAACATTTTAAAAATTCGCCATTTTGAAAATTTACAACAAAGTCTTGGTTCTCTGATATAAATAAATGATAATATATATATAATCTTCTTCAATATCTTATCTACTTCCAAAAATATTTTTTATAAACACAAAATGGTCGTCAAGAAAATGTAAGAAATTGTTTATTTAAACTTTAAAAATAGTTTTAGCTCCAGAATCAACTCCTGAAACATTCCTGTGCAATTTTAATACACCCTGTATTGCTTAGAACTAAAATCATAATATTAAACTTTGGTACACCAGTTTAAACTTAAAAAATTTTTCTATAAAAACTAAAACATACTAAAGTCGTAATCTTTGGTAGTCATTTTATTCGTTAAAGTGAATGAATTAACAATTCTTAGGCAAAATCTCTTTCCACCAGTTATCTGGGTAGTGATATTTTTGTATTTCTATACCTTCTTTTGGTACTGGAATAATATAACCTCCAAATTCTCTGCTCGGAAGTGGGGGTTTAACTAGCCTAGGTGGGAAACAGTTTAATGATGGAAGTGATTCACAATCGGGCGGTAGAACTCTGCGTTTCCAGCCCACTCGACGCAGCATTCCAACCTATGATCCAGTTAACATAATAATAAAACAAGTCAAATATGTAATTTAAGAACTACTAGCAATTTTTTTGGGATTAAATTAGATACAAAAACTTGTAACAAAATCAAGCTCAACAATGGAAAACTGAGTTTTATAAAACTGATCTATTTAAATTTGCCATAACTTAATTTTTAAGGGTAGCAAATTGAAAATTTAATAATTTGGGTTTTGTTTATTATGACCAGTAGTGTAATAATCAGGGAGGGGGAGGTTAATAGGTCTCTTGGCAAGAAAAACAAATTAATATAATTATTTATCATTACCTCTTTAAAAGTTAAGCCTGGGATATGTTTAATAGTCAGAATTTTGGCAATGATTGGTATTTAAATTTCTAAATTTGCAAACAGAATGTTGGCACTAAACATGAACCTCTCAGATACTGCATCAAAATGTTTCACCACGACTGAGAGACACCGATTCTTGCCCTTTTAACAAAATGGTTGTTTGGTATTGGCAAGGATCTAAATGAAAGTAGTCTATGGTATGTTTACTATAATTTATTATATTTTTAACCCTCAGGGGATTATGAGTTTGGCAATCCCAGGCATTCAAGCTCTATCTATATCTTTTTTCAGGTAGTTTTGGGTTAGATCCACATCTTTAATTTTTCCTGTCAAGGCTTTCTTTACTAACTCTTGTTCTTTTCTGACCTTAACATTATTAAAATATTCAAAGACTATGAATTTTATTTTATGGTCTTTCTTCTTTTTTTTATAAGGCGATGTTGACTGAGAGGTTTTTCGTCTTTGAACAACAGAGTAAAAAATATATGTTATATTTGCATCGTGTGTGTGTGTGTGTGTGTGTGTATTTTTATCCATGCATGATGAATATTGTTAATGGATATTTGGTTACTGTCACCAGACTTTTCAATGACCGTGAATTTTCAGTATGCCTGAGACTAATTGTCACAAAATGACATTATCTCGTATAACTATAAGATCTGCTTTTCGGCATACAGATAAAAGTCTTTCTATTAACATTTCCCTAGCAATATAGGCTAGACTTAACCCTTTAACATGATCTCTGGAATGTTCCATCAGTGTTAATTTGTAACATAAAAAATGAATTACAAAATATTCCGCTGGCACAAATTTAAAATCATAGTAATAAATATAGTTTGTAAATTGGCCAGTAGTAAGTAGTACAACACAGAAATGGTATACATGTGTAGACTAGGAACAATTTTGTAGAGTTGTAAGATGATTGGTAATTACTGTCAAAAAATGAGGTGAGTCTAAGATGAATGTAATAATACTCAAATTTTATTTAATTTTTTCAATTCGCATTATTTTTATTCATTTGTAATTATAACAATTCAGGTAATAGATTTAATAAACAAAACCATGTTTATAACTGAGAAATGTTATTTATTTTTTCAAAAATAAATATTTTGAACCAATTAAGTGTTTTGCTTTTTCCTAACATAAATATAGCCAAATAATCTAAAAAAAAAAAAAAAAAAAACTAAGAAATTAATATATTTCCCTAAAAATGGAAAATAAACACAACAAGCATATTAGCTGCAATAGCAGCCACACACTAATACAATCTAATACAACAATCTAATACAGTGGAACTTGTATACAATTCGAAGCTGAAAGGACCAAAATTTCTAATTAGAAAAGTTAGAGGCTCAGGTAAAAAACTTAACAAAATCTAATTATCACAATATAAATGTATTTCCAGTCTAACAAATGAAATGATCATTTTAAAAATAATAGTCTATAGTACAATAGTATACAATTAGATTTATAAAAAAAAAAAAAAAAAAATTCAAATGAGCGAGGCAAATTCCCGGCTTTAGTGTGAACAAGCGATCCATTTTCACAAGTAGGATATTTTTGTTTAAAACAATTTAACTATGCATTCTTAAACATCAGGATTTTTCAGTCCTTTTGCTCTTTTTCAGTCCTTTCCACTATTGTTTGATACACTATTCATAATTGTTTCCTTATGTTTTAAATATGTAGATAACATATTCAGTGTTAACAAATACGCAGTAATAAATCTTTCGTTACCTGCAATTTTTTTAACGCCCTTTACAACTTCACGGATACCAGTGACTTTTTCCGCTAAAGTTAATGTTTTGCACACTAATTTTGATATAACCATGGCGGAAAACATAGTTGAACAAAAAGAGAAACACTGACTCACAATATTAACTTGTAAGAAAAGACACAACTTTCAGCAATAGTGCAGCAAACCAACTGACATGTCCCTGCGAGAGAAAAAGCGACTCGACAATACAGTACAGCCTAGATGCACACACGCCTACAGCATGGTACTTGTCGACGGCAGATAACTGTGGAGGGAGCAAATGCCTTCTATTTTCCATTTCTGTCCATTTGCAGGCATTCAATATCATAACGGAGGCGATTTAAAGTAATACTTACTCTAGCTATATTACAGACTGATTTTCATAATTTTCTTAACTTAGATGGTTTTAACTTCGAATTTCCAACAAATGTTCGATTTACGAAGGATTTTTCTACATTATGTATATAGTAATGTCAAGGGACCGTGGTAAAAGTTTGATTATCCACGATTTCAAGTTACATAAGTTCGAATTAGACAGGTTTTACTGTACTAGTTAAAAGAAAATTAATTGTTGGTATTGTTTTAAACAGTAAATTTGTATAATTCACAACTAAAAGCAGGTTCAAACTAAAAACAGTCTTGATTATAGGTTCAATGTTCAGAAATTGTAATTTTAAAGTCCAAACAATGCTATTGGACAAACACTACTTACCATTGGATCTTCTTCAAACACAATCAATTCAATTTTCATCCCAGGCAGTGATTCATCAGTTATACTGTATTTTCCTTCCGTCGAATCATAAACAATTTTCATTGAATGTTTACGAAATTGTCTCTCTAAAAATACCTGTAAAAACCAGTATTTATTTAATAATTAAAAAAAAAATTTCATTAAATACTTTTATATATCAAATTCAACATTATCAAAGTAATATAATTCTCACAAATTTAGTGTAAATAAGTTCTTACTTAGTTCTATAAGTTTAATCGTTCTGAAAACCTGTCTGTCTGTCTAGATTAAACTTATTATTATCGTTCTTTGAACGCAAATAATCCATGCAATAAAACCTTTTACAATTTATTACATTTATGGATTACTAACGTTAATTTCATTTCTCTCAATCAAATGTATCTTAACATAAAGATATCAAAATTGTGAATGTTAAAGAACCCCTAGATGCAATACATGATTTAAGCATTAAAGCATATAGTGCATATATATATATATAAACATTCATCAATTTTGATTTAACAATCCTAATTTCATTTATTCTATTTAACAATTTCAAAAATATAAAAACTTTCTTTCTAATTTCCATACAGAAACCATCAAATCTCAAGGCAAGAGTGTTTGCTACCCCCTTTCTTGAATTGATTTACCCTTTAGCTTAATGAAACTTTTACAATATATATAAACCTTACAACTATAATAGTTACTCATTCACAGTATTTAAAGTAATCTCCCTTAATAATACCATTTCTTTAAATTTGAACTATTCTAAGTTCATGTTGTACAAAAAGCAGAAATTATTTTAAAACAAAACATAACATCCAATTTCCTAACCTAATTATCTTATCAATTATTTAAAAATCAAAACATAAATGAAATATGTTAAGCCGTTTTGCTTAACTTATTCTGAAATACGTACAGTGAATAACATAACAAATTATTAGACATTAGTTTCATAAATATTAACCATTAGTTCATGTTAAAAGTATTCTTACCGATCAAATTCAAAATCAAAGTTCATACAATTTAGTTAGCTACTAATTAGCCAATGTCTTTCATTACGTTACGATGCCATTATTTAAACAGATTGCTTCTCCTTTTTAAAGACTTAACTTACCAATTATAATGTTCTTTTTTACGCTATACCAAGGCGTAACTTTGCACTGAATTTAGTTTTAGATTCACAGTTAAATAACATTATCAAACCATGGAATATGCACTGATTGTTGCTCTAGATGTTCAGGCGATCAGCCTAGATGATGATTGAACAGTCTGTGTGACGCACTGCTAATTGCGACGTATCTCTTCCCTATATTTTTAGTTCCTTTGTTACTTGGTAGAACGGTTTGTGCATTCCCCCACTACTTCTATCTATCTTTTCATTGGTCTCTACTGCGCACTCCATTTCTGACAACTTTATTTCTCAATACTTCACAAAATATAAATTTCTATTAATTTTATTAAACATACCAATTTAGTTAATTTTGTTATAACTACATTAATTACAATATTCTAAACTAATATTTTTTTATAAATTTTCCAAAATAACACACATACTTAGTTCTATAAGTTTAACTGTTCTGAAAACCTGTCTATCTGTCTGGATTCAACTTATTATTATCGTTCTTTGAATGCAAATAATCATGCAATAAAACCTTTTATAATTTTATTACACATATGGATTACTCACGTTACCTGTAATTAATTTCATTTCTCTCAATCAAATGTATCTTAACATAAAGATATCAAAATCGTGAACGTTATAGCTGTTACAGCATATTAATACAAAAACACATACAACACTTCTAGAATCTTCTTATGTATACAATCAAGGAACTTATATTATATTAAAAATTTAATAGATTACAGACATAATAATAATAATAATAATAATGAAGAATATGGTATTTAATTTTATTTTAATATAACAAGTTTTTTTTTAATGCTGATGCAAGCCAAGTAAGATGCTATATTAATTTTTTTTTTTATATTTTATTCTATTATTAGCCTATTTATTTATTATTTTATTATATTTTATTATTTTATTTTATATGTAGCATATATATTTGAAATCTTGCTAATTGTCAGGAACATTATTACAAATCCTAAGAAATTTTAATTACTTTCATTATTTTCACCCTCTGCGGCTAGTAGGGATGAATGGGAGTGTTACTTATGATAGAAATGATGTTGAAATTTATTATAAGAAATTTTGGGATTTTTTAGTTGTATCTGACCAGTAATGTTCACCACAGAAACAAATGAAGCAAGGAAGGTGACTTTCGGTGGGAAGTTGGAAGGTACATTCATGAACATGCATGAATTTTTTCAGAAAATTCAGCAATTTTTTCTAAGGTATCATACAACGGAAATGTAATACAGTGGAACTTGGTTATAACGTCATCAAATGGACCGGAAGTTTTTTAACGTTATATCCGAGTGACGTTATAAAAAAGCAGCCTTAAATCTGAGTGAAAGGACAAAGTAAAAACGCAAATGTTCTGCTATATACAGTACAACACTGTTTATTGAAATCTACTCGTACATTGGAATATAATAAAAAAAACATTAATAAAAAAATGATACGTTTTCACAATTAAATATTTTATAATAAAAATCTTACTTTACTGTCGAAAAAAAATCTGTGATCTTCTTTTGAACGGTCCTTTCAGAAAAATAAATTCTCTCCGTTGTGCAACAAACGTCTTGAAGCGCACTGAGTGTTGAAGCAGTCGTTTCCCTGAAGCTAAAGAACCGGGAGAGAGTCTCAGCAGCCTTCATTGCTTCTTGAACAGACGGACAAACGAAGTCTTCTGCGCTCTGGTCATCATCTTCATCAGGACTATCTTCGGCATCCTTCTTCTGAACATCTGCGACGATCTCTGCATCACTCAACATTTGGAATGTTTCTACTTGATCATCCACTGAAGCGTATGAATCAATATCATTTCCAAAGTTGCTCTGGTCAACATTAAACTGTGCAATCCACGTTGAAAGAGGCAGTTCATCATCTTCGTCATAATTTTCAAGTGAAGCTGTAGATCCCAATTGAGCTTTGCGGAAGCACTTCGAAATGGTTATCGGCGTTACATTATTCCAGGACTTGTCTAGGAACCTAATGGCGTCCAATATTGAGATGTTCACGGGCTGTGCGGTGTCCATGCTAAGAATAATTTTTTTTAACAAGAATTTCCGGTAGTGACACTTTAGACTTCTTATGACACCTTGGTCCATGGGCTGAAGAATACTTGTACAGTTGGCAGGGAAAAAAACAAGATTTATGTTGGTTAAATTTAATTTCGGATGTGCTGCACAATTGTCAACTAGAAGAAGAATTTTTCTGTTTTTTAAAGATAACTGTTGATCCCACTTCCTTAACTCTTCTTCAAATATGGCAGAAGTCATCCACGCTTTTTTGTTAGCAGTGTAATTCACCGGTAGTTTTTTTACGTTTTTAAAACATCTAGGGCGCAAACTCTTTCCGATCACTAAAAGCTTTCTTTTTTCAGTTCCTGTCATGTTTGCACAAACGAAGGCCGTTATTCTCTGCTTGGAAAGTTTTCCACCAACACACTTTTCGTTTTTAAATTGTAATGTCTTGTCAGGAGTTAACTTGAAGAAAATTCCGGTTTCATCTCCGTTGAAAATGTCTTCGTCTTTGTAACCTTCACTTAGAGTTGGCCAAGTCTTCTGCACCCATTCACTCGTAACGTTCTGATCAACACTTTTTGCTTCGCCACAAATCTTCGCAAAGGAGATTGAATGTCTCGCTTTGAAACGATCAAGCCAGCCGTTTGAACATGTAAAATTAGAACCGAATATTTGTCCAAACTCAGTCGCTTTTTCTTTAAGAATTGGTCCACTAATAGGAATGTTGGCGCTGCGGCATTGCTTAAACCATTTAAGCAACGCCTCATCCACATCACTATGTTGGCACTTTCTTATTTTTTTTACGTTTTCTCCGTCTTCCTTAAACGCGGTTAAAATTTTGTCTTTATTCTTTAAAATTGAACCTACTGTAGAATTTACCAGACCAAACTCACGACACACATCAGCAATTTTTCTTCCACTTTCCACCGCTCTGATCAACCGCACTTTTTCCTTGATAGGAAGCACCTTCCGTTTGACACCACAACTTGACATTGCACAAACAAAACACAACTAACGACGTATAAAACAACTGTCAACACACGCGATGCTCACACGGAGGTAGGTAGTGATGTGACTGATGATTTACCGTAACTAATGAAACAAACAATACAGTACAGTGTGCCTGTGTCACCACAGTCATTGACCTTGTAGAATGTAGGGGTGGGAAGGGATAAGACCCAGGTATGCGGGACAGCCCCCGCCTACTCGAGACACCAATTACACAAAAGAGTTTTATCCCGTCACCAGCTCAACGTCCGGCTTGTGACCTGTTTTTGCTTTTGTTGTTTCTACACATTGTTTCTATAAATTTTGGGACATAATACAAGCACACTACCACTTTTGCAACCTAAGAATCGCAAAATGTTTGACGCTATAGCCGAGTGCCGCGATATTTGTTGACGATATAAACGGGTTTTCGTATAACATAAAATGTTCAATTTTGGCCGGTCTGTATAAAATGTGACGTTAAACCCGAGTTGACGTTACAGCTGATGCTGTTATAACCAAGTTCCACTGTATAAACATTTCAAAGATGGCTTTATGTCAGTGGAAAGTGACTCATTTTCCGAAAGAACCACAAGAAGCCGAAATGATAAGTTCATTGATCAATTCAGATTGGATTATTTTTAAACAAATATTGTATAATAAGATATCTGAACAATGTAAATAGTTATAAAGTTTAGTACATTAATTATTACCTGCTTACCTCATCTTTAAGCGCCATTTCTTCATTCAACACACACAGCTCTACATCATCTTCCCAAGGTAGAGTTCGAGATAACCTTAGTTGCCCCCAAAGAGATCCGTAACAAAGGAAGTGTGACAGTCCAAGTGATGTCAAAAGTTTATGTGTTCTATGAAAACAATTATACACAATTTTATTGTCGCATTTAAACAAAAATAAATTTTTACAAATAAAATAATGTATAAAAAACATTTGTGGTAAATTAATTTTTGATATAGCAAAAACACTAGACTTAATGTATATTTAAAGCAATCAACTTCTCTCTAGGCTTATATAGGCTCTGATGTACTTACAGTGCTTCATGCTTAACCCCCTCCCAACTTTAATGCAGTAAAGCATAAGATGGTCAGTGGAACTCCCTACCCTATAACGTAAGTCTAGATTCTTCAGTAGGTGCTTCAATCTATTGATCATTTTTAATACTATTACAAATGTTTCATTAAAATATAAATATTTTCTTCATTGTTTGTTTTTTTACAGAATCATATGTCATTTTATTATAGATATAGTTTATTTTTTTGTATTAACCATGGCAATTTTTAATATGACAAATACAAGTGACAATTATTTATCTTTTTAGTGAAATTGACTGACTGAGTTTGATATTGATGTGAATGATGCAAGTGAAAATGAAAGTTCAGGGATGGGAAATGTGTTTAGTGATATAGGATGAAGGTGAATGTGATAACAATTTGGTATGTAATGGGTGTAGCCCTAACTTTGAATCACTGACTCAATCAATCATTTGGAATGAACATATAAACTATGTTGAACCTAATTTATTTCAATTAGATTACGATATAAATCATGATATACTAGTTGGTTTATTCTAGAAATAGAATATGTTTATTAATAAATAAAAGGGGAAGAAGTTTTTGATTTACTAACAGATCAAATTAATAAGTATGATTTTCATTTATAAAACAGTTCACAACTATCATTGAAAATTGGGACTAATATAAATGAAGCTAATTTTTATTTAAAGAATAATTTTAAACTTGAAAATAAAAAATTCTGAAGTATTTTAATGATATATAATAGATAAAAAAGCATTATTTTTGTAAAATAAATCAGCCGTTCAAACTGTTAGAATGAATAAACTATAAAACAAAAAATGTTTTGTTAATATGTTGTTATTCGGTGATTTAAAAAAAATCTAAATCAAATAAATTATACCGGTATATCAGTTTTAGCCAAAGCCATGTATAATATTATCATGTTGGTAGCTATATAGAACACAGACTTTTATTATAAAAATAAACAGCCATATAAGTAGTGAAATAGGAATAAATAAGGTGTGACTGGACTGCATGCATCCTCTTTAGTACAGGTTGGAAAAGATCAGTGGCGGCTTACTCATAAGGACTCTCGGACGCCCCCCCCCCAATGATAATATTATTTTAATAATGTAAATACCTATATGTATTTAATTCTGTGGAGATAAATGAATTATGAATTGCCGCTATGGATTTCACCATCATTTGTAGCGGAAGTTTTACAATATAAAATATTTGACGAATGTATTCTGGAGTTCGGACGGTGGCCAGAGCGTCCCAGTTTCATTGCATTTAGTCATATGGGGCAAGCAGCAGACAGAGCTGAGGGTGCCGTGACGTCATTTACACAGCTTGTAATGGGCTTCTAGGGCAGAGTCCGAAGCTGCGCGCGCAGACATCAGTCAGTGAAGCCACCATAAATTAGATGTTCCGCATTACTAAAAACCTTGTTTTCGATGGGCAAAATAAGTTGGCGCAACTGTTCTAAATAGTGTCTCGCCACTCACACGAGTTGTTTGTTTATGTTTTTAAGTTTAACCCTTTGTGATTGTGAATGTTAAGTGAATGATAACATGCCTTCCCTTACGTGTATAAAATAAAACAGAGCCCTCCCATTGCCCTTAACCATCGGCCGCTACTGGAGAAGATTAAATTAAAATTTATGAACTGGAAAAAATATTCCGTAATAAAACTTCCAATTTCTTCGCTCAAATCTGCAACTTGTCTCTAATGAAACTATGTAGTTGTTCATATTCAAAAATGGTTTCAACAGACTTGTGTTATAAACTTGACTTACAAATATGTATTAATTGTACATAGTCTCTAATAGAAAACAAATATGCATGCTCTCAATTAAATATACACTTTTATTCCAACTCATTCTTTAAATTATTATATACCTGTGTTTATAAAATAACTGGTCTTTTCTTCAAGGTAAGGTTTAAACTTAAAGATAATGTTTTAAAATGCTACATGTTGTACATTTAACATTTACTTTTGTATAAATGACTAGACATAAGGAAAAACAAATATGATAGGCCCTACCTATCAGTCAGTTGATGGAGATCATCTTGAAACTTTTCAGAATGGTGACAAGTTTGTGTATAAGTAGTAGATCTAGCATGGCGAAGAATTGTCCACATTAAAAGTACAGCCATCGTTATACAAAGTGCTGAGAGCACTCGAGACAAACTTAACCTCATTCTGAAAAAAAATTTGTTTTTACTTTATTTTTTTTTTCAAATGTCATGACAATTTAAAATGTTATTTAGCAAATAGTTCATTATTTATATTGTATATTGTTAACATATTAATTTTTTTTGGTGTAGGCCTACTATATCATATTACATAAAGAGAAAAATTAACCACATACAAACGGTAATTGTTTACGAAGAAAGTTACTGGTACTTTTGGCAATAATTTAAAAAAATCATGTTCTACATACGTTATTTCTTAATAATAAAATAAATTTTCAACGCGGAGCTAATTTATTCACCGAAAAATCGAAATTTCAAAACTACAGAATTCAATGCATTTAAGATCACCGAAGTCAAGCAACATTGAGCGCACTTAGTACTTGGATGGGTGACTCCTTGGGATATACGCACAATTACTTTTATTTTAACAAATATATATACCTGACCTTGTAAGGTAAAAATTTGCGTACAAACCTATTTTAACACGTAATTCACGTGTCCTTGGCTTACAGAGTACTAGGTTATCATTCTACTGATACTCTGGTCTCCTGTCTGGAAAATGAGTTTCTAATAGGAGGAGCTTCTCTTTGAATTGTCATAGAACTTTCTTTTTTGCCATGGCTTAACTTTCTTTTTATGGGCCTTAACCTAGAAAAGTTGAAACTATGTTTTATTTTCTGTGAAAAATAAAACTTATTAGCTTAGTGTTGAAAACTTATTTTCTTATTAGAAATAATGTATGTAGAATATGATTTTTTTTTAAATCGTCAAAAATATCAGTAACTTTCTTTCTAAACAATAATTACCATACAAACATATGGTACATAAAAAATGAGGAAAAAAGTGGAGTAAATATAAACAAATTAATTAATAATAAAATCAAGAGATAGTTTCGACTATCTACAGTATAGCCTCAAGAATATTTTACAATGTTAAAACATTGGATCTCAGAAACTTTATTATAGTAATTAATTGTTTGTAAGTATCCAAATAGGCCCTACTTCTATAATTGGTTCTTTAACCTATGTTCAACTCTAGTCCTATATTTCAGCTTTAGGCCTAAATGAAATTGTTGGGTTATAACCCAGTACAAAAATTAAAAACATTTCTTCTTAATATAAAATTTGAAAGAACATTACTTTTCAGTATCTCCTATCTTCCATCAATAAAAATAACTAGGCTATGTTAGTTCTACTTTTGTGAAAAGTTATAATATTAAAAGAAATAACATTAGGTGGAATTAGGTTTCATGACTTTAGACCCAGGCTGTGGATAATTGTAAGAAAAAATAGAAAAGGAACAAAAGGCTATATATGTAACCAATGAATCCATGTTTTAAAATATGACTCAAGTTAGATCCAAAAATGCATCCAGTTCAGTCCACTTTTGTTTTAGACATCAGAAGGAAGTATATAGTTTGACAACCAATTTTAGTAATTTCAAGTAGGCCTAAGGAAAACAGAACAATATGTTTTTATAACCATGAAAGAATAAAAAACCTAATCTACTACTTAGAGATGGAAACAAAAATCTGTTTAACCTAGACCTAAAAATCATCAAAGGCTTTATAAATAACCGGTTAAACAGACGTGTATACACTGTAAAATAATACCAACACGGTATATTTATTTTTCAACAAATCCTAATCAGATAACTAATAGTAATATATAAAATAATGAATAGGAGTATACACAATTCAGTAACCTTCTCCTTTACCTGGAAAACATTGGATGAAATTAATATATTGACAGGAATGATATTACTGTTAACTTATCATCTGATATAGTTTGTTTATAATCATTTAGCCCACAGTTGTTATCTATGTCTTGTCCAATAGTACTATGTCAAACTGTCAAATTAACAATTAGAATCAAAGATTAAACTACAAAGTACGATTTTGACTAATCGATTCAAGTTTTCATCTTTTTGGCATGAAGCAAATTTCAATTTAGAACCAAGATTTACCATGTAAGTTCTTACCATCTAAGAAAAAATTTCTCAAGATGCCATTTATAACGGGCTAAAACGTTCAATAACTACTTGAATTAAGCCTTACACTTAGACATAGTAAAAAAATTTCAAACCAAGATTGACCAAATTAGTTTTATTACCAAGTTATTGGAATAAGTGCGGCAGTAGGTTCATTTAAAAATACCTACGACAGATATAGCATTTGGTATGATATTATTTAGTCCTCTTACAATCTTTCAAACTACCGGTACTACTAAACATTCCTTAGACTTACCCATTTATTAAACTACACAGTCAAATTTGTTCATTATTGTGTTTGTAGGATCATTATTACACTAATGAAAAATTACAAAAATGAAACTACAATGGTTAAATTGACAGTAGTAAAACAGTGTTATAAATTACTGAAAGATAGAGAAAGTTATGTTGGATCAAAAAATTGAGGTCAAGGATGAATTCTTTTTGAGGTTTCTTGTGTATTGTACTGTATATTAGGGTTGCCATTGCACTGCAACCTTTGTAGATCAAGTCTACTCCTCTTTTATTATTCCTCAGGTACTTAGTTATAACATCATCTCCAACCCCATTGCTACCATAAATAATTGATGATTTAAAGGGAATTTAAAGAGGATAGACCTACACTTCTAATTGATATTTTCCCAAGGTTCTTGCTCTTTTAATAACTACAGCCTCACAGTCTATTAGTAGGTGCAGGGGTTTCCTCACCCCCCCCTTAGAGTACCTACAGGTCATTACATGCATTAGGCCAAATTTCCAGAGATGTTCTCTGAGTGTGCCATAGCCTGTAAGGAAGCTAATTAGTAGTTTTAGCATATTATTGCTTATACTAATACAAACAGTGGATCTTTTATGGTCGTAATTCCTGAGTAGCTCCTTTGCTTGCCTCAATTGTTTCATTTCTCTCCAGAGTTTCAACTTAATAAATTCTTCATCTCTTTTTATTTCATCTTGAAGGAATTTTCCCCAAGTCCAAAGAGTGGTTCGGGTCTTGCAAATAGGGTAGGTGCTCCCTTCTTCGCAAGTTAATCTCAAATTTAATTCCTTCTGTTCCCATGTTTCCTGGTACATAGAGGAGAGCTATTTTATTACTTCTGCCAAGCTTATTAAGTTTTTGTAGGCATTCCTAACCCATCACTGAACTGACGATTGGAGAGCTCAGTGGTTTTCTGACAGAATTGTAATGTTTTTTTTCTTGTATTGCCAGTCAAAGTTCTTTGTAGATACTTGTAATCAGTGTAGATTTCTGCCTCAAAGATGCTGGGGAATTTGTTCATTGTTTCAGAGTACTTGGTATCTGGCTTCAGTTCCTTTTTTGGTTTTGGACTCATCTGTGTAACAAACTATGAAATTACTTTGCCAGTGAGTTGATCGCTCCACTAATTTTTTGAACTGAGTACAGCGAGAAATTGTTTTTTAAAGATGTACTTTCTTAGCATTGAATCTCTTGGGAGCTCCCAGCAGTATGCTACTTCTATCCGCATTGATTGTTATCTCACGAAGTCAAACTATGCCATTCGCAGGCATGTCCATTTTTCAGCTCTCTCCACAACTAGATGGAGGGGTGTTAGGTCTATGTATACCTCCATAGCTGGCATGGGCAAGATCTTATTCCTGATTGCTTGCCAGTAGTAGCACTTTGTCCAATGACCTACTTGTTTTAATAGACTTTTTTCCGTTTGCCCATGCCATGTTCCCATATATGATGATTGATTTCACTATCATGGTGTACAGCAATTAATTGTAGAATCCATGCATGACCTACCCATTTTTCACTGTATTCTCCTGTAAACTCTGATAGTAGAAAAGGCTATTTTGATAGTAGATTCTACATACTCTCTCCATTGAAACTTTTTTTCTAGGATCAGTCCTAGATATTTTACTTCTGTTTTCTATTCTAACTCCACTTCATCAAAACTGATTGTTCTCAGGTTGAGGAGCTTCATTTTCTTGATGGATGGTACTAGGGTGATTTATGTTGGATTAATACTCAACCCCACTGAGCTGCACTATCTTTTCATAATTGTAATCACACTTTGTAATAACTCACAAAGGGTGTCATCAATTTTTACAGGCTGTAATGATAATGTTATCTGCAGTTTAAACCCTTCTTGGTCAATTTCCCGAGTGGCTCATTTATTCTCAGGCACCACATTAAAGAACTCCTCCCTGAGGACATCTCATAATTATACTGATATCAATGGTACCTTCTCCCACTTTAGTTTCTGGTTTTTTAATAGACAGCAAGCTGGATGTTACACTGTTTACTCCTTTTCTTTCCATTGTGTTTTTGACACCCTCATGAGAAGTATTGTCAAATGCACCTTCAATGTCAATGGGAGGTACATACTGCACCTTTTTATTTGTCAAATGTTTTCTGGATGATCTCTGCCAGTTCTAAGAGGGCAGGTATCTGTGGATCTGCCCGTCCTGTAAGCAAGTTGATGTAGGTGGAAGGGCACTCTCTTAAGAATTGCTGTCCTGATAATTATCTATAACCTTCTCTATCGATTTTAATAAAGAATGTTAAACTAATTGGCCTGTAAGACTTGGGGGAGGTAGGATCTTTTTTTCTTTCCAATTTTAGGGATGAATTCCATTCTTTCCCTTCTCCACATTCTTTCTTGGAATGTATCTAGTAGCAAAATGATTCTTTGCTAGTTATACTAAATATGGCAAAATCTCTTTTATTTCTCCTGCAGAAGGGATGGAGAAATGATATCAACTCTCAGCAATAAGAACTGTTGGAAAGAGTCTATAGCCAACTTCGTCTTCTGTGGGTTGACAGTTACTTTGGTCATTTCTTGATCTTTTCTCCTTGGCTTACAGAGTACTAGGTTATCATTCTACTGATACTCTGGTCTCCTATCTGGAAAATGAGTTTCTAATAGGAGGAGAGCAAACGGCTCTTATTTTCATATAAGCTACCATCTTCTCTTTGAACTGTCATAGAACTTTCTTTTTTGCCATGGCTTTATATAGGTTGTAGCAGGGATGGATTCCATGTTACTACAGAATTTATTAACGCTTTCCCTTTTAGCTTTCCTTATTTCCTTGTAATAAGTAGTAAGTCCCACAGTATACCTGTTCCAATCTCCTCTGCTTGAAAATTTGGTCCAAAGTCTGCAGGCAGTGCTCCGCCACAGGACTTTCCTATTGCTTTTCTTTACTTTTATAGGACAGCTACATTCATAAAATTCTATTATTGTCACATTCAGGTTTTTAACCTTTTCCTCTAGTTCAAGATTGTTTGCAACTTTTGGGCTTATCTGTTCAAGATTACATTTAAGATGGGCGACATATTTACCCCAATCTGTATACCTAGAGTTTCTACTAATGGTGGTCTCACTATGCTTATTCTCTCTATATCAAACCTATTGAATCGATGGTCGGAAGGAGAAGGTTCACTAGAAACTCTCCAATTTTTGATTCTGTCATCGGGAACTGACCTTCTAATAGTGAAGTCTATACCTCTTGTCTAACTCTATTAACAAAAGTAAATGAATTCCCTATATTGAAAATATTAATATTAGATTCCAATATAAAGTCTAGTAATCGTCCACCTCTTGTGTTGGTGTTCATACAGCCACATATAGTGTTATGTGCAAATTCATATCAGCCGAGGAGTGTGAGTGATGTATTGTTCCTTCTGCAATACTCGACTAATCTTTTGATATCAGCTGGAGTGATATCTCCATCTCCGGGGAAGTACCCAGATGCTATTACTATTTCTTAATTTATGCCCGGATTTGCACCAGGTCCCGCATTATAAACTCTGAAATACACATAAAAATAATGGCATTTCTTATCATTATGGAAACTCAGGGTTTAATCACCTTTCCCTTATTAACTTACCTTCATCACATGACAGTCCTATATCTGTCCCTCTGTAAATCCAGGTTCTTGTATTAGCATAATTCCCAGTTTTAGTTTGGAAAACAACCTTGTCATCATGGCAGCCCCCTTGGTGTGAAGTGTGTTTACCTGAACCACCTTGGTGCTGATTCAATTGTACCTGTCATTGTTGTTGACAAGATGGGGTGCCAGTTTTCTCCTCACACAGCAACGAATCTTCTTCCTCATCTCTGTTTATGTTGTGGTTGAGATTAAATGTATAGCCAGGCTTCCTTCTTTGTTTTCTATCAACTCGTTCTCAGAATAATCTATTTTCGTCTCCTTGTCTGTGATCCTTGCCTGACAGGTGGGGATGTTCGGATTTGTTTCTTCTTCCGATATCTTCTCACCTTTACCTTTCTTTAGGCTATATATGGTGATTTTTCCAAATCTGTAAAAGATACCCGTCTCTCTTTAAGCTGCTCACTAATGTGTCATGAACTCCTTTATCAAGCCATCTTCCTTGCTACCTAGTACTTTCCACAGATACTTTCTACATATGAGTTGGTGTGTATCCTTCATTCTGTGAATTCACAAGGGTCAGAAAATTTTTAAGTGTTCAATTCTACTTTTTGGGAAGAAGATGGTCTCCAATTGCACCTTTGGAATATCGTCTCCCACATAGGCTCTCATATCTACCTCTTTCCATGTACTGAGCTGGGAAGCTTTCTCCTTCAACCAGTCTTCCTCTGCATATCCATACAGTTGATGACTAACATGTCAAGGCAGAAGTGGACGACAGAGTTTAAAAAAGAAATGTTTTTTAGTGATGACTGTTGTCAGTTCAGTGCTCTACAGCCCAAAAACATAAATGGAGGTATGGTGGATATTATAAACATAGCATCTATACTTTTCTTCATTTAGTGTTTTTATTTCATCTTTCCTATCACATCTCTTGATCAACTCTTGTTGTCTTCCAACCCTAATAGAGTATTAGCGAGTTAAGGAGGTCTTTAATTTATACTCTTTTCTTTCCTTTTTTTTACTCTAAGCATTGATGGACCGCTAGGTTTTTCGTCTTTAAATAATAAAGAACAAAAAATAGATTCATAGTCACTGTCACATTTTTGAACCCAAGCACGTCAGAGGTGTATAGATTTATGAAATTATTAACTTCTATGATCCATGATGGTTTTTTTTTTTTTTTTTTTTTTTTAATTTCATAACTGTACGTAGATAAACAAATTATTTATTATTGTGTTTTGCTACTTTTTTTTAAAAAAAAGTAGACAAATATACTCTACAAAAAAATTACACAAACTTTCTGACGCACCCATCCTTAAAACCGACCAAATATATTCTTCACCAAAAATGAAAGTTCGTTAGCTGCAGTAAAAAAGTAAAAATAAATCATGGACGCCATCTTTGATAATAAAATTTATAAGGTCTGAACTTGCTTTACTTGTGCAATAAATGCGTACTTGTTTTAAGTCGTTGTATTAGATTTAAGTTTTTAATAAAGGAGGTCGAGGTTAAATTGAGATATTTGCCAATCATTCCTGTATGATATTTTTTTTTCTTGCAATATTGCACACTTGTTTGGGTTATTAACATCCGCATTTCACTAAAATTTGAATGTAATTGTATAACTGATTTGAAAATGTTTGTCTTTTATAAACGTTCCATAGCTGAATATTTGGTTTTTTATCGATAACTCGTGAACTGGAATTAAAAGGAAATGGTTCCAATTTTTTTGTTTCAATTCTTAGAGACTACAGTTGAGCAAAATACTTTTGCCGATTTTAATAAAAACTTAATTTCGTATTATTTCTTTTAGCAGCTATCTCTAAATTTCAATAAAATCGCTTCACACGTTTTTTCTGTAGAGGACATAGCAGATGATAGTTTGTGTGTGTGGGGGGGGAGTTCATAACGGATTAGTAAAACAATTCAACTTTGATATTTTGATCCATTACATAACTTTTCTACACTAAGTATGTCAAAGAAAAAATAGTCAAAAAATCCTCAGAACTGACTACAAAACAATATAACTCAATTAAGTTTTTAGGTCATTTTATAACAAAAGAACTCTGCTATTTGTTTTATAGTAAAAATAATATGTTTTTGGTAATTTAAAAAAAAGCGGCGTCGTCTTCAATCGTCGTTGTCGACTGTATGAAAACCGTTAGTGGAAAAATAAAAATAGGAACATGACATTTAGTATAGGGAACTATAGTGTGCTTATATAGAACTCTATTGAAATTTAGAAACAATATAATTGAAAATGTTAAAATGGCGGCCATATACAAAATGTTTGTACTTATCTTGTCTGTTATTCAACTTGGAATGCGCTAAATTAAATAAAAATTTGCATATTTTAATTCAGCATGTACTAGTAGTATTTTCACACCTCTACGCTGACAAATAGCATAGTCATTGTTAAAAATATAAATTCGAACCCTAATTTCCCAAGAAAATGCTATAAATATATAGGCCTATTTACGAGACTCGGTAAGGTAGAAACTCTGATACGAGTGAAGGTGATTTGAGACTTTTAATATATACTAATCTACAAGGCCAGTAAATACTGCGGTTAAAGCATAATTCTGTAAAAAAGAAGAAGAAATTGTATACTTTATCAATTTGTGTGATCAGTGCCTACAGTGTAAGTCACAAACATACAACCAGACATAGTGATTTGCGTCTTGAAACTTGCAGGGGTTAATAAATTAACCAATACATTAGGTGACATGTTTCGTCGTTGGGCATTACTATTAAACTAAATCGATATCTAACACATTCTGAGAGTGTCTCAATACAATATATTTTTCATTATAACTCTGTAAATACGGATGTTAGCAAAACGTGCCAATACGACG
Organism: Aphrophora alni; assembly: GCA_963513935.1. NCBI lineage: Eukaryota > Metazoa > Arthropoda > Insecta > Hemiptera > Aphrophoridae > Aphrophora > Aphrophora alni. Next base: position 49,053,395 of record OY740775.1, on the reverse strand, counting down.
AATTATCAAGATGTACAAGTAACTACAAATTGGTTTATCTAAGATAAAATTTGACCGATTAACGGATTTTGGGGGGGGGGAACAGAAAAAAGATTTTTAGTACTTTCGCTAATTCTATGATAAATATGAATCTAATTAGAAATTATGAAGACTTTTTTTGATGCATAAAATTGTGTAAGATTTCTCAATTTTAGTTTTTATTACCTAACTTGACCCTAATTTATAAGTTGTAAGAAAACGGCTAGATTTCTTGAACTGTCGGTACGAAAGTCTATAAAGCTAAAAAAGATCTAAATTTTTTATTTTTTAATTTTATATTAAGCTACGTTTAAAGAGTTGTCAAAAATCAAAAACCACGGACAGAAACCGTTATCATATCTTTAATATTAAAGATAATCTTCATGATCTTTACCACCACTCTTTGAGACCAGACCATGTTCAATCCTGCGTCACTTTGGTTTTGTAGGACAGAGTCCGTCCTTATCATTGTAGAGAGAAAGTCCATGTTCATAGAACCAAATTTTCAATACAAAAAATGTTTGTTTTCAAAAGGTCTCTCAAATGGTACAATTTTCAATCTAGGTTGCTATTTGATTTTTTTTTTTTTTTACTTTTTGCTCTATAAAAGTTATTAAAGTTTGAAATTTATTAAAAATTTGAAAACTACATAAAAGTCCATACTACCCCATATCTTCTAAAAGGGTGTGTTCTTGTAAAAATAGGAAAAACAAATTGGTTGCCCTATCTTTGTTAGGGAGCTGGCAGTTACATTTCCCGCTAAAAACTAAAAAAAAAAAAAAATTTTCGTCACACTCTGTACAGTAATGAAAAGATAACAATTTTTTTTGCTCCAAAATGTTCAGAAAGAGAGACCTTTAAAATGAGGTAACACACAACCTATGTTTCTATTTGCAAATTTTCCAAAAACACTACCCTGCCCCCCAAAAGTACCCTTTTGGGTCATTGAGGAGCGTCGAAATAATTTTTCTGATTTCTTTGGGGTCGAAAAAGGGGGGTTCTAATTGGAAGGAAATTTTTATCTGGTTTCGTTTAGGCGCTACAGATAGTGTCCATGTGGTCTGAAACACCCGGTATAAAAGGTATCTTGACAATTTTAGATCAAAATACGAACTTAAAAAAAAATTCTCAATTAATTTGTTTCATACAAAATGGCGACTCGTCGTTGAATTTTAAACCTTCAAAGCGCCGTGGTTCTGTTACATTTTAGTGTATACATTAAAAAAAAAAAGAAAAAAAGAGGATGATTGGAAGTAGTTAAAGTTTAAGTAGTTAAAGTCTATAAAACAAATTCTATTAAACCTGTCATGTTTTATATATTTAAAAAAATCTCTGTTACGTGGTTAAATTTGAGCATCAACAATGTTTTAAAAATTCAAACTGTAGCTCTTTTCTATCTCTGTAGGTTTCTGTACCCGTTTCCAACCCTGCAGTTTAAAACGTAGGTCGATATTTTGACGATTACAACATACATTGTATACTTTGTAAGTAACTAGGTAATTGTAGGTTATAAAGTTTCAAAAATTTGCTAATGTAACTTATTAAATTTTATTAAACTCGTCCACTCGTTTGTGTTGTAGAACGCTCGGACGAGATGCAGCTATAAAAAAACTCAGTTTTGCTATAAAATGGATAATTCCCCCTTTTTTTAGAGCTTATCAGAACCTTCTCTACGTATTTCTTTGGTTATCAGAGCTACATGCGTTGGAAACTTTCTTTCCAAATTGATTCTGTTGTCAATGAATCATAAAAGAACGAACCACGCATGCGCGATTATGTTGTAGCTTCGAATCACGTTTTGATCACTTTCTTCACGAATTAATTTTACTTTTTAACTAGTCTAATCACGAATGATTCCGATTATGGCAAGGGGAAACATTGAAACAAACTAGGCGGGAAAGTTCATGCGGAAATGTATGAATTAATGACTTTTATCGTTATCGTTATTTTAAATTATTATAATTGGATGTCTTGAATGATTTTAGATTTAATGAACTGTACTACGTATGTACAAAACAAAATACTAAATTGACATCTTCTCTAATTATAAATCCTCAGATAGATTTTAAATTAAATATCTTTAGCAGCTTTTTTATCACATTTTCTGGTGGTTATATGTAGGGATTTTTTTTTCATAACATTTATACAGTTGGCAGGATAGGTTGGATAATTTTTATACAGTGTTCAAAAAATGTGCCAAAGTTTTAAGTGGTGGTTACATGGGTGAAAATACAGACATATGTTCCTATAAACATATGCCCGAAAACGCTTAGTTTTCCATCTGTTGGCCATTTTGTTTTTTGAAAAATAATTACAGCTTTAGAAATTATTAAGATTCCGAGTCGAAATTTGGTATATACAATGTTTATGTAAAAATTTACCAGTACTATAAGAATCAAAACTTTTGAATTTTCAAAATGGCGGCAGTTTACATTTTTTGAAAAGTTAATGGTTTTAGAGATATTCAATATTAAAAATTTCAAACAGTCGTCATTACGACAATAAAAAAAAAGAAAAAAAAAAATTGACGCTTGTTATAGTGGTAAAGCGTTGTAGGCCTACATAAAATGTAAATACCAAATTTTGACTCGAAATTTTAATAATTTCAAAAACTCTAACTATTTTACAAAACCACAAAATGGCCGACATATATGTTTATAGGAACTTTTTTTCTTCCTAAGAAAGAGCATATCACTCTTTTTTTTTGTTTCGTTGCTATCAATGCATAGCTATCGATGGACATCAGTTCAAATAAAGCTCAAATTTGGATTATTAATAATGTATTACTGTTATTTTTCTTTATTAAGTGTTACACATTTTCATGTTATCTGCAAATTAACAATTTGTAATCGCCATTCAAATAATATAATTTTGGTGAAAACGTACCATTATTTTGTTATTCCGCCATTTTGTTTTTTAATTGACCATTAAAAAAAATGAAATTCGAGGGTACTTTTTGTACATATCAACGTAACATAACTGTGAAATGTTAAGTTTGTAGAGTGTTCCATATGTCCGGTATATTAATTCAAAAATAGCGACCTCTCATAGGACCCCCGTATATACTAACTATAAGATTACGCATTTTCTGAAGATGGAGGTACTCCGAAACGCGTCAACTAGAAAAAATTGCACGAAAGATTTTTAAGTCATACAAAAAATGTATAATATAATAACAATATTTTTTGGTTTTATGAATATGTTATATTTTTACTAATGCTATGCCTTGAAACACGTTTATGAATGGCGACTTTAGTATTGGCTTTGTCGCAATACAGTACTGTAATTATCATGTAATTGCACATCTCCTCAACAGATAGCACTCTCTGTTAATTGTTTTACAGCGACCGTGACACCGAAACCTCCACATGTTACATATTGAACAGTATGATGTCGGCAACTTTCGATACATCGATTTTTTAAACCTATTGTGATTAGCTGTGATATATATTGAGGTTGATACAAAAAATGTGCCCAATTTTAAATCTAGGCTAAATCTCATGTCGTGTGAAGTACTATTTTAAAATGAAATATGAATCATTTAATGTGCAAGTGGTTACCAAATAGGGTAGCCGCTTCACAAAATCTTGAACGTGGCTGTGAAATATAAAACTGTCAGCGAATTGAAGAGTTCAACAATTAAATTCATATTAATCTGTGCAAATACACAATCTTTCTCACTCACCAATCCCGAAACTAAATAAAAGGGTCATGCGTGAGGTAAAACTACACAACTTAGGGGTCCGTAGGCGGGAGTTCTTCTACCCGGCACCAACCATTATATGTTATAAAAAAAACACGTCGACCCGGCACTGGTCCCTTCACCGGCCGCCATGACAGTATGTCAACCCGGCACCAGACACCCCTCTTACCCATTCCACCTACACTACTCCCCTCAACCCCCTCCTTTCTCTTTTTTCTTCTCTTAATCACATCCCTTTTCCGTAAGGTGCCGTGGGTTCGCGCTGTCCGTGTCCTCCTGATACCTCCCTTAAAATAATTGGGCGCCCAGCTTTACTAAACGAAGGTGTGAGATGGTTAGGTTATGTAAAAATACATAATAAAGAGTAAAAACAACATTTCTACAAACATTTTTTAGGTGAAACTCCTGTTAGGCCCGGACTTGGAGTAAATTACATTTAAATGTGAGAATTTGGCAAAAAGCTATAGGTGTTGTGGAGAGGGAACCTCGCTCGCCTACCTTTAAACTGCCTCGGTGCCGGGTTAAGTTTTGAAATTAGTAACGCCTGATTAACCTTATAGCGGTGGTAAGATTTGGTGCCGGGTAGTCGTGCCGCCCCGTAGGCATATAGGAACAGTTATTATTAAAAAGTGGAAGTCATTTAAGCAGCCTATCAGAAAAATATTAATTTTTTCGTCAAATAAACATACATATTCGTAATCATAACTTTTAGTTTTATTTGATGCACACAAATAACATTTAAAATTTAAAACATTCAATTCAAATGTTTTTGCCCCTTAATTACTCCAAGGTCAATTTTTATAACCGCTATATTTTCATACACCTAGAACAATACAAAAAATATAAACACAACATTTGAAATATACAGCATTTATCGTCTAATCTGTGTAGATTGAATGCAACTTACAGATAGACATGCGCGTGAAATTATAAGGGTCCTTAATTTTACCTACGGAACTTAATAAAGAGAAATCAATGAAAATGATATCTTTTTATGGCTATTGTTTGTTTTGCATCTCACAAAAAATGCTTTTAAAACATATACGCTACGCATTTCTCATTGTGTGGTTAAATAAGCTGTATTCGCCATACAAAAAAGTATAATACATGATTTCCCACTGCAATTTATTTTAAAAACCAAATATAATTATTTTTAGATTTGTAGGGTACCCAGGGTTTAAGTTAGATGGGGGGGGGGGTGTCATGATATCTGATAGGTACTTTAAATTTACCTAGCCCCAACATATTTTTTTTCTTCAAATAAACATACATATCTATACTATTGTATAAAAATCTAATGGTGTCTGTCGGTGTGTGTGTGTGTGTGTGTGTGTGTGTGTGTGTGTGTTACTCAATCAAGTAAAAACTACTGGACCCATTGAGCTGATATTGTACATGGACATTCTTAGGGTACCTGGTTAACACACAGGCCTATTTTTATTTAGAAAATCCATCAGGGCACCGCCCCACTGGCCTTGAAAACTCCCTTAACACTCAATACAAATATACATCAATCCCGTACAAAGGACGGGTACTCTGCTAAGTCGTAAGAAGAATGACTTCTGGTCCTATTTGAAAAATAATATTAAAATAATATAAAAATAATAAACTTGACAGTTTTTTCCCTTTAACTACCTCAGGGGGTTTTGTTTTGTTACTGCTACATTTTTCCTATGGGACAATACAAGAATATAAATTCAAAGTTTGAAATCTACAGGTTTTATCGGTTTGTCTTTGTAGACGGGTTGTGACTTACAGACATACGGTCAGACACGCGCGTGAAATTATAAGCCTCCTTGGGTTTACCTACGGATCTTAATAAAAATGAAAAAAAACTAATTATCACCAAACAGTCATTTTGGTAGTTGTCTATCAAAAAGTAAAACCGAACCATGGACGCTGTAACAAGAATTATTGAAATAAAGCCAGACGCTATTAGAGTAGGTCTATTGGCTAGGTTAGGTTAGGTTTTTGGGATGAGTGTGTGAGTCATTTTGGTAGTTGTCTATCAAAAAGTAAAAACGAACCATGGACGATGTAACAAGAATTATTGAAATAAAGCCAGACGCTATTAGAGTAGGTCTATTGGCTAGGTTAGGTTAGGTTTTTGGGATGAGTGTGTGAGTCATTTTGGTAGTTGTCTATCAAAAAGTAAAAACGAACCATGGACGATGTAACAAGAATTATTGAAATAAAGCCAGACGCTATTAGAGTATTGGTTAGGTTAAGTTAGGTTTGGTTTTTGGGATGAGTGAGTGAGTGATTACGGTAGTTGTCAATCAAAAAGTAAAAACGAACCATGGAAGCTGTTTGAAAAACAAGAATTACTGAAATAAAGTCCGACGCTATTAGAGTAAGTATTGGCTAGGTTAGGTTAAGTTAGGTTTGGTTTTTGGGATGAGTGAGTGAGTGACTTCGGTAGTTGTCAATCAAAAAGTAAAAACGAAGCATGGAAGATGTTTTGAAAAACGAGAATTATTGCAATAAAGCCCGTCGCTATTAGAGTAGGTCTATTGGCTAGGTTAGGTTAAGTTAGGTTTGGTTTTTGGGATGAGTGAGTGAGTGACTTCGGTAGTTGTCAATCAAAAAGTAAAAACGAAGCATGGAAGATGTTTTGAAAAACGAGAATTATTGCAATAAAGCCAGACGCTATTAGAGTAGGTCTATTGGCTAGGTTAGGTTAGGTTTTTGGGATGAGTGTGTGAGTCATTTTGGTAGTTGTCTATCAAAAAGTAAAACCGAACCATGGACGATGTAACAAGAATTATTGAAATAAAGCCAGACGCTATTAGAGTATTGGTCAGGTTAAGTTAGGTTTGGTTTTTGGGATGAGTGAGTGAGTGATTACGGTAGTTGTCAATCAAAAAGTAAAAACGAACCATGGAAGCTGTTTGAAAAACAAGAATTACTGAAATAAAGTCCGACGCTATTAGAGTAAGTATTGGCTAGGTTAGGTTAAGTTAGGTTTGGTTTTTGGGATGAGTGAGTGAGTGACTTCGGTAGTTGTCAATCAAAAAGTAAAAACGAAGCATGGAAGATGTTTTGAAAAACGAGAATTATTGCAATAAAGCCCGTCGCTATTAGAGTATTGATTAGGTTAGGTTAAGTTAGGTTTGGTTTTTGGGATGAGTGAGTGAGTCATTTCGGTAGTTGTCAATTAAAAAGTAAAAACGAACCATGGACGATGTAACAAGAATTATTGCAATAAAGCCCGACGATATTAGAGTATTGGAGAGCTAACAATATTTATTTATGTTATTTTCTCCTCTTTAAATTTTAAAAAACGCGCTGACAACCAACATGTTTTTCGTATTTAAATGGATGAGACAAAAATGCAAATAATCTTATTCCTAAAATTCATAATGATTGTAAGACCTAACCTAACCGAAACTGTTATCTGTGGAATAAACAGAATATATACTAAACGGAGTTATTTCGCCTCGCTCGCTGAAATAAGTGTAACAATCCAACAATTTAATCCTTTCATATTTTCCAAAAACAGCCGCACCATTAGACCTTTTACAGTAGCAAATTTAAAACCTTTTAATGATGTAAGGAAATTGTGCAAGGATAAAGAGTGTGTCATAAATACGCTGTTAGATTGAATAATAGCATTATAATACTGATATGTGTTGGTCGTACAGAGTTTATTAAGAAATAACAATAAGTAATGTTAAGATACGCCCCTTGAAAGTAATAGTTTAGGGCGTTCCAGTTGTGAGGAATGTAAGACTAACAAATTGGTATTATAGGTTAATATTACAGGGTGAGGCAAAAGTCTAAATTATTAGGAAAACTGTTTGATTTATAATCTAATAATTTATATATTTGTGTCTACTTGTGTCCACAGTAGCTGTGGTAAGAAAAGAATTACGTTTTTCTAAAAAAACAGTTCTAATAATTTTTATCAAATTTATTTTTAATTTGTAATGTTACCACGTGTTAAGTGAAATAATTTATTTCTTTGTCTTCTGTTATGGAATATCTTAATGTTTATCTTAAGTATCTGGAGGAATCACATAATAAATTGTTACAGTAGTAATAAAATAATAAAATTTCTTGTTCTGAAAAAACCTAACCTAACCTAACCTAATTAGCCCACCTCGCAAATATAAGACAAACTCTGTACTTAATTTTGTACAGAGTTTAAAGGTTCGTTCATCCATCTACAATTTATTTTTAGTGGCGCGCTAACATTCGCCGAACTATATTAAAATAAACGGTGCAACGTCAGTACACAAACTTTCTCACTTACTTATCCCAAAAACTAAATAAAACTAACCTAACCTAATCCAACCCCTTTTGTACAGAGTGTAAAGGTTGTATTAGGTTAGGTTAGGTTAGTTTATCCATACGCAACTTAGTTTTAGTGGCGTGCTAACATTCGCCGAACTATATTAAAATAAACGATGCAAAATCATTACTAAACTTTCTCACTCATCCCAAAAACTAAATAAACTCTAACCAAAACAAATCGCCACCAAAAATGACATTTTTGTGGTTGTCAATCAAAAAGTGAAAATGAACCATGGACCCCGGCTTTGCTAAAATGTTTTTATATTTAAACCGTAATTTTATTTGTTTAAAATCGAGTTATTAATGACGACGATCGAAGTTAGTTTTTATTCCCGAACCGTAATATCCGATTACTTGTGATTATGTATACGCATTTGTGATTATTTGAGACGAGACGAGACAACGAGGAGAGGAGACGACGAGGAGACGAGACGAGACGACGAGACGAGACGAGACGAGACGAGACGAGACGACGAGGAGAGGAGACGAGACGAGACGAGACGACGAGGAGAGGAGACGAGACGACGAGGAGAGGAGACGAGACGACGAGACGAGACGACGAGGAGAGGAGAGGAGACGAGACGAGACGAGACGACGAGACGAGACGACGAGGAGACGAGACGACGAGACGAGACGAGCGAGACAACGAGGAGAGGAGACGAGACGAGACGAGACGACGAGGAGAGGAGACGAGACGACGAGGAGAGGAGACGAGACGACGAGGAGAGGAGACGAGACGACGAGGAGACGACGAGGAGAGGAGACGAGACGACGAGGAGACGACGAGGAGAGGAGACGAGACGAGACGAGACGACGAGGAGACGACGAGGAGAGGAGACGAGACGACGAGGAGACGAGACCAGACGAGACGAGACGAGACGACGAGGAGACGAGACGAGACGAGACGACGAGACGAGACGAGACGAGACGACTAGACGAGACGAGACGACGAGGAGACGATATTTGTATTTCACTTAATTTTGATTTTTAACCCATCACATAACTGTCCCTACGTAACCTCTATGTGGGAAAGGAAAAACTGCCAACCAACACTGATGTAAAGATTTTTACTTATCCAGTATACGAAGTATGGAAATTTCAACTTCGCTTTTTGACTTATCTTCACTCTTCATAACCTCAGGAAACTGAAAAAAAGTGATTTTTGACACACCGTCCGTCCGTCGTCGTTGTCGTCTGTACTTAAGAACGACATTGGCCACAAACATTAAAATAGAAACTTAAAATTTGTTATAGGGTACTACAATGTGCTTATATCGAGCCCTATTGAAAATGGTGATGTTCGCCTAGTGGCCAGTGTTCTGAGTGACCCATCTCCAGTTGACATGGTCAGAAGGGTTTGAAAGGTCTAGAGATGATCAGCTGAGCGGCATATTTTTCTGCTACATTCATTCACTCCCTGCACTTTTATAACGATAAAAAAATGTTCCAATTAATCTTTTCGGAAAAAAAACGTAAAATATCTGTTTTGAACATTGAATTAATGTTACTTAAATCTTCGAAGTAAATTTTAGAAGTTAAAGTAAGGTGACTAAAACATACAATTTCGAACCTAACCTAACCTATCTCGGAAATATCTTTCAGCGAAAAAATGTGCGGCTCAGCGAAAAGCACTGTCGATCCCTTCTGACCCTTGTTAACTGAAGATTCAGCGCTCAGAACATTGGCCGCTCGAAGGAAAATGATAGCCATTTTAAACGGTTTCATATCTCTTGTATTAATCAATTTATTGCACACAAATTGGATAGAAATTTGAAGTTTTCAATCTGCATGTAATGGCACCAACTCCACCTTTCTACGATGACAAATAGTGAAGTTATTGTTAAATAATATATTTCATCACTAGGACCAAAAGTGAAGCTTTTCGATACAAGCTCAAGTTTAACTTTGAAAATGAGCGAGGATCGAAAAGCTTCTTTTGGTCCAAGTGATGAACTATATTTTTCGTTATAGACTACTGCAAACAATTTAAAAAAAAAACTAAAATGTTTTAACCTATTTATCTTGAAATCGATGGTAACAGCTTTTTTATCGGTTATTTATAATCGAGAGTATCGGTTGTTTTTATAGATACTTTACAATCGTTAATTAATTCGTATAAACGAAGTAACAGCTGATGACCTCGACCTCAGCTGATGTTTTTAGGTCCTATGGCTAAAAAGAACAACTTTAGCATCTCAATGCGTGTATTGAAAAATCTGTTTTTGAAGCTGTATGACGAAAAATGTATTTGCGAACCGCTACTAGCGTAGCGAGTGGAGGCTTCTTCACATGAGTGTACAGTATGAGGGAAGCGAGAGGACACGTTTTAATATATACACATTTACGAGGCTCTTTAGAAAGTAAGCTCAGAAAACCTATGTAACAACTGTTTTAAACATACTTAGCCTACTGGGTAAGACTCCTTGATATACAATTTAACACGAATATACATTTCATACACGAACCAAGAAACGAACTTTTGGACATTACTGAATCTGCTTGTATTATATTGTATAATAGGGTTGGGTAAGTACTATAATGGCGCCTCTCAACTTGAATAAGTTTATTCCAAACACAAAGACCTACTCTTTCCAGGAAAAAAAACCTGATCGTGGGGTCAATTTAACGTGAACTATTGCCAATATTTCCCCTCTGGCAACTGTACTATACTATTAAGTACATTCATCCATGACTAACGGTTTCTGGGAACTGTCCACAAATAAATGCACGGAATTTCCGTTCGCCAAAGTTATAGAGGTTAATATATCGATTATAGTTGGAGGTTATGTTACGTTAGAAGAAAGCTGAACTTCCACTCTCTATAGTTACGTCATTGGTTCATCCTTTGCTTGTCAGAATGAATAACAAACAGTTGATGCAGGAACTATTAGACGAGTCTTTCTATCGTTAATTACGTGCGGAACCGTTAACTGTGTTATCCGTTCTTATTAGAACTGATATAAAAATGGTGATTTTACTCTTAAGAGCATATTTTGTTAGGGTCATTTTAAATTTACCATCTTGGATGTGTAGTATAGAGAAAGTTATGTGATAGGTCAAAAATTTGATTTGAAGTTATTTATGGATATTTCCGTTTTGAGCTCCGAAAGCAGTTTTTAGAATGATGTCAGCGATGTCTTGTCGTCTCTGTAACGCTCTACAGCAAAAACGTGTGGACTGATTTTAATCAAATTTGGTATGTGGGCGCATTATGGTCAACTCAAAACATGGGGTGGTTGTCATAAGAAAACAACACAAAATTACGATTTTATTTTAACCAGCTAAAATGATTTTCATCAATTTTAGCTCAAGTGTGGCTTCTTTAGGGTGCAAACAAAACGTATTGGTAGCCATTTCTCAATAAATGCCGGTTCGTGAGTTATCAGTGAAAATCAAAACAAACAATCGGAAATTGTTTGTACTCACGATCAATTCTACAGATTTCATTTATAATTTAGTGAAATTTGAAGATTAATGACCCGTGTGCATATTCGCAAATAAAAGCAGTGTACATCATCTGTAACCCCAATGAATGTTAAGATGAGTTGTGTTCCTGTTTACGGTAGCTGTGGTATTATTTAAGGGAGTACACTAAACCACATAGACCTCATGTATGTGCCAGTGATGATAGTCGTCACTGGTAGACAAAGTATCACTTCTTGTCTAGCCTGAGCATAACTTTCAGGTTAATTCCTTGCTCTTTCTATTAATTCTAAGTCTGCCTTGGTCCTCTTTAAGCTCAGGATATCCTTAATGTATCCTCCCACCATCTTCCACTTATATATTTAAATATGAGCGGCATATTAAATGTTCCTTCATTTAACTCGAATGAAAATCGGTTCGATAGAATTCCAGAAATAAAACAAATCACAAGTCAAGTTCAATATTTATATATAAGGTTGTTAGAAAGTGTGTGCAATGTTTTTGCACCGTAATTCACTACGGTGAATTGTTAGTTTGTACAATCAGTGCGCAAACAAAAATAATTAAGAAAACAGACCAATAATCTAAAAAGCACCTGGATCCAACGGTTAGCTCATTTCTCAGCAAATGACAGAATTATTTGTGTTATCAGCTCTTCATATTTGATACCCGGCGGGAAGTTGCATTTCTTGGAATATTTAGGTGCACATTGGATCCTGTTCATTATAAATGGAAATAAAATGGCCGCCTATCTTCACCCCTCTTCCTTTATTAACAGTCCACTTCCTACAGGGTGGTTTATGAGAGATGACCATTTATTTTTGATGGGTAAATAATCGATTTCAAATTTTTGAGGATTCCTGAGTTCTAAATTGATTTTTGAAATGAGTCTATCGTATGTGCGAAGATCTATTGCTCAAACGCGTCAATTTCCCATGTTGACATATTTTGACCTTACTCCTATATGGGGATTTTTCTTCCAAGGATTAAATAAAGCAATAAAGCTAAAGTTTCAAAAATATTTTAATAATATAAACCAGTTACTATTGTTTCGCCTTGCGGTGTCATCAGTTGATCACATAAAAGCAAATTATGTGATCAACTTTATCAAATTATTATACCATCGCCTTCCAGTATAAAGACAAATTACATTTGCTGTAACCAGAACTGTCCACATATCTGTATCCATTAAATTTTGGCGTTGTCTCCATCTCTTGCAGCGAAGAATGGTGTGTAGAGCTTCATCCTAGCTACCTTTACAATTAATGCAACTAGCATCATCCACTTTTTTTTAAATCTAAAAAGTTGCCTAAAAGATCAATGGCCTCAGAAGGTGGGTCAAATGGTACCTCTCTGTTGCTCCTTCCTACCCATTTAAATCCTCAACGAGGTTGTGTCTTCTTTCTCCCATTTTCGGCTCTTCCTCTTTCTTTACCCTTTCTGTTGTGGTTTAATTTGTCTCCTGGGTGCATCTGAATTTTCTGTTACTTCATTTTTTCCTAGACCCGTGGTGTCCTTATCCTGTTCTCTATGCTAATACTATTATTTATAGTTACTTCTTGGTCTATGACTATTGATGTGTCACGTACGTACTCTTGACTGTGAGCTACTTGTTTACAAAAAGGTTTATAATTTATTAATATTTCCAAGAAGTAACGTCAAACTCTACACAGAATCTATTTAAAATGTGTCTAGCTTTTCTTGTTGCTGGTAAAGTGAGGTGCCTAAGGTTTCAGGTTCCCTGGGGTAGTTGTTGTTATTGATAATCCTTTATGAGTTTCACATTTTCCTGAAATTAGGTTAATTCTAAGTGACAAGTAACAAATAAATAATTGAATGTAGTTTGGCAGATTATGTTTTCAAAGAAGAGATTAAGCGTGTCAACATTATTAATGTCTCACTGTGGGAATTGCAATTCTGTTTTTAATACGTGACAACTCTGATACTGTTGTGTATTCATATAATTACGTTGCATGAACTTTCTCATTTACAACTAAATACTAACCAATTTCAAATCTTTGTTGTCAAAAATATCAGTTTGGTATTTTTAAAGAAAATTAACCATGTTTGTCATGTGAGATTTAAAATAAAAACATTGTGTGTTAAATAGTTTGGTATTGTCTGGGACTTAATGTCCGCGTTACATTTCGTAATTATCAACGACCATTTTGATTTATGATTTATAATTATTAAATACATTTTGAACCGCCGTTTTGGTTATGGTGATTTAAAAAAATTTTCGTGAGCGTTATTAATTTTGTTAAATTATGTAGTTTAATTTGACATGTCACAAAGTGTGATGTCTATTTGAAAATTTCGAGCACCCCCTCACCAAATTACCTATTTTAGGGAGAAGAGCAAAATTCCAAACTATTATAAAAGGAACTTCAGGTGACCTAGTTAACAGTCTCAAAACAGTTTGACTGTAAGGTAGGGGAGGAACCTTTATTAAAACACTATAGGCTGTGTGAGAAAAGTATAGGGATGAAATCTTTTCTATCATTATTTATCACCATTTACTCCAAAGAATCCACCAATAATTTTAAAATCGATCTAGGAAAAACACAGGTTGGAGAATTACTTAATCACTAGTAATAAAATAGAGATTTTAGCTATCGTTAACCTTGCTTAATTAAGTAATAAAACAAAATTGGAATCCATGTTGAAACTAGTTTCCCAATCCTTGTTTGGAAATTCCTTTCAATTATTTAAATATTGAGTTGCATAAAGACACGTTTTTGAAATTAACCTTTAATTAAAAGTTAAAAATAGTCAAGTTGTTACAAACATCCTTGTTTTCTATTAATCGTATTATACAAGTTATTTGTCTTGGTATGTGTGCAGAGAATGTTATGTGTTTTGTCAAAATCAGCGTTGATGTATTTTAGGAAATATTCGATTTTATGTCTTTTTGGAAATAATATTGTTGTCTATGCCTTGATCTATAGAGTAAACGCATAGAAAGATTTTAATTGTATTATGTTTGCATATTTTTGTCCAAAATATGCACCTCATTTTTTCGGTAACATAATTTCCGGGTAACTGCCACGTGAAGGAAACGCAAAACTACGATTATTCTCAAATACATTTCGTTAAAATTTTGGGATTTTACAATATTAAGTAAGTTATGGGTAGGTCAAAAAATTGATATCAAGGTTTTTGCGGATATATCCATTTCAAGTCCTCTGAATTCAAAAGACTGTTTTTGGATTGATGTGTGTTGTTTGTTTCAGCAAAATTTTATCAAAATCGTTTGAGGTTGTAGAGCACTGCACAGAAGATGACACAGATAAACATAAAAAAAAAACAAAAAAAAACACTTTTATGACAAAACGGATAAATGTCCTAAAAAATCTACATCTATTTGTTAACCAAATTTTTCTCCATGCTAGATTTATGTTAAAGAGTAAAAAACGTTATATAACCAGACACATACACGATCATATAATAATTACAGATGCCATAATATGAGAGACGGGAATCTGTACTCGGATGTGACGTCACGTCTGCAAGAATTCCTTCCTATGGCGTTAAAAACACGCCATGCACAGGGTGTTTCATAAGAAAGGTACATACTTCGTGAACTAAATGTAAAAAAAAAAAAAAACTTCGAATAAACATAATTTCGGAAGCGCTTTGTTTTCAGTCTGTTGCCCATTTTCTGTTGTTTTTTTCTTGAAGAATAATGAAAACCTTGGAAATTATTAAGGTTTTGAGTTTAAATTTGGAAAGCATATTTTGTATGCTACTTTTTACCAGTATACCAAAAACCAAAACTGTTTTATGTTAGTTTTCAAAATGGTGGCCGTTTAAATAGTTTAATGTTAAATTTCACCAAAATTATTGGTTTAAAATATAGGCTACAGAGAAAAAAATATTTTCCTCACGACAAACAAAATGGTTAGTAAATTTTTCTGTAGGTCAAAGGGTAACATAAAAACTATTGACAAAAAACTAAAAATATAATTTATTGGTAATTGTTTAAAACACCCAAAATTAGCCTTAAACCAAAATATTTTTGAATAATATATATTTTTTTATCTCTAGAAACGGCACTTTTTTAGGTTTCGCATGTTATAAATTTACTGGAAACCATAATAATTTCTGAACTTATCGTTATCTAAACACAAAATGGATGACAAATGAAAAGCGAGGTGAGTACTTGTACTTGTGATTTCGGACCCCACTTTTTTTTTGTAAATCAAACAGAAACTAATTAAAATAATACTGTAATTTTAGTATTATATACATATATATATATATATATATATATATATATATATATATATATATATATAATAACCTAACCTAACCTATTTGTGGTGATTCTTGCTACCACAAATTTTACTTTTTTTTAACAAAAATCTCGAATATGTTAGGTTATGTTACATATTCGAAGTTATTTATGAAATAGTTCAGTTTAAAACTAAAATAAATCAGTAAAATAAAACCACAAATCGTTTTTAAATACAAGCAATGATTCCCGTAAGAGTCTTGCAGTAGCACTGACCTCGTAGTGGTGCTGTTTAGACCGGATGAATGGCAGACCTTGAAAGGATTGCCGTGAAGCGAATGAAAGTAGCAGTTATGTTATTTTTGTTTGTTATGGCAGTAGTTTGTATGGGATGACAAACCTAAATATATTTGCAAAAGGATTTTTGTAGTTTTGGACTTACAAAATGGGGGATAGTCCTTATAGTACGCAAACGTTTCCAGACCCACGTTTATATGAAGTTTTTTTTTTTACATTTAGCTGTAGAATCAGTTGACTAAATATCTACCTTTCCTCCTAAAACACCCCGTATGCATGTTAAAGTTAAAAAATATGAAATTCTCTCAAATAAGTCGGTATAGGATTTATGATATGTAATAATCATTAATCGATATTTTGTTGTATCAATCTCCCCAAGTTTATCAATATCATGACGGCAAACTGTTCATTGTTTTCTCAAAGTAATTCGACTAATTAAAAGTACAATGACATGATACAATTTACTTTACATACAATGCGCATGCGCCAATATCTAAGTTTACAATGTATGTAGTCATGTTACGATTACATCACGTGAAATGTGGGTCAACATCCTAGGTACGTCCCAATTATTGTTGACGTCAAACTAGAAGCTGATTCATGTAATATTTTCTTTAACTGTAATTGAACAAACTTTGTCACTTTGTTAGTAAGATTGATTTTTTTTTTCACTCAGATAGTGGCAACATTGTGAGACGTACAATGCAACAGCTGATTGTCATAACCTCTATTTGTGGTTAAAACGCTGAAATACGATGAAGTTAGTAAAGCTTGCTGAATTACCGAATTACCTATATTATTTGTTCATTCAAATACATTTTTAACTTCTTACGTTAATAGATTTTACCATACCGTATTTTCGTATCCACTATACGATGTATAGATAAGTTTGGAAACCTCTGTTTTTTTACTGCTTCAAGGTCTTAGGAAATTAAGAAAGTGATTTCGACACACTATACGTGGGTCGTTGTTGTCGTTTGTAAGTAAACACGATAGCGGTCACACAAATTAAGATAGGAACTAAACATTTGGTATAGGGTAGTGATGTGTGAGTTCGAATTAAAATACTCGGTGAATCCGAGTATCAAAATCCTCGGAGCATTCCGAGTATTAAAATCCTCGGTTTCATATTAAAATCTTCGGACGAAATCCTCGTAACTAGGAACAAGGAGGAGGTAATGTGCGAGTATGAATTCGAAATAAAATCCTCGGACAACGATATTCGTTAGTGTTGTGTCAATTCCAAACAAAATGCTCGGTGTTTCTACTTTGGTTATATTAGTTTCTAAGCTGATTTTTCACTACACATTAATTATTAAACATTACGGTTTTGAGTTTAAATGATTTAGATTGGGTAACAAGTTCAATTTAAAATAATAATATTCATTTATTTCCACATTAACAAAAAGTAAATTAAATTATTATTTAATTATTATTATTAATATTTAAATAAATATTAATAGGTTACCATCTTTATAAAAAATATAGTAAATTAACTTATTTTAAATAACAACTAAATTATAAATGTTGGTAATAATTGTATTAACGTTAAATTACTGAATTTGTGTCAAGGCAGGATAACATTTAATTACGCATTACAAGTGTCAATCACATATTTAAAAAAAAAATTAATAGGCTACTTGGTGGATCAGTCTAACAGATAGAACGAATAAGTGTAGGTTTATCTAAAACGATCTAATTGGTAAAGCTAAGTTCGAATCCGATGCGCAAAATCATTCTGCGCAGATACTCGATTTAGAAATAATAATACGAGTATTGAAATAATTTGAAACCGAGTAATGCGAGTATCCATTTCACCCGAGTATCAACATCGCTAGTATAGGGGACCGCTGTATATGCTCACATAGAACCCTAATAAAAATCAAATTAAAATGTCAAAATATCGGCAATTAATAGTATATTTCATCACTAGGACCAAAAGCATCATTTGGCCCAAGTGATGAACTATATTTTTCGTTATACTGAAAATAATATAAAAAACAATTTCAAAAAACTAAAATGTTATAAACTATTCACCTTGAAATCGATGGTAACAGCTGTTTCAACGGTTATTTACAATCGAAATTATCGGTTGTTTTTATAGATGCTTTACAATTAATTCGTATAAACGAAGTAACAGCTGATGACCTCAACCTCAGCTGAATGTTTTAGGTCCTAGGACAAAAAAAAAAGCATCTCAATTCATGTATTGAAAACTGCTGTTTTTGAAGCAGTATGACGATAGTATATTATTTAATCACTAGGACCATAAGTGAAGTTTTTCGATACAAGCTCAAGTTTAACGCCCGAGGTCGGAAATTAAGCGAGGAAACTAAAATTTAAATTAAATTCTAATCAATTTAAATTAAATATATTTTTTCTTCTTCTGATATTCTGACTGGATTACTTTATGAATCTTCCCATGAAATATGACTATTTCTTATTCACCCCCTCCCCCCGGAACAAAAGCTTAACGGCAGATTTCTTGAAATTCTAAATTTAAAATATTACGACTGTGTTACAAGGTTGCAAGCTATTGTTTAGCTTTCAAGGATGATTGAAGAACGCGTTAACACAGAGGGCGAGGGGTGGAGAAACCGTTTGAGTCACATAAGAAGAGGTGTTGAATTATTAGAGAAGCGCTATTTGCAGAATGACTGTAAACCTCATTGACTAGCAAATATTTCCCATTTATCAACGGTGTTTGTACTGAGCATGCATCAGTAGAAAGCCATCTTTTAATATGTAAACTATTTTTGTCTTCTAATTCAAAAGCAATTCCCACTTGTTAGGTTTTAAAGAACTTGATCGTACAATATTTATTGCTGGAACATAAACTGTATAGAACATCAAGTTAATAGTCCAGCTATTAAACTATTTAAAAAAATGTATAATTTAAAATCTACAATAGACCTACTACATTAGTACTGTATAAATTAGATAATACAGTAAATAAATAAAACAATAAATACAAAAATAGTACAACAATTAATCAAACTTTATTAATTAAATAATACCGTAAAAAAACAAAACTATAAATACAATAATAAGATAACAATTTATAGAATTAGAAAATATAGAAAATAAATAAAACTGTAAATACAAAAAATAATAGAACAATTTATAAAACTATATACATTAGATAATAAAGTAAATAAATAATAAAATAAATACAAAATTATACATCAATTTATAAAACTATATAAACTTGGTAATACAGTAAAAAAATAAAACTATAAATACAAAATAATACAGCAATTTACAAAACTGTATAAATTAGATAAAAAACAAATAAAGAAAACTATAAATAAATTTAATTATTCTAATAAATTATTTTAGTAAAACAATAATTTATAAAACTGTATAACTTAGATATTGGAGCAAATAAAAAAAATATATATTCCAAAATAATAACATAATTTATAAAACTATATAAATAAAATAATTCAAATAAATAAAACAGTAAATACAAAAATAACACAAAAATTTATAAAACTACATAAATTAGATAATACGATAAGTAAATAAAACTATCATTACAAAATGATACAATTTATAAAACTATATAAATTCTATAATACAGTAAAGAAATAAAAATGTAAACAAAAATAAGACAACAATTTATAAAACTGAATAAATTAGATAATATAGTAAATAAATAAAAAATATTTATCAAAAATAATAACATTATTTATTAAACGTTATAAATTAGACAATACAACAAATAAATAAAACTGTAAAATAATACAAAATAATAAAATAATTTATAAAACTACATAATTACTCGTAGATAAAACAACAAATAAATAAAAATATTAATACAACAATTTATAAAACTATAAATTATATAATACAGCAAATGAATAAAACTATAAGTACGAAAATAATACAACAATTTATAAAACTGTATGAACTAGATAATAGAGAAATGAATGAAACTATAAATCAAATATAAAACTCTAAAAATTAGATAGTAAAACCAATAAATAATATTATAAATACAAAAAATACAATAGTTTATAAAAATGTATACATTAGATAATAGAACAAATAAATACAAAAATAATACAACAATTATTAAAACTGTAAACATTAGATAACACAACAAATAAATAAAACTATAAATACAAAAATATTACAATAAAATTTATAAAACTATTTAATAAATGCAATTGGATATTTTGAAATTGTAAATAAGTTCACTTTGTAATCAATTGTATGCTTAATAAAAACATTGCACAAACTTTCTTACTTATCCTTCCTCAAAACTAAATAAAAAAGTCTTTTAAAAAAATAATTAAATAAGGGCCTAAAATTGAGCATGTGTCATAAACGTATCTTCAGAGTGTCATATTTGATTAAAAGCGAACTTCTAATGTGGCGGTATAAGTTCATTTTTGTATTTTTGACAATTATTCCTAGACTGTAATACTTGTGCAATTGGTATTTTACACTCGGGTTTGACTCATTTATTTCAGTTTACTATTATAAAAAACACATAATAGATTTTGATAAATTTGTATTAAAATGCAGATTCCAATAATAACGCTTTTATCTGTCATAAAATACTACTTCGTCAATTATCGGCAATACACATAAAATTGGGATTGCTATAAAATTATTGTACAAAGTCGACTATACCGATTTTGCTAAAATTTTAGTGAAATGTGAAAACTAAAGAGAAAAAATTGCGTGCAAAGTCGCAAGTACAACAATATTATGGTTTTAATTGGTAAAAACAAAATGAACCGTATCAGTTGTCATTAAAAGATTTGATTTTAATCAAATACCATTTACTCTGATGACGTATTAAAACAAGTAATACAAATTAAATTTTTTATTTAAATATATATTATAGTTTTCAAAACTAAATCCATGGTTAGTTTTCAATTTTTGATTAACAACTACAGAAAATCCTTCTGTAGTTGTTAATCTACAGAAGGTGATTTTTGGTGATGATTAGTTTTTATTTGATTTTGGGAATGGATGAATGGGAAAGTTTGTGTACTTTGCCATTAAACAATATTCCTAGAGGTTCTGTGAATCGTAGACTTGTCTCTTTCGTTGTTTTAAGACTTTCAATAAAAGTCATTGTAACTACTAACACCATGTGTTTATCACAACTACTATATTATTATACACTTGAACAAAACACCACAAAGGGAGAAATAATAAAAGTTAAATGTTTTACAGGTGGCTTACGTCTTGCAATGTATGATATTTACCATATATTGACAGGTGATAATAAATATTATATTATTCTTATCGGAGCTTTACCCCGTTACTGGTCGTCCTCGTTTGGTTGTGACTCAATTATTTGGAATTGTAAACGCTTTAGTATTTTACTTTAATTAGCAGATACATATTTACAAGGTATATAAAACTTGAATTAAGTTTTAGAGGTAATCTGAGGTACAAATTAACGTAACTCTTCTGTAAATAGTAATTTATTTGATACTTTTGTAACCCTGTGATACTCAAAAACGTTTTACATGAAAATACAAAAAAGTTTTTTGTTAAGTAAAATTCCATCAGAAAATTTTAGAAAAAGTTCATCTTTCTTTTATTTATAGGAAGTATAATTTAAGTTTGATAATCGCCTTTTTTGACTCATCTTAACGTATATGTCTTCAGGAAACTGAAAAGTGTTTTTCAACATACTGTCCGTCTATCGTCATTGTCTGTACGTAAGCACGATAACGGATACAAAAATTAAGATAGGAGCATGCAATTTGGTGTAGAGAACTATGGTGTGGTCATATAGAATCATATTGAAATTTGGAAAAATTGTATTGAAAAAGGTCAAAAATTTTAAACAGTTTTTTATTCAAGTAGTAATGCATTAAATTAAATACAAATTTGTAGATTTTAATTCTCCATGTAATGGTCAGAATTCAACATTTTTACTATGACAAATAGCGATGTTATTTCGACCTCGATCCTATAAAAATGTGATATTATTTTATATAAATAAAACGCACACAAATTCTTTTGTTAAATTATATAATTTATTATATTATTATTAGTAAGATTATTAATAAATTGTAGAATTTAACAAAAGAATTTGTGTGTGTTTTACTTGTATAAAATGGAATTGTATCAAGTACCGTCGGTCATCAGTTTAAATTATATTATTTTTTACTAGATCCTTCGCATAATACAGTTTCGAGGCCATACTACGAGAAGGTATTTTTTAACACATCTACGAGGCCAGTTACAATAAGGAACCATAAACACATTCATGAATTTCCGAAAACCTGCAATTGTTTTAAATAAACCAACTTACTGGATAAAACTCCTTGATCTACCAATACAATTTAACATTTCTTACAAGGCCCAAGAAACCAACTTTTAAGAATTTCATTTAAAGGATCGTATACATTGTACAATGGGGGTGGGTAAATACTATGATGACATTGTTATATTTTTGTAAATATGTTTGTCCTAAAATCCCAACATTGATTCTCATAAAGTAAGAGATACGACAATCTATGGTGTCACAGAAAGATCTCTGCAAGGATGTATTCGTATCCGGGTTATATATTTTATTGCTTTCTTAAAATCTGTTTGCAATATTTACACTGATGAGACTCGCTTACAGATAAAAAACTTTCCAAATGAAAGTCGTGTATAAAATAGAAATGTACAAGACGAGGACCGGTTGAAACACACAATGGGTTCAGAAATGCACGTCTCCAACTTTGTGATAAACTATTGCCGGCGCCTATGACATGTGTGTCGTATGCTAAATTGATCTTACAACTCTTATACAGGGTGTATCTGAAATACAGGTTCCTTGTGTTAATAAAGATAGAAGTTTTTATAAAACTCTATCCAAAAATCTTTGTTTTTGATAAAACGATTTATATCTGTGGAAATGGAAGAGATTTTTAGTCCATATTTGCTCATCACATTTTGTATGTAAGTATTTATCAGAAACTTAGACTTTATATTTTTTAAATGGCGGTTGTTTAACATTTAATGGCTGTTCGTTTGTTGTTTAAAGGTAAAAAACCTCTGGGTCATCATCGCCTTATAAAAAAATGATGAGAAGAGAATAAAATGTAGATCTCAAATATTCAAATAAGGTCGGAAAAGAACAAGAGTTGGTCAAGAGACCTGATAGGAAAGATAAAAGAGAGGGATCTAACACAAGACTACTTGAAATAAAGGTATACATTTAACTAGATTCCCCCAGGATTGCCAAAATTGTATTTATTTAAGTGACCACCCAAGGGTATGCAATTGTAATGTTGACTTTATAAATAGAAGGTGGAAAAACATATCAAACTTTTTTAAATTTATTTACATTATTGATAAGAATAGTTGATATTTGGGAATATGTGAGTGAAAAAGTTTGTGCAATAATTTGGCACAGTTTATTTAATTTCGAGACATATTTATCTTAAAAGATTTCTTCTTCGTAATTAAGCTTTAACGATATTTATGTTCTCGTTTTGATATCTTTCATTGTTACATGTAAAATAAAAATTCGAACAATTTAATTTCTTAGTCATCCAGAGTTCCAGAGAATTTTTTGTAATGTAGATAATAGAATAGAATTTGTGTTCAGTAAGTCCTCTGCTACATATTAAATATTCAAATAATAACAATTCTCAAGTGAAACGTAGAAATCCTTAAAAATAATATAAATAACAACAATACAGGATGATTGAAACAGTTGTGACAGCTGTTTTATGCGTTAAGTTTAAGATTTACAAAAACTTTTAAAGGTAACCCTAAGATTTCTTTTAGTTAAATCTAGGTGTTACGATATTTGGACCTTTTCCTTTGTTTCACATTATCATTCTGTTATTTCAGATCATAAGTAAGTGAGAAGGATTAAAAATAAACTGCATTTTATATAAAATAATTATATTTATTCGGTAAAATAAAATTAATAACAATGAACAGTATTTGAAAAGATCATTAAGGCGTAGAAACTCTAACGAAAACTTTTACAATACCTCTAATTAGCTAATTTTAAACAATAATTAAAAAAAAAAAATAGAGGTTGTAAAAGTCAGTGTATCTTGATTTTAAGAAGTGTTTACAGAAATCTTCGTAATAATTATTATCTGAAATAACAGAAAATGATGATGTGAGTTAAAAGAAAAGGTTTTGAAATTTTTTATATCATCCGCCATTTTCCCAATATGGTGGCCAGTTCGTAATTTTCTGATAGGAACCGCCATTTTGTATAGAAATTTCTCTCTCTCTCTCTCTCTCTCTCTCTCTCTCTCTCTCTCTCTCTCTCTCTCTCTCTCTCTCTCTCTCTCTCTCTCTCTCTCTCTCTCTCTCTCTCTCTCTCTCTCTCTCTCTCTCTCTCTCTCTCTCTCTCTCTCTCTCTCTCTCTCTCTCTCTCTCTCTCTCTCTCTCTCTCTCTCTCTCTAACACATTATTTTAATACTTCTTATTTTTTATATCTTCAACTATTTAGGAGCAACTTAAATAATTCAAAAATTTGTAAAATCAAGCATTTACTAGAAACGATTTTTCTTGTCAAATTTAGGTAAAATTTTAACCAGAGCTAGAGTAAAAGGTTTAATAACACAACTGTTTTATTTATTTGTTCTGTAGGATGAGGAATGGCAGATCTCAATAGAAAATAAAAATAATGATTTTCTGATATCTGTCTAAAACATCCACTAGTTTACACCAGTTCTTTATCTTTACTAAATGTATTACCTTGTGAGATTTAGTGTTATTAAGAACAGTGTAATAATTAGCACGGTTACTACATTTGTTTCAGCTATATCTTATTCAAATATATTTTAACGTTATAATACATTTTTTCCATGAAATTGTTGAATATAAATAGGTTTAAATTCAAATAAACTGAATTTATTTGATTTTGAGGTTATGTTTTTAATAATTTAGTTTTGTATTAATACATTTTTTACTTTGAATTTTAGGAAATTCGTTTGGACAGCATGAGATAAAAGTTACAATATCTGCACAAAATGAGTTCTTCTTGGACGGACAGTGAAAACATTTATCCGATAAATGAATTTTCAAGTAATTTTTCAGTTATTTTCTCGTTGTAGGTTTAAAATTATATTTTTTAGAATATTAAAAAAATAAAATAAATAAACAAAGTGCACTGTAATGTGAACGTCACTGAATTTCATTATGCATTTTTTTATAAATCATATTAGCGTAAACGAGAGAAAGTTTGTGCAATATTGTATTCATGGATGTAATTACTTGTGAACACAATACAAGAAACTTTCATTTTAGTTGTAAGATTTATTCCAACCTAGATATACGTAGTATAAAGAAAGTTATGTGATGGGTATAAATCGATATTTTTTTGAGATCTTTTGAGTACCAACATATGGTTTTTGGAATTGTGTCAACTATCGTCTGTCTGTGCAGTTCTTTAAGGGACGAATGTTGCCAGAGGCTCCCAATTCATTTTACAGGAGGATTTCCGTCAAATTTATGTACATTGTTGGGAAAAAAACTACTTATGATGTCAAGTTCAAATTTTTACTGAAGTGTCCTTTGACTCTGGAGTAGGTTCTGTAGTACTTTTACAGAAAACAAAAAATGTAAATGTATATTTTTTAATTTCAAATTTTTGCATTAAAATTTGTTTATTTTAAAATATACTGCAGATTAAACAATAATTCTTCTACAGTATTTTCACAATATTATTCTTTATGTGTGAAAAAAATTTCACCTTCCTATAAAAAGTAGAAGTTGAGAAGTACTCAAGATTCAGGAAAACACACTTAGTAAAAAAACATTTTAAAGCATTTTTTAAATCTTTAAGTCTCCTGCCCCATATTCTTGTTTTGGATGTCTTCAATCTATATCATCATTTGTATCCTCTTCATTATATTTACATTTTCTTCAGACAAATAACCAAGTTTCTATTTTGAAGTTATTATTGAATGAGGAGTGATTTTTGCAGTCATCAAACTATTGTCACTTTCTACTAATGTAGGTTAGTTAACTCTAAATTTCCTTTAGTAAAGATAACTAAGCGATAGTGGAATATCTCACAAAAGTATAGTAAATAATTCTTTCTAATAACACGAAACCCACTTATAGCCCCACATTTACAAGTAGATAACTTTATAAATACGATAACAAAAGAACTAAAGAGCTTTACAAAAAATAAACAGGAGTTTGGTGTAAAAAAAGCTTTTTCACAGGGATTTGGAGAAAAACATTAAAACAAATAGATAAAGGTTTGAACGATGTATAAACACAAAATATAAATTGAATATAGTTCGACGATGTAAACTTGGGACTTGCTTGGTTTAGTGAATATATAATAGTGCATGTACTTCTTAAAATTGTAAATACTTTCTTAAAAAATGTTTTTACCTATATTGTTATATACCATTTAATTCATGAGAGAAACAAGATTAGTTGTAGCCAATAAAAAATTTTTTTTGTACCCTATATGGCGATCTTCTTCCCTTAAAGTTTAAACTAGTAAAAAGAGTTTAATCAAATTTGATATTTGAGAGTAATTTTTTTACTTTTTTTATAACTAAAAATTTGAGGGTAGCTGCTATTACAAAATATATTTTCTCAAAATCTGCTATAAAGATTTTGAGTAAATTTTGCTCTCTTGTATTTTCCATCGACCGCTTTAAACGTATTGTCCGCTTTTGTAAAAATCGTACCAAAAGCGGTTCGTACGAACCAAAACATCGTACGGCTGTTTTATAAAAGATGTAATGTTTCAAAATAAGACTTGTTTCAAATTTTAGTAAAATGAAAAATGACCCCGTAAAATGTATCATTTTTTTAATGACCCCATGTGCAAAATCTGAAATAAAAAGATATTATGGTTCAGGAATAACGTAAAAAACAATAATGAACCTAGACCGCAGTTATTATCAGCTCAATTTTAATAAAAATTATTACATTGGGGACGTGTTTATAAGTGAAGCAAGTTTAACCCCTTATTAAGTTTTTTTTTTAATGAAGGTTCATATTCATTTCTTAATTGACAACTACCGAAGTGACAGATTTGATTCGTTTTTATTTGATTCTAGTATAGAGTGACTGAGATAGTTTATGCACTATTTATTTTATTAAGAAATATAGGGCAATGTCTTTGCACATAAACTCCACTCTTGATACTATAAATGATATTTCACGACCGATACTTGGAAAGTCCTCCCCTCCAATTTATTTCGTCTCCAAATTACAATCAATCTGTTATGTACAGGGTGGGTGTCAGTGCAAGGACTACCGTGTCTAGTGTTAGTTTGATTTATTTACCGGCAAATTGAATAGGTATCTTAGTGAAAGTGTTGCGCTCACAGCCGAGTTCCTCAGTTGTTCCCTGCACCTTGTAGTGTGTGGATACCTCTTGATTCTATTGCTTATGGTTTCAACTGTACACAAGGTAGATCTTGTTTTAATAATTATAGATTATATAATATAACTCTAGAAAATAACTTTTGCACAATGTACTTAATTATCAATCTAAGGAACTGTTTTTCCCGACGTTATTTAGGTATTTAACAATCCGTTAAAATGTAACGATAGGTTAAATATTCTGTTTTTCTAACTATCGTTAATCCAGGATATTGCATACGGTAAATGCGTACATAGGTAAGGGTCAGATTCTACATAAAAAATTGCACACACCTTGGATTGAAAGAAGGGGGTGCTGATTCCTATTAGACTTTTTCTAGGTTTGGATGATTTATTTTTAGTTTAAACAATCTATTTCCTTATAAAATTATCTCTATATACAGCATGTTCCCAAAATGTTGTGCCAAATTAAGTGGTGGTTATATGGGTAAAAATAAAGAACAAATGTGCTATTAAAATGTGTCCGGAATCGCATAATTTTCCATCTGTTGGCCATTTTGTGTTAAAAAAAAATATATATAGCTTTTGAGATTATTAAGATTATGAGATGAAATTTGGTATGCACAATTTTATGCAACTTTTTATCAGTATATTAAGAATCTAAACCTTATCTTGTTTGAAATTTTTTAATGTTGAATATCTCTAAAACTTTATAAAAAATGTAAACGTTCGCTATTTTAAAATTTTTAATGTTTTGATACTGGTAAACCGTTGGATAAAAATGTGTATACCAAATGTCGACTAGATATCTTAATAATTTGAAAAGATATAATTATTTTTGTAAAAAACACAAAAACTACCGAGAGATGGAAACGAATCGTTTCTTGACATAAATTTATAGGAATTTGTTTATATTTTGATTCCACCACTTGAAGTTTAGGGTGATATTTTCTGAACGTTCTTTATAGTTACATGAATAATTACAAGAAATCATCCCTACATGGGTATATCCTAGATTGGGTTTGGTTTCGCTTAATGAATGTATGCAGGATAGTTGGTGTAATGCCTAATTTACTTATAGTATATAGTATTAAAAAAAAAATTAAATACAATAATTTCTCAAACATCCAATTAAACAAATAACTGACAACACAGATGATCGAAGATCTGAAACTAAAAAAAAGAAGTTAAATTTCTACCTATATAGATTTAATTACTTACTAAATCTCCTCTCTCTCTCTCACTTTGTAAAATCAATTCTTGATATTTTTTTAAGATGTCTTCCGCTGAGCGGCCATTTGTCTTTTTCAGTAAACAAAGGTCAGAAGGGTTGGTAGGTCTAGGGGGATTTTCGCCTAGCGTTACATTTTCTGTTAAAAGAGATTTCTAAAATGATAAGATTGTTTAGGTTTGAAATTTAAATGTTTTAGTAACTTTACTTTGATTTCTAATATTTACTTTGAAGATGTAAACAAATAACATTAATTCAAAGTTTCAAACAGATATTGTTTTTACACTTTTTCCGAAAAGATTTATTGAAACATGTTTTATCGTGTATTAATCTAAGAATGTACCATTGACAAACGCAATAAACCTTTAGGCAGAGTGTAAGTTGGCAACATGTATAAGAGTGCAAGAAGGAAAAGAATGTAGCATAAAAATGTGTCGTTCAGCAGATAACCTCTAAACCTGTCAAACCCTTCTGACCCTTGTCAACGGGAGAAGCGGTGCTCAGGACACTGGCTACTCGGCGGACACAATGTCTTACTTTCTTTGTATTATTATTATTTTTAAATTCTGTCTTTATAATGTATTTTTATTTCGCTTTATTTCCTTCAGAACTAAAATCTAACCTAATAAGTAAATATTTAGAGATATTTTAAAATTAAAATAAAACTCGAACAGAATATCTCACAAATAAAACGAATAACTCAAATTCACTTCATCGGCAATGTCAATATCTTCAGTGATGCATTAGAGTAGAAATGAAAGATAGACTCCGTCTTTGAAGAGCTTAATGTTGCTTCTCTTGTATGTATACACGTCCTCTGTTTAAATTGAATTTATTAAAATATAACCTTTATTGATCGTGATCAGGATTCATTTTTTTCCCAATTATATCTGAACCGTTTATTTTCGACTTTGCACACGGGTTTGGATGATAATTCTTCACATTTCACTAAAATTAAAACCGGTCTAGCTGATTTTGAAAAATTGTATCATTTATACTAAATGTGTGGATAGATGGCTACCAATACGTTTTATTTAGGTCCTTAGAGGCTGCATTTGAGCAAATGTGAATAATTATTTTGTGTGTTTTTCTTCTGGCAGCAAAACCAAAATTTTATTTAATTGAAAAAATGAAATAAATATTCCCATATAAGAGCCAAATAATGCCAAATTTGTTTAAGACTGGTCCACACATTTGGCTTGTAAAACGACGCATAGAAGACAGTCATAATTCCAAAACTATCTTTTTTTGTACTCAAAAAACCCAACATCAGTGGGTTTTGATTATTACAGCTCCTGAAGATGGCGACATTGTCATTGAAACGCGTTTCAGTTAATAAACGTATTATTTGTGAGATATTTTGTTCAACTTTTTATCAATTTTCATGATTAATCCGTTGGGTTATTCTGCATCATTTTTCTAAAATTGAAAGACTTCTTTTAAGTATTGGATTCAACTTTCCGACAATCGTGTTAATCCTGTTGTTCCACCCCTCAACTAAATTCGTGTGCAATTACGTTCTCTATAACAATTCCAGATTTTGGTTGGAACTTCATTACTCTCCAGTCCCTAGTGTTCTGCGTTTCTGCCAAAATAACCAACGACCATCTCGGGTAGAAAAATAAACAACTGGTGCAATTACCGTTATTTCTAAAGTGTACGCAATAGTCAGATATTTACAACGTAAGAGGTAAAATTTGAAGTCAGTTGAACAGTTTGTTTTTAGTTTAGATTTCATAAAATGAATTTCAATCCGTTTTGAGGTTATCCGAGTCTAAAAAAGTGGTTTTTAGAATTATGTCAGTTTGTTGTTTGTAGTCTGTCGTATGTGCCCGAACACGTAGTCCGATTTCAATGAAATTTAGTACGTGGAAATGTCGGAACTTCCCTTCCATGTTTATGGATAACTAAATTTAAAGGTCGTTTTAAGACAAAAACATAAAATTACGCTTTTATAAAAAATCGGCTATAACGATTTTGAACAAATTTTGCTCAAGTGTAGCTTCTAATCGAACGTTTTAGTCGCATTCTCTACAAAAATAAAGGTTCGTGAGTTAACGGTATAAATCTGTAAAAACTGATTTCATTTAAAATTTTAGTAACGCGAAGAATAATGACGAATATCCTCAAACTGAAAAGAGAAGAGTTAAAGAGGCTTCCGATTAAACACAGAATTACAAAGTAGGCTTACCTGTGTATCTGACCAGAACAGCGAACATTAGGTGGGTTCGGAGACAAGACCTGCAAAGATGGGATAGTCTTGGAGGACATTTTTATAGTAAACTACGAATGAGAAATGTTCCTTTAGGTGGACTGGAGTGATAGTATTGTCCTTAGTTTGAGGGCAACTAAGGCGAATCACAGTATTTATTAGGGAAACTGTGATCTGAGGATGTTGTTGCATAGGAAATATACCACGGTGTGTAGACGATGGGGATTAGAGGAGGAAACCGCGTGCCATATAATCTATGATTGTAAGTCTCTTGGTAGCAAACTCCTGCTGAACTCTAGCTGGACGAGCTACTGAGTGGACTAGTGAAACTCGTAGAGGAGATTAATCTACTGAATTAGAATTAAGAAGCTTAGAATTAACAGGCCGATGGTCGCAGTACCAGAAGCCGTTTAAACTCTCACTTCAATCTAATCTAATCGAAGAAACGTTTAAGACAATTTAAATATCTAACTGATATTTTCGTGACAATTATTTGCAATTGGTTTTGATTTGGGCGTTTTGCTTCTTATTATAACCAGTCAATCTACGCACACACGCACGCACACAATACTGTTTTTCTAAAGACATTACAATTCCTATTTCTGTATATTAATTAAGTTATTAAAATCTCCAATTAAACTATTGTTGTACAGTAAAAAACAATTACAATCGGACGTGCTATGAAAGCACGCGAACTCTGATTGTTTTTGTTATTATTTCTTATTGTTAAGTTTAACATTCAAGGACAGTCGTATATAAGTACAGTCAGGAACAAAATGATATTGATGTGTGTGTGTACAGCCACATTGTGAAAACGATAATCTGTTTAATGGCTAGAGCATTGTCCTGTAACTCAACTGTAAGGCATTTCATTTGTTTGTACAGTTGTTGAGTAGTTAAGGGTGCACTATTTGGAAATTTAGGGAAAGGTTTTTACACTTTGGCCAATTTTCTTTCTCGTTGTTTGAAGTCGAAAATTGTTCACGGTCATCATCACCTTATAAAACAAGTTTATGGACGCCATCATATTACTTACCCAGTCCCTGTTATACAATGTAATACCAAACAGTTAGTGTCCTAAGCCTTATAGGAAGTGTTCAATTGCATTGGTAGATCAAGAAGACCCATTAGTGTAAGTTAAAAACAAATTGTTACACAGGTTTACTAAACCACGTAATTATAATCACTACTCTCTTGATGTGGACTAGGCCATAATTTATTTCGTTTATATAAAACGTTTTTGTAGATAATGTTGAGTGAGGGTTTATTTTTATAAGTATAGACTCACTTCGCTCATATCAGTGAGTCTGCTCTGATGGATTTGTAGCCTTACGGAAATGCCATTTCCTTGGGAGCTCAGAATTTGAAATACAATAACTTTGCTATTTATCACCATAGGAGTACAGTAGCCTCGGACTAGGATTGTGTCTGGTGTAAGGGGCGTGTCCTCCCTTCTACTTGCTTCCCTAGCCCGACTTGACGGTACAACCCATTCCAAGAAAACTATGCACACAAATTTTACTGCATAGCTACATTTAATTCCTAAAGTTACAACTTTTGAAAGCAGACTTTTGAAAACGTTTTATTCTTATTTACACTTATAAAAGAAACGAAAGTAGGGCACGCGTTTACATAAAAGCATTTGTGGTCTATATTTTTTTATTGGGGTTGTATCGCTGAAAGTAAACGCAACAAACAAAGTGTGGGGGCCCCTATTTTCCTCTCCACCCGAGACACATTCCTACCTTGAGGATACTGTACGGTTAGTAATGGTTTCTGTGCAGAATTAAGATCTGCAAATTTTTATTTAATTTAACGCGTTATAATAACCCACGAGATAACAACAAAAACTAAACAAAATGGACGTAATTTTTATATTTACAATTTGATTGAAAAAAATTTCAATAGAGTTCTTTACGAGCTCATTTTAGCTGCACATACCAAATTTCATATTCCAATCTTAATTTTTGTGACTGCTATCGCGTTTTTACGTAGAGGCGTCAAAATCACTTTTTCTCTTACCTGATAGAATGAAATGTGAAGGTCAGTTAAAAACTAGAGTTCGAAATTTTGTGCGATTAACGAACTCACCCAATACTTCGTAGACTGGGTAAGTAAACTTTTACGTGGGTTTAGATGACCAATATTGGGGGGGGGGGGTGTAAGGAATGCTTTTCAGTTAAAGCAGTCAGTATTTCAAGGTATAGCTTGTAATATTTCCAAATACTGTGAGCACAATGAATGGCAAATCAAAACTGAGTGGTGTCCCTGTTTACAGTATCTGTGGTAATATTTACTGTTACGTCTTGATCTATGAATATGTTTGTATTACGTTGCTCTGTTATTTATTGGTTTATTGTATAATAAAGAGAAGACAAATATGTAATGAGTTTTATTGTTTTGTCTTATTTTAAAAGAAACTCATTTTATGATTTTTCAAAAAAAATTCTTTACAGGAAGGTAAAGATTGGATTTCTGTTTGTAAATATTTCAAATCAACCTGGCGATATAAATTTAATTTAATCGAGAAAATCAACTGTTGACTAAAGATTCTTAATTTAAAAAAAAGATTGCAACACCTTGTACGGTCGTGTGATCACGGGAAAAGTCTTTTTGACTTTAGTCAATTACTTTTCTTTCTTTTTTAAGAATTATGTTTATTTATAAAATTAAAAAATTCTGTTTATTTTGATAAAACACTCGTATTATTATATTTTGTTACGAGAGGAACTGTGGAGAATCTATCAAAGACAAGAGGGAGGGTCCCGTACTCTCATGTTTGTTTCCACTCCACAAACACTTTATACTTCAGCTGTATCCTCATGATGGTTGTCGTTACTTGTAGACAAGGTATCTTTCACTTCCTGGGGGCTACTTTTTTGATGAATCCCTTCTCTTCCTATTATATCCTATGTCTACCTTAGTTGCTCCTCTTTGTGGTTCACATTCTATCCTTCCACTCTCCAGTAGTAGTTATCTGGACCCAAAACAGTCCATATTTCTATATCTATGAAATATATATATTGCAGCGAATATCTTATACCATAGGGAAAAGGGCATGGAAGGGATCCTCCTCCTCTGCTTTGCAATTAATACAACTATCATCGTCCACTTTTTAAATCTTTAAAGATATCGTTTAAAAGACCCATGTCCTGAGAGGTCTTGGGTTAAATAGTATTCCACCTCTCTATGGCTCCTTCCCCATTTTAGATCTCCAATGAGACTGCATTATCCACTTTACTTTTTACCTTTGTCCCATTTTTCCTGCCATCTATTTAGAAGTCGGACTCTTTACTCTTTCCGTTCTTTTTAATTTGTCTCCTCAGTGTACCTTAGTTTATTAACCATCCAAGAAACGAGGTCTACCTCCAGAAGTATTAATTATTAAATATAATATTTGATCTTTTAATTAATCCACAATAAATTAATCGGGTAGATTTAATTGATTGTGGGATTTAAATGCACGTTTACCTCTTCATTAGATTAATCTGCTACAATATTTCAAAATGACATTCCATGTCTAAAAGTACTTGAGTTGACTTTCACAGTTTCTGGGAACTCTGCAGGTGTCTTATTACAATCAATTGAGTGTGTTGTGAAATAGTGTTTCAATCGTTTATTACATTACAAGGTTGGCAAAGCGTCTTTTATCTTTTTATGACGGGTCAAATAATAATGTCAAAAGTAATTGGTCAACTATTTTGGGAAATCAGAGAATAAGATTTTTGACATTCTAGATTTGAATGGAAGTTTATCATGGACATAATATATTTCATGTTTAAGTATTTTTTAAACTGAATTACTACAATTAGTAAATTTCTATTTTTATGTTCTGTGAATAGTAGATTTTGCTCTTTAGAAGATTTAATACATTAAAAAAAAATCTGTCTTGTAACACACAATGTGCTTACTGTCTAGTGTGACACACATTAATATTCGTAAGCCAAAAAAGTAACAGTTAGTTCTACCAAAGCTACTGTATACTTGAAATCTAGTTGGGGCAAATAATAAAATTAAAAAGTTTTAAATACATAGCTAATGTATACTTGAACAAAACATCATTCACAGGGGGGAATAAAAGAGTTAAATCTTTTAAATAATATAGCTACTGTACGCTTGAACAAAACACCATTCACAGGGGAGAATAAAAATAGTTAAATGTTTTAAATAGCAGCTACTGTACACATGAACAAAACACATTTCTACAGAGAACAATAGTAAAAGACAAAAATTTTAAATACCATAGCTACCGTACACTTACTCCATAAAACTCCATACATAGAAGGGTAATAATAAGAGTTAAAAGTTTTAAATACATAGCAGCTGTATATTTGAACAAAATATTACCGCAGGGAGAAATAATAAGAGTTAAATGTTTTACATTACATAGCCATTGTCTACATGAACAAAACACCAGTCACAAGGGTAAATAATAAGAGTCAAACGTTTTTAAATATCATAGCTACTGTACATTTAAACAAAACACCATACGCAAGGGGGAAATAATAGAGGAAGTGCGCCAAAACTGACATAGGGTTCCTAAACCGACATACCAAGGTATCTTGTTTGGTAAGTGCTACCATCTACCGGTAACGGCTAAAATGTGTTCATACAAGTCCCATGATGCTTTGCAAACAGAGTTAGCCATATTTCATTGCGTGCCTACAACCTAGTGATCGTTTGTTTTATTCAACACATTTCAAAACTTTATACTGCTTTAGAATAGTGCTTCGTTACTTTTTTTGGAACGGTGAGTAGTTATTTATATATATATATTCTTATTCTAGGTTTAATAAGGATTCAAAATATATATTTCAATTTGTTTTTATGTTAACCAGTGTTTGTTTAATTGAGGATAAACATACGTCTTATGAGGTTCCTAAACCGACATACCGTCATTAGTGGGTTCCCTAAACCGACATACCTACATTTATTTATGGTTGAATAAATCTACGTTTGTTTAATAAAACGTTATTATACTACATTTAATGATCATTAATCACATTTAACAGTGTTATTACAATTAATTAGTCTGTAACAATCTGTTGTAGATGCCTCCAGAAAATAATAAAGGAGCCAAAATTAGGAAATGGGAACCTGCTAATATGACTTTGGCTATAAAAGCTGTTCGGAACAAAGAAATGGGCTGGCTTAAAGCGTCGAAGACCTTTAAAGTTCCACAAGCTACTTTACGTAGACTGGCTAACGAAAAGTATGGGTCTCCAGAAGAGGCATCCATAACAAAACACGGGAGACCTCCAGTTTTGAATTTCGATCTAGAAATTGAATTAGTTCGTTATTGCCTCACAATGGAAGCAACGTTTTATGGTTTATCTAGGACAGATTTACGACGAATGGCTCTACAGTTAGCTATAAAAAATAATCTGACCCATCCTTTCAACAATATCATGGCAGGTAGAAAGTGGATGAAATTATTCTTACGTCGTCATCCTGAGTTGTCACTACGAACGCCAACTGGAACGTCAGTTGCACGAGCACGAGGCTTCAGCAGAGATAATGTCTGCAAATATTTTGATTTATTGGAAGCTTGTTTTGATGAACATAGCTATCCACCGGACAGAATATTTAATGTAGATGAGACTGGTCTCAGCATTGTGCAGAGTAGAGTTCCCAAAATTATCGGTAAAAAAGGAAAACGTCAAATAGGTGCTATTACTTCGGCAGAAAGAGGCTCTCTAGTGACTCTAATTTGTTGCATGAGTGCTGCTGGTATGTTTATACCACCTATGCTCATTTTCCCCCGTAAAAATATGTCTGACTTGTTGATGAAAGGTGCTCCTCACGGTTCCATTGGAGTAGCACATCCATCTGGGTGGGTTCAAATGAATTTATTCACGAAATGGTTTGTGCATTTTGTTGCAAAAACAAAACCATCAGAGAATGATCCAATTTTGCTTCTTTTAGATGGACATTTTAGCCACACACGCAACATTGAATTGATAGATTTAGCTAGGAAAAACTATGTTAAAATCATTTCACTGCCACCACACTCGACCCATAAGCTTCAACCACTAGACAAGAGTTTTATGGGTCCTTTAAAGAGTTACTACTCTGAAGAAATTAGACAGTGGATGAGGTCCAGCGGGAAGCCAGTCTCTCAGTATGACATAGCAGAACTGCTGGGAAAAGCCTACTTGAGGTGCCAAACAGCAGAAATTGCGGTCAACGGATTTAAAGCAACTGGTCTGTATCCATTAAACAGACATTTGTTTACAGACGCTGACTTTCTTCCTTCTGGTCAAGAAGAACACGGCAGTCACTCTTCTCAAGAACCTCATGTAGACCGACTGGAGAAAGAATTGGATGTACAACAGCAAGAAAGTCCAACTTCCAGCCTTGCCAAGCTTCCCATCGCAATATCTCCATTTCATGCAAGACCATCTACTTCTTACGAAACCAGTCCTTTTCAAATTGTTCCTGTCCCAACAATTAAAAAGAGAAGCTCCACCAGAGGTCGTAAAGCAACATTTTCTTCCATCATAACATCTTCGCCATATAAAAAAGATTTGACCCAATCGATAGATTCTAAAAATAAAACTGAAGAACAAAAAAGGGTGTCAAATAGTGACAGTGTTTCTAGAGGCACGAAAAAGAGAAGACTGAATTTCGAAAGTGTTAAGGCAATTAAACTCAATAGAAACCAAGTTTTAACAAATTCTGGTGACGACAGTTCATCCGAAGACATTGATGACCCTCAACTAAAATCTACTGCTCCGGATAATGCAGATGCTGAATGTATTTTTTGTGAAAGACATTTTTGCGAAGATCACAGTGGGGAGCTTTGGGTTCAATGTGTTATGTGCAACCAATGGGCCCATAATTTATGTGCAGGTGCAGATAAGGATATTTACATCTGTGATTATTGTAAATAATAGACTAAGTTTTAAACCTTCTAATATAACACTGCTTTTAACTATTGTATTTAATCACCATATATAAATAAATATTATTGCTACAATAAATGTTAGGTCTATTATTTGTCATGTTTTCCTTGGGAATACGGGTATGTCGGTTTTGGAACCCATTTTCGAAATGCCGTAGTTCGACTCATGTTTATAAAAATTACGTTTTTTAGAGATTTAATATTCTTCTGAGAGTTTTGAGCTCAAATAGTTACTAGATACTAAATTTAGTATACATTCAAGAATTAACATTTTAAATTTTACACTAAAATACTTCAAAATACTCCAAAAACAAAATGGTATGTCGGTTTTGGAACACTTCCTCTAACAGTTAACAGTTTTAAATACCATCGCTACTGTACACTTGAACAAAACTCTATATACAAGGGGGAAATAATAAGAGTTATTTGTTTTAAATACCATAGCTAAGCAAAAGACACCCACAGTGGGAAATAATAATAGTTAACAGTTTTAAATACCATCGCTACTGTACACTTGAACAAAACTCTATATACAAGGGGGAAATAATAAGAGTTATTTGTTTTAAATACCATAGCTAAGCAAAAGACACCCACAGTGGGAAATAATAATAGTTAACAGTTTTAAATACCATCGCTACTTTACACTTGAACAAAACACTATACAAAAGGGGAAATAATAAAAGTAAAATTTTTTAAATACCATAGCTTCTGTACACTTAAACAAAACACTATACACAAGAGGGAAATAATAAGAGTTAAATGTTTCAAATACCATAGCTTCTGTACACTTAAACAAAGCACTACATACAAGGGGGAAATAATAAGAGTTAAATGTTTTAAATAACATAGCTACAGTACACTTAAACAAAAGACATCCCCAGGGGGAAATAATAAGAGTCAACCGTTTTTAATACCATCGCTACTGTACACTTGAACGAAACACCTGTCACAGTAAGAGTTAAAAGTTTTCAATACCATAGCTACTCTACACTTAAACGAAACACTATACACAAGGGAAAACTAATAATAGTTAAATGTTTTAAATAACATAGGTACAGTACGCTTAAACAAATGACATCCATAGGGGGAAATAATAATTGGGTATTTTATACAACTGCTCGTTCACATCATTTAATACTTTAGAGTGTTGAATTCTTTGTCGGAGCTCTCTCGTCCTCGCATTGCAACCGTGCAACAGTTTTAAAAATAAAATAAAATTTAAACATCATCGATCGGCTTTGTTGAAAATAATTAATGGTTTGTTTTTGTTATTGTTAAGCGCGAAAAACCTTTCGATCATCATCGGCTTAAATATATAAAAAAGAGTATAAAATAAAATCCTCGAAAACTCTAATCGCTTGAAGAGGAAGAGTTAGTCAAGAGAGACCTCATAAGAATGTGTGTGTGTGTGTGTGTGTGCTTGTGAGAGAGATAGAGAGAGAGAGAGAGAGAGAGAGAGAGAGAGAGAGAGAGAGAGAGAGAGAGAGAGAGAGAGAGAGAGAGAGAGAGAGAGAGAGAGAGAGAGAGAGAGAGAGAGAGAGAGAGAGAGAGAGAGAGAGAGAGAGAGAGAGAAGAGAGAGAGAGAGAGAGGTCCTTGCGTTTCTCACACCCGGACTCACTAAGAGCTCTGAGGAATTTTAAACAGAAACTATTCCTAAATTTGTTAACATTTAATGTACGCATTTGACCGTAACGTATAGACAAATAAAAAACATACACACGGGATGACAAATGGTTCTGACTCAGTCACCTAAAGTGAAGCTGTCGTGCAATCAGAAAGAAGCTAACTGATGCAGGCGTTTCTGAGTTGGATTGGCCGAAGCAAACCAGTTAATTTAAACATTCGCTTCGCTCGAATAAATACCGTAGATTAAAATTTAGAATAATTGCGTGGATTTGACTTTGTAACGTTTCTAAAAGTCAACTTTCTTACATATTCTAGAGCTCAGTTCTATGAAAATTTCAGCATATTAACTGCAAAACTTGGATGTGCCGTTTTAATTTCCGATTACATTCAACAGACCTTGACTGAACGGCAACTAGAGGAAGTTTACATTTCTTAGTGTTTCAGTTCACAACCTGTGTAGAATAAAGTGAGAAGTGAAAATTTGTATTCGTTATCCACATTTGAAGTTGGCATTGTTCGTCAAGAACATCACATGAATAATTAATTGTAATACACTAGTTTTGTTTTATTGTACATCACTTGTTAGACCAAGCGAAGCGAGTTAATGTTTTATTTGGAATTTTGTTTGTTACACAACAATGTATATACTAGGACTGTTTTTTATGTAAGTGACGATTTCCTGTTTTAGAATGATCTTCAAGTTTTATAGTCTCAAGGAACCGAACAAGTGGTTTTCGAAATGCTGCAGTTGTTGTCTGTACGTAAGCACGATAGCGGCCGAACAATATAATAGTAAAATATGATGAGCAAGAGATTTTCAACTTTCGAATAAAACTTATCTATAAGAACAATTAACAATGAATAGGCTATAGGAAAGTGTTATTTGGTATGGGGGACTGTAGCGTCATCATGTAGAACCTATTGAAAATTGGGAAAAACCTTATGTTATGTAAAATGTCAAAATAGCGCCATTTTAAAATATGTTATGTTCATATATCGTGTGTTGAAAAATAATTAAAAGTTTTAAATAACATAGCTAATGTATACTTGAACAAATCACTCCATAGGCCTAGAGGGAAATATTGAGATTTAAAAGTTTTAAATAACATAGCTACTGTATACTTGAACAAAACACTCCACGGGAAAAATAATAATAGGTAAATTTTTAAATAACATAGCTACTGTATATTTGATCAAATCACTCCATAGGGGGAAATATTAAGAGTTAAAAGTTTTAAATAACATAGCTACTGTATACTTGAACAAAACACTCCACAGGGGGAAATATAGAGTTAAAAGTTTTAAATAACATAGTCCTAGCTACTGTATACTTGAACAAAATACTCCATAGAAGTGAATATTAGGAAGTAAAATTTTAAAATAACTTAGCTACTTTTCACTTAAACTAAACACATTTCCACAGGAGATAATAATAAGAATTACAAGTTTTCAATACCACATCTACTTTACACTCGAATACAACACCATGTTGCATGGGTAAATAATAATAGTTAAAATATTTTAATAACATAGCTTCTATATACTTGAACAAAACACTCCATGGGGGAAATAATAATAGTTAAAATTTTTAAATAATGTAACTATTGTATACTTGAACAAAACACTCCATGGGGTAAATAATAATAGTTAAATGTTTTAAATAACGGAGTTACTATATACGTGACAAAACACTTCAGAAGGGGAAATAATAATAGTTAAAAGTTTTAAATAACAAAGTTACTATATACGTGAACTAAACACTCCAGAAGGGGAAATAATAATAGTTAAAAGTTTTTAATAATCCAACTACTGTACACTTGAACAAAACACCAGTCACAGGGGATAAATAATTAGAGTTAATAGTTTTAAATAAACAAACTACTGTACTCTTGAACAAATCATGAGCACGGGATAAATAATTAGTGTTAAAAGTTTTTAAATAACCAATAAACTGTAATCTTGAACATAACATTAGTCACGGTAAGAGTTAAAAGTTTTAAATACCATGGATACTGCACAATTGAACAAAACACAATTTTTAAATAATATTTGTGCCCTCACATCGTGTGTTGTTCAACTTATAACAAATTAAAAAAGATACATTTTCAGATTTCAATTCTGCGTATATTGGTGCCAATCCTACATCTCTACTAAGACAAAAATAGCAAAGTTATTGTCGAAAATGTAAATTAGAATTCTGACCTCCCAAGTTGTTTCGAGCTCCTCTAGGGCCGTAACACTTGCATGAGCGAAGCGAGAAAAGACTTTTAAACTTATAGACTTCGACGTGACTCGTTAAGGGCTAACCGATGTCACGAATGTAGTAATACACACAATTACAATTGTTTTAACAAACTGGGTAAGACCTCCTAATCTACCAACACAATTTAACATTTCCTACAAGTATCCAACTTTTTGGCATTACGTTCAGAGAATCTGTATTACATTGCACGATGGGGCTGGGTAAGTACCATAATGAATCCCATCAACTTGTTTTAAGGAATATTATTCTCACTTACGTGTTTCTTAAATTATGTTTCTTACTTTTTACTCTAAGGTCAAAGTTTTATTTTACTAGTTGTATTTTCCCAACACAGTTAATAGTCTAAGCAACATGTGTAGTTAGAAACAATACTTATCTAAGGGTGCAGTGTGAAAGTGAACTAAACACAACAGAATGCTTTCACTTTCAGGGGTGTTGTGTCACTTGACTATATTTGGAACTCAAGTTAGCAACGTAAACAGATTGTGATTTCCCTTTAGTTTACCCAGATATCCTCTTTCATTTTATTTTAGAGTAAAATTTGGAAGAGGTAGTTCAGAGAAATGGTAGAGAGCAGTTGTATAGCAGGCATGTTTTATTTTGAATACAAGTCTTATGCAAGCTTGTTAGTGGACATAAAAATTAAGGTAGGATTATGAATTTGGTACAGTGTGGTATAAACGATATTGATTCAATTTTTTCGTTCATATCTCGTGTGTTATTCAACTTTATTTAGATCCATATTTGCAGATTTCAATTCTGCATGTAATGGTACCAACCGCACCGCTCTACGATGACAAATAGCGAAGTTAATGTCAACAATGTAATTTTGAACCCTGAGATTTGTGATGTTCACAGAGAACAAGGCTGAGTTATCGATAAAAGTGTAACGAGTGGAGGAGTCTTTAAATATTATTTACTATTTCGGGTCCAGCCAGTGTCGCTCGTTAGGGCCTAGTAGACGCGACGCGACTTCAAGATAAACACAGGTTTTCTGAACTTCACAATAGTAGAGGTCAAGGGCGAGTTTGTTTAAAACAGTCGTTAAACAAATTTACTCTACTGAATAAGACTCCTTGATCTACTCGTACCGATACAATTTAACATTTCCCCAAATATAATCAACTTTTGGGGTTATAGTCAGGGCAATAAAGACGGGAAAGAGCGATTACTCAAATCCAGAGTGACTTTTGTTCGTTAGAATGTCTAGATCAAAGTTGAAAACATTTTATTCAGGGGCAACTAAATAATTGATTTATTAATGACTTATAAACAATTAGAACTTCGGACGATTGAAAATAACATGAAACCAGGGAATATCTATTTAAATTGATGTCATTTATGAATTTTGACATCAAAATCGGAATCAGTTACCCAAAAAACATAAAAATGTCATATAAGTCCAAAAATTACATCAATTTATAAAGATATTCCCTAGTTTCGTGTTATGTTCAATCGTCCAGTGTTCTAATTGTTTATAAGTCATTAATAAATAAATTATTGAGTTTCCCCTCAATAAACTGTTTTCAACTTCGATCTAAACATTGTAACTAACAAAATGAGCTATCACATAAGTAAATCCGTGTTGTCACTCTGGATCTGAATAGACCGTCTTTATTGCCTTGACTGTTATATTTATAGGTTAGGTTAGGTTAGGATCTGAATAGACCGCCTTTATTGCCTTGACTGTTATATTTATAGGATCTCCTTGTATTACGTTGTTATAATAAACACACAGAAAGCCTTATTTATGTTTCAAAATATGAGTTTAAGAAAAGAGCAGAATACTTTTACTCTGTAGAGGAGTTATTCTGTCATTAACGTACACGTAGCTGGAGAGAAAAAAAAAATTGGTTGGCAACAAATATTTTAATTTGAACATTTTTTATTAATTTTTTAAAATTTTTTATAAATTATTAAAATGATTTTACGAGGTTGTATTTTAAATGTTTTATACGTGTTATTTTGTGTTGTAATTTATTAAGTATTTTGAATTAAATGTAGTAATGCCTAGTTGTAAATTTAAGTTGTATTTTTTGTGCGCTGAATATGAAACTGTTATTATTATTATAGTTGTAAGACGTATTAAATTAACTACTTCTTATTTAAAATTGTTTCTGTAAAACAGCAGTAGATAATAATTGAAATGAAAAAATATCGGGTTGGGTAACTACCATAATGGCACCCATTGAAAGTATTAAGAAGTGAGTTCTGGTGTTGACTGAAGCATTTGTGTAAATTCTACGATGGCGCACCAGATGGATTGTAGACATCGTGTCCTCGGGCAGGTCTTGGAATAGACTTAATTCAAAAGCGATGACTTTATAGGTTAATTACATTTAATACATGCATACGATCTTTTACTGCCATGATTGCTGTTCACGTTTTAATGAAAGTTCATTGCTTGAAGATATTAGTCATAGATAATACATATGAGTGTACTCTGTGCGTTGTAATAGATACAAGTCTGTGAACATTAATGTCGGTAAACGATTAACTACTTTTTTTACCTTCTCACATATACGTAGTATAAAGAAAGTTATGCGTTGGGTAAAATAATTGATCTCAAGCTTTTTTGTGTGGGTGTATCTGTTTTTAGCCCCCTTAAGTAAAATGTGGTTTTTGGAATGATGTCTCTGTCGTATGTGCGGTGCTCTTACATCCCAAACGCGTGGACAGAATTTAATGAAATTTGTTATGTGGTGCAACACAATATGGTTGCATGTTGTCAAAAGTAAATAATGTAATACCTGGGTTGGAGTAACCCAAGATAGGGTTAACTACTAAAAACGTCCTCTTCAATTCCCTTTAACGTCTAAATACCTTTCAGATTTACCTGGTCACACCAGGTAACCAGAACTTAATGAATTAATTATAATGAACTGATTTGAAGGATATACATTAAACTATATAAAAAAAAAAAAAAAAAAAAAAAAATGAATACACACAACTCATGGTGAAGAAGCGTATGGACTTTTTAGTAGTAACTCTCCATTTAAGTTATATTTGCCGCGGCGTGACACGATATTTAGTTCAATACACAAAACTTAACCCGACATAATAATTTTGAAAATTCGCAATAAAACTAATAAATATAAATTGAGAGGACTCTATCAAGTCCAGTCAAACTGTTTACTCTACTCTGATTCTTGCTGTGCTCGTCACTCAACTAATCGTCAGCCGTGTAACTGCAATCTCAATCAAAGCAAGCGATCACAGGCAAATTGGGAGGAAGATTCTGGTGTCATCGTCACAGTTTGGAAACTTTTGACTTATCGAGATCTTCGTAATTTTTTTGGTAA
This sequence comes from Aphrophora alni, assembly GCA_963513935.1. NCBI lineage: Eukaryota > Metazoa > Arthropoda > Insecta > Hemiptera > Aphrophoridae > Aphrophora > Aphrophora alni. The sequence continues at coordinate 49,008,599 of OY740775.1, read as the reverse complement.
ATCAAAAGTTGGTGTTTGTTAAAATAAAATAACAAAAAATTACGATTGTCATAAAATCGGCTTCAACGATTTTGATAAAGTTTGCTCATGAGCTTTTAATGACCCAAACAAAACGTATTGGTCGCCATTTAGTGAGCCAAAAATACCAATTAGTGAGTTATTGGAAAAAATAAAAAATCGGTCTTTAATTTAGTGAAATGTGACGATTAACTACCAAAAAAGTGTGTAAAATCGCAAGTGAAAAAAATATGACGGAATAATTGTCAATTTAATAATAATTTATATTGATTTTAATTAAACACAATTTACGTTGATGACGCTTTTATGGCACGAGTGAAACAAGTTTGGGTGGTATTTAAATATATAAAATTTGTTCAAAAACATTAATTTTTAACTAATTTTCATTTTTATGTGACAATTACCTAACTGAGAGTTTTGGCGCGGAATAGGTTTTATTGAATTTCATTTGGTATTGATGATGCGTGAGAAAGAAAGTTGTGCAATGTTTTTTTACAGATTATTTAAATATATATTAAATTATTTTGGAGTAAATTTTTATAAATGGTATATCTATATTATGTTAACGTATTGAATATTAAAAAAAATTCTTGTTATTAAACGTGTCCCTCAACTCCATATAAAAAGAAAGAAGAAAAGAGTATAAAATAAAGATACCTACTTTTCGAATACTAGAATAACGTCATAGTTAGGAAAGAACAAGGATTGGTTGAGAGAGACCTGATAGGAAAGTTGAAAGAAGGATCCAACCCAATACTACGTGCAAAAAGGTGTAGATCCAGCTGTTTATTCCTCTGGATATACTATACTGAGCTTCTGAGAGTGTTTTATAAGTAATTGGGTGCATTTCAATGTTTAAAATTCATTCCAGAAATAGATTCTTAGAATAAAAATATATCTGAAATAAACGTAGGTATTTTGTTCTCTGTCAAACGTTTTTTTCAATAACAGTATTTTTCTTGTATTTTGAAGTAATTACAGTTATTATAGTAATGGACGCGGGATTAAATGATTACAACACATTCTAGTTGAAATGATTGCGTAACTCCATCAAACTCTCAGAGTTGATTATATTATCCGGTTTTAGGATGCAGCATCAGAGGAATGGTGAGCTGTGATATTTGTTTTTTCAAAGCTTTTCTGTAAATGTTATAACTTTATACGTTCAGAAAAAAGGTGCAAATACATTGTACAAATTTTCTCACAGAGTATAAAACAAAATACTAAGAGAAAAGTTTTCGTCACCACAAATGTCAGTTCGGTATTTGTCGGTCTAAAAGTGAAAATTAAATATTAATACCGTGTTATATTTTACAAGCAATACTTATATATTTATATAAAGTCTAAAATTATCCTAAGAGTAAATCCTATTTAATGAAATCATGTTTAAATGACGTCGGACAAGATTAGTTTTTTCCAATTATTCTTGAACCGGTTTACACCGGTTTAGATTTCAGTTATGCATGTAATGGTATCAACCTCGCCTGTCTAGGACGACAAATAGCGAAGCTATAGTCAAAAATGCATTTTCGAACCGGCAGGTGCTCTTTACCAATGTGAGCTTAGCGAGAGGACGCTCCTTCACCAATATATAGCTTTGAGTCGAGGCACTAATAAGAGCGAAGGATGTGGAGGATTTCTAACATTTACACATATAAGAGGCCAGTAGGGTCTAGCCCACGTCAAGATAAGTAATATAAACGATTATATGGTCCATAGAACTTGTGTAACAACTGTTTTAAACAAACTTACTTTACTGGGTAAGACACCTTGATCTGCCAATACAATTTAATATTTCCTACATGGTCCAAGAGACCCAATTTTGTACATTAGATTTAGAGTATCTACTTATATTATATTGTATGACAGGGTTGGGAATATACAATGATGTTCCCCATAAATTTTTTCCACATTACACAAAGACTTAATCTTCTATTTTTAATAATACAATATTAATTTAAATAAATCAGTTCAACTCTTGCATAACAAATTAACCATGAAAAAGTTCCCATTGCTGTAAAGATACTCATGGTTTAAGTTTAATTCTTTGTATAGCAAACACCCTCAGGAGTTCACTATAGTGAGTACGGATGGTTAATCCCGAAAGACATAGCTGGATCTACATTTTTTCATGTAGTCATGGGTTAGATCAGTCTTTTCATCCTTCCTATCAGGTTTAGACCAACTATTGTTCTGTGTGATATCTATCAACTTTTAAGAGTAAGAGTCTCAGACTACTAGGAAGAGACACCTTTTCAGGTTTTTTAAACTCTTTCACACCCTCCACTACAACTCTTAAGAGACTTCCGTTCTCATCGATTTCTCAAATGAGAAGTAATTTAAAGTAACTTCCCGTAGTTCTTTTTGAGACACACAATATTATTACTTTTTAGGAAAAAAATACTCTAAATTGACCACTACATAGAAATGATTCGTTAGTAAATACTATAGTTGGGGTTCATTTCAGTAAAATCGTCGCATCTTCCATTTGTTACTCACAATGATGTCTTCTTCAGATATAAATCTCTTTGGTGGCCACCTCAATCATTCATCAATCAATGTCATCTCTCGCAGCAGTTCAATATTTAGTATTGACACGAATTATTTGTTTTTCTTCTAATGATCACAATTTTCCTCTCAGATCCTCTCAGCGGCTCACTATAGTGAGTACGGGCGTGGCAATACTGATGGCCCTTGCTGAACCTAAACCTTTATCATGTAATCTTGGGTTAGATCCCACTCTTTCATCTTTCTTATCAGGTCTTTCTTGGCCAAATTTTGATTTCTTCAGACCTTTACGTTATTAGAGTATTCGAGGGCTTGTAATCTTCATTTTGTGTTATTTTCCTCTTTTGTTTTCTATAAGGCGATGATGACTGAGAGAGAACCTTGTTTTCACCTTTAAAAAACAAGGGAAAAAATTCTAATCACTTCACTCGTGTCACTATCTCGGCTCTGGCATTTGTTCATATGTGAAGAAGCCCTGCCGCATCTCATAACTTTACGAATATCACATTTTCTTCGGAGGTCAGAGTGTGAAATTACGTTTTTTGGTATTTGTCATTGTAAGAGTTGGTGGCATTACATGTAGATTGAACAATTTAATTTAGTGTGTTGAAACACGCTTATAGACCCTTGTACTGGATTTCATGTTCCCATCTAAATTTTTGTGGCCCTGCTTACGTACAGACGATAACGACGGCGGACGGAATGCCGAAAACCATTTTTTCGGTTTCTGAGGCCATGAAATATGAAGATCTTTCAAAAAACGTAAGCTGAAATTTTTCTTGATTACCAAACTTACCCTGTACTGGATTTGTAAGATTAAGGTGTTTGGGTGGGGTAATTGGGAAGTTGCTTAAAATATTTCCTTTGAAAGAAAATAATGAGTCCTCGAGTTCTCCGAAGAGAACTTTTAAAAGATTTTTAAATCTTTTTTACCCCCAACCCTACAAAAGCACCTCTTATGGATAACTTAGTTCTCATAAGAGTTGTTTTTAAAATTTTACCTTTAATTATTAATTATATCCTTTTAAAAATAAATTTTTATTGTGTTGTAAAGAAATGATTCTTCAGAAAATACTACACTTTGTTAACATTTCAGTAAACTCTTCAATCTAAGGTCACATATTCCACTTGTTACTCACGTCCTAATAACCCATCTCAACAAATAGTCGCTAACAATGTTGTCTTCTTCAGATGTATCTCTCCGGGGGGCTACTTCAATCAATCACCTCACACAGCAGTTCAATATTTATAAAGTTACCAGCTGTTACCTGCAGCTTAATTTCAGAGTCAACATCGATTGTTAAATTAGATACATAATACATAAAGGAAATCGAAATTAGTCATGGCAATTATAGTTTTGAGAATATTAAAAAAAAAAAATTATTGATACATCAACAATTTGGCTAAAATCAAGTTAATAACAGTTTTAAAAATGTCATACATTGATCTAGGTTAGAACTAAACATAGCTTTGTGTTGAATTATTACAGCTGATGACCCTAATCAGCTTTTATAAATAAATTGTTTCATTCTGGTCTAGGATAGAGACTTAACCTATCTTTGTGTTGAACAATTAAAGCTGATGGACCTAAACAGCTGTTATAAGTGAGTATTACTAAACAAAAACAGGCCTACAGATTTATTAGTATTGAATTAATACTTTCCTACTGTTCAAAAATCTGCTCAGTCTGAAATAGCGAAGAAGATTAAAAGAACTCGACTACTCTCACATTGAATTTTAAAGATAAAATGTTACTTTGGTACCCGTTAGGTTACGTTAGGTTAGATTTGTTCAAACACAGAATCACAATGCAACGACTGATTCATGATTTCTGTATTGGGCACACACGAACTTTGACTGATATAGATTTAATTTTTTTTTGTAATAAGTTTTATTTTAAGATAAAGACTTCTTTAAAATTACTACTATAATTTTGCAAAGTTTAATTGAAATCGGTCCAGTAGATGTTGTGATTACCGCGAACAAATATCGACCATCACGACTACCATTTTTGTACGGGGAAGAGACATAAAAAACCTTTTTGTTGTCATAACTGAACTTTTAAATGAGATATCGAAAAAACCCTATGTTAAAACCTTTTTCGGCATTAAAATCGGTTTAATAGTTTTTAAGAGATGAGAGGACAAACAGAGATTTATAGAATTATTAGTATAGAAGATATACATTACATTCCATGGCAGAACTATTTCAGTAATAATGTTTATTATCTCTTGACCTACTCTATACAAATAAAGCCAATTTACATTTAAGGTCAAGATCATGTTGTAACTTAGGTTTTCGTTGCAGCGACTCGTTAGTATTAATATGTTACATTCTTTATTTATTTATTTTTATTAGGGAAAGTTGGACTCGAGGACTCTGGACGTCAACCAAGGCTTAATGAGCCTTCCAGTTTTCAACGAAACTTGGTAGCTTTTGTTCAATACCAGCATCGTCCCTTAGTTGAGATACTTCAAAATACCTCTTCTCTTAGTCTCGAGTCTTTTGCAATTCAGAAGAATGTGACTTTCAGCCTCATCGGATTGTCTGCGTAGAGCGTTTTCCCAAATCGTGACCAATTTAAGCGGCGTTTTCTGAAATGGCTGTAATTACTAAGCACAGTTATTATTTTATTATTAAGACTAGGGAGAGTGTTTTAAAAACCTCCTGCACTGCGACCTAGTTAGATCTTTTGTGTCCCCCTCTTGTTGGACTCAGGAGAGATCTATGTCTTTGACAAAATTGATCAGACCCCTGGTCGGGAGGTTTAGTAATTCTTCTTCCGAAATGAAGAAATAAGCACAGTTACTTGGGCAATTCTTTATTTGGTACCATTTGTCCTGGCTGAAGTGCAATTTACTAGCTCATGATCAGCTGTTCTGTGGGATGACCGTTAGGATATGCAAACCATAAGTACTTGGGCTGAGAAAGACCTCGAGAGAAGGTGAAGGAGATATCAGGTTTAAGATAACCAACTCTCACTTGACCCCTTTAGGAAAAATTACATCTGACCTTCTTCGTTAGGTCAGGAGCAATATATTGAAAGTAGTAAGATATGTTACAGGTTAAAGCCACCTGAGAAAACATATGCACAGGATGATTATATACACTGATGAGCCTCTGTGCAGGAAATGTGGCTGTAAGAGGAATCTTCATAGCACTTGATCCGATAAGAAACGAGGAAGCTTGGATTTTTGACAAAGGGACAGATAATCCTTTAAGATAACATTATTATGAAGATCATGAAGCTTACGTGGATGTTTAGTAGCATCAAATTATTTACAGTTAGAATACCAATAAGTCTTTTGGCTGACGTTCACAAGAAATAGACTAGCCAATTATTTATTTGTTGCCTTTATTTAAAAGGGCGGTCTAGTTCTCTCCCAAGCGAAGAAGAAAAAGTAGAAGGAAAAGTTGTGTGAGAAAGTTATTGCAACAGATTTGTCATCTTAGAAAGAAAAAGCAAACCAAAAGGCTTTTGTGACACAACAGAAATAATAATTATTGCGAGGATAAATATATTGGAAATTGATTATATGGTTATTCTAATGAATAAGTTTTTGTAAAATTGGTTGATATTTTAACGAGTGTTGAAATAGTTTCAACTTTATAGAAAGAGACAGCTGATTTATAAGTTATAATTTCGTATGGTCTAGTGTAATTTAAAGTTTTGATTATTTGGAACTATTGAATATTTTAATTTACCGAGACATTGTTCAGTTCTAATTATATGAAAAGTGCCGTTCGGTCACATAGTTTCGAGATACACTGATTGTTACATTTCGATATAAACATCTAATTCTGACAAGGTAATTCCGCTAAAAATCTTCTTTTTCATTTAAAACGTGCAGATTAATCGCAGATAGCCCTAACGAAGGATCACATTCAGTTCATGTAGGTTTTAAAAAACTAGTTGATTGGTAAGAAAACATAATGGTAAGATAGCAGATCTCTAAATGTGATGCCCTAAAATTGGTTTCTTGGGTTTTGTAGAAACCCAAATAATATAATTTTGTTAAATTATATTATTAAATTAAGGAGTCATATCAATTAGAGTAAGACTGTACAAAACCGTTGTTACACAGGTTTACTGAACAACGTAATTTTGTATATCACTACCTTCTTGAAGTCGACTAATCGGCCTTGTAGATGTGTGTTTATATTAAAAGTCCCCCACTCGCTTCGCCCGTGTCAGAGTCTTGGTTGTGGCTGGCCTGGAAGTTGTATATATGTGAAGCCTGTTTCCACTCCCTGCGCTCGTGTATGTGACTCGGCTTTGTCGACTCTTGTTATTTATACGAATATTATAATTTCTGTGGTGAATAGGTTAAGTTATATTTTCGAAGTTGAATTGTTGCCAATAACTTCACCGATGGTAATGTAGAATTGAAATAGACATTTTTATCGAGTTTAGAATTTTTTATTTTTTAATTAATTTATTTTATTTTATTTCTCTCCAGAAACAATAGACTACAGATATAAAATACACATCTATTACAGCTATTTTATACAATAGTAATCAGCGAGAGAGAGAGAGAGAGAGAGAGAGAGAGAGAGAGAGAGAGAGAGAGAGAGAGAGAGTGAGAGAGAAAAGAGAAAGAAAAATAAATACAATCGACAACACAAATTATAAGTCGACAACAGAAAATTGGTCACCATTTTGACATTTTCAATTAAATTTGTCGGAATTTCACTAGCGTCCTACATGAGCACACTATAGTCCCCTTTACTAAATTAAAATGGAGATCGTAATTTATTAAACTTACCCTATACTTCGTATACTGTGTAAGTTAAACGGTAGAAAAGAACATAAAGTTATGACCTCTCTCTCTCCTTCTCCCCCCCCCTCTCTCTCTCTCTCTCTCTCTCTCTCTCTCTCTCTCTCTCTCTCTCTCTCTCTCTCTCTCTCTCTCTCTCATACTGTAATGACGTCAGTTTTGGAAGAGAACAAGTTAGTTATCTATTTGGTTATATATCTCTATTTAATAGCTCCTCAGAAGCTCCTTTATGGTGAGTAGCGTTCCCGAGGGACCTAAAATAAAAAAATAATTTTACAATCATAATGGTTTTAATTAATTTTCTTCATACATATTTTATTGTATAAAACACGTACGGTCATTATTAAATGACTCATTTAAAAATACGCGTGACAAAAAAATAAATATATTGAAATACGTGTTTTAAGAGCAGTAATTCTGTAGACCTAATGTCTTACTGGTTTTACAACCAACATTTATTTCTTTATTGCCGATGTAATGTGCTGAAATAATATACACCTTGACAACAACTTTAATTACTGTCATTAACGATGAATGAGGCTTAAGTGTTCATTTATGGAAAGAATTATCAAGTTGTATAATAAAGTGCTATCATAATTGTGGTTCTGCCATCTGTAGACTTCTTAGAATTTTTAATGTTGAATAAATCGTCTAAAACTACTGTCTAGTTACAGTAAGTACACTGAAACAAATCACCCTGCAAGGACTAAGAATGGAAGTTTGTTTCTTGCGGTGGTTGGAAATATGTTGTACCCTGGGATGTTTACTGCATCAACTGAAAAACGATCTTTTGCCCTCTACCACTGACGAGTCCCGGTGGGTTGTGATAGAATTTGTTGAAACATAAAGGATCTGACTATTGTTCATATTTTACTCTAATACATTCTTACATATGTAAAAGTTATATCAATTTTTAGAGAAAATCTCACGAGACAAAACATCGTGAATGTTACGTAAATAATAATTTTAATTTAAGTAGAAACGATGATAATTTAAATAAATAAAAATATAAAAAAGTAGTGTTTTTGTTTTTTTTTTTGTCAGGGAAACTTAAAGTGGGAAAGTTTTAGATGTATTTTTTCATTTTTATTTCTTTGAACAGTTTGTTATGTCTCATTTACAGCATTGATACTTTGAAGTGCGTGCTTTGTTCCTAACCCCCCTCTTCTCAGACGCTTATTTATACTTAGTTAAGGTATTTTAGCTAGAGCTACAACTATTTTCATTCAACTTGGCTCGGATCAGTTTCTTTTTCATTCCTATCAAATCTCTCTTGACCAGTTCTTGCTCTTTTCCGATCCAGACGCTATTACGGTATTAAAGGATTTGATGCCGCTATTTTATGCTATTTCTTGTATAAAAATTTGATCTATTTTTCAAAGTATTTAAAAAAATTCAAGACCTTGTGGTTTATTTAAAAAAAAAAGTTAAACGTTAAAAGAGAAATAAATTTTAAGGTTATATTTCAATATTTTAACTCAAAATTCAAAATGATTATTAACCTTTATATGAACCATTTTTCCAAAACTTACAGCTGTTTAAAATAGGCAGTAAACTTTGAGGTATTGTAACAACTAAGTGAATAGATCAATCAACTTCTCGCATTTTTTATAATTTTAATAATGGATTAATTTCTTCGTAAGTCATTTTTATAGGAGGTTTAGATGCGGAGATAATTAAAATAACTTGGTGGGTGCCAAAATGGTACTTACGGAATACAAGAATAATCCCATAAATGTAATGCAATAAAATTGGTTTCTTTGATCTGTAGGAGATGTTTAATTGTATTAGTACAAGGAGAAGTTTGTTTATTGGTACACAGATTTTCTGTATATCAGTATTTTCTTGACGTCGGCTAGGCCTTACGGGTCTCGTAGATGTCTATATGTTAAAAAATCTCCGCTCGTGTCGGTAAATCGGCCTTGCAGTATCGCATAACTATACTACATTTTTCTTAGGAGATCAGGGTTTGAAATTACATTTTCGACAATTTCTCTGTTTGTACTCTATAAAAATGGGTTTGGTACCATTGCATGCAGACTTAAAATCAAAATTTAGTTAGTTATAAATTGAATAACACACGAGATATGAACAAAAACTGTATAAAATGGTGCCCATTATATCGATTTTTCTGAACTTGAATAGAGTATGAGATATTATAATCCTCTGTATCAAATTTCATCTTCCTATCTTTATTTTTGTGACCGATATCGTGCTTACGTGCAGACGACAACTTCAATGGACTATGAAAATCACTTTTTGGTTTCCATGAAATATGAAGAACTGTCAAAAAACGGAGGTAGAAATTTTTGAGGATAACCAAACTTATCCTATAGTCTACCTCGTGTACTATTGGTAGAAGCTTTAATTTGCGAAATAAAAGCATAGGTTCTCTCTCCACCATCTAACCCTTGTACTAGACCGTTAGTTAAAAAAAAAAAAAAAAAAAAAATCTTAAACCAGATTTGAAATTTGTTAATATTAATTTGTAAGTTTCGTGATACCAAAGCGGGATCATAGTGCGCTCTAAGACTGCAGTTGTCAGTTTGGATTAAACCCACAGGGTAAGGATAATAGAAAGTTGGACTGGAAAGTGCGATCAAGCATATCCTAGACATTGGCTTTGGAATTCTACTAATTTAAAGCAAACCGTTTATAATTATGGATTGCACCCAAGTCACGGAGTATGAAAGCAGAATCAATAAGGCAAGCCAAAGTCATGGAACCAATTCTGTCTTATTAACAAATTTCTAATAAATGCTAAATTATGGTATATAGATTTTTCAATAATCTTTTTCCCCCAAATTATAAAGCAATGTAAAAATGAATAAATATGAAAGTAGATAAATTTCACCATGGTACTTACCCGGCCCGATCGTAGAATGTAATGCAAGCAGATCTGAACGTAATGCCACAAGGTTGATTTCTTGACGTCGGGTTTACTTCGTAGATGTGTATATGTTAAAAAGTCTCTACTCGATTTCTTCGTAATAATGTTCGATTCTAGAAGTCGAAAATGTACATTTGTGAAATCGCTTCCATTAGTTTCGCTCGTGTCGTTTACTTAGTCAAGCGAGGTATCGTAACTATATACCTCAAACACTTCGATCGATTTTAATCAAATTTGGTATATGAGCATATTTTGGTCATATCATTTGTTATAATAATTTATTAGATAACTTATTGTTTAATAACTGTCATAAAACAATTTTGCTTTTGGTCGCCTTTTTCCAAAATTGTTGGTTCTTGAGTTATCGCAAAAAAGTAGTCCATAGGGTTGTTTTATAAAATATGTGATTTTTCAAAATTAGCCCTACCGATTTCTTTCAAATTTTAGTGAAATTTGAATATTAATGAATGCATCGCTTAGGGAAAGTAGCAAGTAAAAAAAAAAATTATGGTTTAGGAATAATCGGCAAAAAACATTGATTCTGTCATCGTTAATATTTTTATTTTTAACAAAATACGATTTTCGCTGAGAAGGAAGGTTATCATTTATAATATATAAATATGTTTTTCTGTGATTACGTCCATTCTCCATTTTCACTTTTTGATTGATAAAGCGAAATTACGTTTTTTATAGTGATTATTTCAGACTCATTTTTGTTTTGTTTTGTAATGAGGGAGTGAGAAAGTTCGTGCAATGTTATTTGGACTGTTTAGATGTTTTATTTGCAACATCAGTTCTCCGTTCAGAATATCTAAGAAGAGAAAGTTTCTCGTTTTTACGATCTGTAATAAAGTAATACTGATGAAACATTCGTTTGTTTGTGTTTATGAAGTTTTTTGTCTGACATGATGTTGTGTGACAAGCATGTTAAACACTTTTGATGAAATATTTTATGGGCATTTAATTTAACGAAATTAGTTGTTTTATTTAGTTAATTTGTATTTGTACAGATAGTGTAATAAAGTGTCATGTCAGAAAAAAGAACTAGGTAATGGGTGCCATCAAGGTACTTACCCAGCCGCATCATAAAATATAAGAGGAGTAGATCCTCTAAATGTTGGTTTCTTGGACCTAGTAGGAAATATTAAATTGTTTTGGTAGATCAAGGGGCCTTCCACAGACTGTATTTGTTTAAAGCAGTTGTTAAAGAGGTTTTCTCAACAACAATTGTGATTAATTTTGACGTCGGCTAGGTCCAAACATCCTCCTCCGAAAACAGAATCTGTACGGATCTAAAAATATTGAACAGCTGATTGAGAATGCATGTGTTCCAACTCCCAATCATTTCTAGTTCCTATTGCTTATTGGAGATAAAACACAAGCATACTAACATTTCAATTTTTCATATAAATGTAACAAATATTACACCCGTTTTTAGCTATGAAAAGTTATTTGGCAAGTAAACTCTTATTTTAACATAGAGTAAGTAATACTAGGTGTCCAAAACGACATATAACTCAAATCAGCTAAAAAGTGGAGATGCAACACTTGCATTCTCACCCAGCGATTTGTAAACCTTTATGATTTGTAAGCGTAAGATTGTAAGTAAAAATCAAAATCGAAATCTTCTTTCCTTTAAAGATCTCGAGAAATTTATGTAAACATTTTATCACTTTAGGGGATGTTGGATCACTTCAAATATTGATTAGTTAATAAACACCATGTAAGGAATAATTATGACAAATGTCAACATTCTAGCTGTCTGGAAAATAGGAGAATTAGTGATGAATGAGTGAGTGATTGAGGGTTTTCAATTATTATACAGTGTTCATGAATATCAGAATGGCTTAATACCTCTTTTTTTAAAACTCATTATGAGTGGTCGTATCAAAGTTACTGATTTTAAGATATACTTATACTCACTACGTCTAGTGTGTCTTACTTGTAATGTTACTCTACACGTTTCGGAATCTTCTTTTTCCATCTTCAGAATTTCCCTCGTAAGAGGTCCACAAAACAGTGACTTTCGAGGAACGACTGAGATACTAGTCATCTTGGCTTGTTATCTACTACAGTCGTTATCTTGTATCATCATCGTAGTGTCGTACAATATAAGATGAGGATAACAAACCAAGTTAATCACAAGTATCTCAGTAGTTTGTCGAGAGTTGCTGTGCACACCTATTGCGTGTGCACCGTGTGCACCTAAAGTGTTTCTGTTTGTGTTTAGATTTGTGTATTCTTAATGTTTTTACGACCTCTTAAGAGTAAAATTCTGAAGATGGTACATATATTTAGAAACGCGTAATTCAACGTTTCAACTAAGTCACACGAGATGGAGTGAGTAGAAACTTATCTTAATATCTCTGGTTCTAATTTAGATAGACGAAACAAGCGGAATTTTGTAGAACGCGGATTAAGCCAAAAGTTATTTATCATATACAGTATGCACCAAAAAGTTATGTAACGTGATTTTTTTTACAACTTTCTATGAAATCGTGGAGAATATATTTGGAGAGGACTGAAAGGTCAACCTGATCCGATTATAATTTTTTACTGAGTTATGCATATTTTTGTGCGCCTAGCTTTCCGGGTATGATAATTGGTTAGGGTGCTGTGTTTATGGCTTCGCGAGCCCACACTTTTCAACAAGTTTTTCCTGAAATCTATAAGACTTTTTCGAAAAGAACCTTTCCTGTAGAATTTCGTATTTGTGATATTTTACTTAGTTATTCATTTTCCTAACTATCATTAATATTTGAAAAAAAGTATTACAAAATACCCAATTTTTGAACTTGGTTTCAAATAATAAATAAAAACTGTCAATGTTCCCTTGAAAAGATTTTTCATTTTATTCTGCATAAATCTACAGTCTATAATCGAAAATTTAAGGACTTATCTCTAAATCTCTCATGATTGCTAAAAAGAGAAACAGGAGACTTTAACGCCCTAAGCAGTAAGAACGAATGCGATACAAACTTGCAAAATGATATTAATTCTTGCATATTTTACATAATGCATGATGCAATGTGCGCACAATGACCTTGCATTACGTTGTAGAATATGTTAACATGACAGTATGTCTAGTTCAGTTTTACACATAATAAATGTTTTACTGCCAGGAAACAAAGTTATATGTCATATTAATTTACTATGTTTGAGGTATTATTTTAAATCCGGGTATCTAACCCTTCTATCTTCAGACTCGATACACGTAAGATAGTTTACTTTTAGTTGAAGATTTAATGTAAGTATCTGTTGAACAATGTTCATATCCAAAGAATTAACCGTATATAATAACACAAAAACTGTACGTTTGATCATACAATTCAAAAGGAAAAATAATACAAATAACGAAGACAAAGTTTCTGACCTTATTTTGTTTCACTTCGTCACGTGACCTCTTTTTGTTTCTAAGCGGGTCTTGTATCCCATCATTAGAAATATTACTTGCTTATCTGTGGTCGTCACTACATTAAAATAAATTAAACATAAACACATATGAACAGTTTATAGGTGCACAGAATTTGGTTACCGAACGGCAATGGTCAATAAGTTATCACCCTCACTTTAACATGTTTCTCGTTGGGTTCTTGGACTCCTATCGCCGTGTCATGCAATGTATTAGAGTCAAATTTTAGTTGATCGTTTAATAACTGATGTTCATTGTTTTTTATTTTGAATATTATTTTTTAATTTGAAAGATTTATATATTTCATATTCTTCTGCAGCGTAAATAAATCCACCTTTTTTTGCGTGATTTAATTTTTTTCCAAATTTTTGTGGAAGCTCGTGGAATCACGTGACGGAGTGACACAAAATAAGGCAAGAAACTTTGCCTTATTCAATAGTGACCTGGATACTATAAAAGAATTAATTAAAAATAAATGCTTCACTAGTTGTTTGCTTCTTGCATTGTGATTGTGATTTTATCATTCATTGACACCACTGTGACAGTATCTGTACTCATCGATGTATATAAACCCTGGAATAATGATTGCTTTAACTGAAAAACTGTAGTTTACAGTCCATCAGTGATGGACCTTGGTGGCAGGTGACACAATTTATTGGAAGCGTAAAGGACCTACTACTGTTTATATTTTACTCTAATTCACATCGAGTAACATGGAAACACCACATGTACTGTACACTTGAATAATACACATCAAGAAGAAATAATAAAAGTTAAACGCTTTGTGAGCTGCTTGTGATTGTGATCTAGCATTTATTGGATTCACAGTATGTGATGACTTACAGTCAAGGTTACCGATTTGGGTTCGCTTGGTTGCAGTCCAGATTTGAGAACAACCTCAATTACCAATCGTGGTTGCAATGCATCAACTTGTAGCATAGGCTTTCACTTAATTCACGAGTTGGGATGTGACATTAACAACGCAACGTGTAGCGTAGGGCTGCCCAGCTGTGGTTCCTGGTAAGACGGAAAGCTTATGAAGTGAAAATGAGATTAAGGAAGTGCTCCGGAACAGCTCGACAGTACTCGATTAGAGTCCTCTCAATTTATTTAGTTCATTTATTTTATTGCGAGTTTTATAAGTTATGATAAGATAAGTTTCGGGTAAAGGCATCCCCCGAATTCTCGGGAAGGCCTATTGAGTGTATCGACCCCTGTAGTTAAAATAATACTTCGAGAGATGCGTAGTAATAGCCCTAGACCATCTTTATAGATTAGAGTTATGTCCAGTTACTTTTATAATTAGAAAATAAATCCTCCAAATTAATTAATTAGTTATAATTAACTCATTAAAAGGTGTACCTAAAGTAGTTTTCGGTCAGACGGGGGATAAGTGAATTATAACCTCTAAGGGTAATTGAAAATACACGTTCCTTGGTTAAGCCTATCTTAAGTTAAACTATAACCGTGTTTTTAAGTGGTTATATTTCTCGTAACAACAGAAATTTACTGCAATTTCTTTGCTTTATCGTTTTATGGAATGGTGACTACTTTAACAGATCGTTACCATTCATTGTGGGTGATCCTATTAGTTGGAAGCGTAAAGGATCTGACTACTGTTATCATACTTTATATTTCTACTAGGACGTACATAAATAGTTCGAGTAAATTCTTCTTCTACTAATACTACATTCTGAGTAATTTGAATGGGTAAATACAGATAAAGAGAGAATAAAACAGTTTGAATGTTATATAAATAATTTAGTTTATTTGGTATTTTTTTATTTATCTGATACATGATAAGATATCATTCATATAAATGAAGAGTAAAGTCTTCTGGTTCAAATGAAAACTTCCCGTGAGATAGTTTTAAAAAAGAATTGAAATTTAGTTTTTCATTTGCAGTTTATTTTGTAAAGCTGCTTGTTTTGTATATTATATATACTGTGGAGAGCGAGCAGTGAAACCACCTCAGAAACTGCTTTTTGAGTGGCCTACATTTAAAAAAGGAATACTTATAAAAAAACTGCACATATATCGAACGGCCTAATGGGACTTATCGTAGAATAAGTGGATAAGTTCGTTTAAAATAGTTATTACTCAGGTTTTGTGAACCTCGTAATTTGTATTTCACCACCTCCTTGTCGTGGGCAAGGCCGTTTATATTATGTATTAAAAAGTCACCACTAGCTTCACTTGTGTCAGTGTCTCGGCCCTGGTGGTCCTCGAAGCTGTACATATGTGTGGGACCTTTCACTCGCCACGCTCGTGTCTGTAACTCGACCTTGCCGGATCTCCTAACTATACAAATTTCACAAATTCTTGAGATGTTATTGTTAGATCGTAGTGACTTGGGCTTGGTATTATTACAAGAAGAATTAAAATCGACAAATATTTATATAAATTAAAACGTTGCAAGTTGAACAATAAACTATAGACTATATGAAGAAAAAATTGCTTAAAATGACCGCCATTTTAAGATTTTAAATTCGATTTTCTGAATTTCAAATATTTTGTTTATGAGGACACTATAGCCAACTATACCAAATCGTAGGTTCCGATCTTAATATTTAATGGCCGATATCGTGCTTAGTACGGACGACAACGACGACGGACGGAATGTCGAAGTCACTTTTTCGGTTTCTATAGGTCACGAAACGACCTTTCAGAGGAAGAATCAGTCTATAATTTTAACTAAAAAAAAAATAAAATTAAAAAAAAAATAATAAAAAAAATAGCTGTACGTTACGTACATAAAATGTAATTTACATATTTTTCTCAACAAAAAATAACATACCTCTCTCATATAAAGTTTATTGTTAGATTAATAATATCCAAGTTATTCAGTGAAATGCGAGATTGTACATGTCCCAGCAGATTATTGCATGACCTTCCAGACTAGGTTTGCTTGACTCTACACGGCAGGCACGGCGTGGACTATATTATCGTAATCAAAGAGAATGTATAAATGTGTCAATAAATCTATTCACTAACTACGAAAAGTCAAGTGTGCAATGTACAGTCTATATGTCTTTGTAGGACCACACCCGATCACTGCCTTGGCTAGCCTTGGTTATTGCTATAAGGAAGTGTGGACAGACAAAGGGCTTTGTCATTGATTATAAGAAGGATAGAGTTTCGGGAATGCATGTGTGCGGGTGTGTAGTTAGTTATTTAACTCTAATACTGTATTACCAATCATGTAATTTTAGACTTGCAAATTCCTTCTCTAAATCTGTATGGAAGGGTTGGTGTACATGATTTATACTATTGTGTACTGCTGTTGAAAGGTCGTTGTTTTCGTGTATTATTTGTTTACATTTTGAATATTTTATTATATTTATATGGTAAACTTTGCGTTGAAGTAGTAACATTAGAAATATCTAAACGTGTAAACTCACCTGGGATAGATCTTTTGGGTTTATGCTATTTTAATAAAGCGTCAACTTGTAAAGACTATATTTTCTTATACAGTATAAAATCGTGTTTCTTGTATATAACAGAATTGTATTTTGATTATATCTCTGGGACAGTTATGTTATGTTAGAAGTTTTTTGTGTTTTATAGAGTTTAAAAAAATACAAATAAATTATATTTTACTTAACAAGTTACACGTCTTTTTGTTAACTGAGTTTTTCTATAAATCTTGTGTCAATACAACTCGTAAAATATATTATAGAATAGTGGGATCCTTTATGCTTCCGACAAATTATGTTAATAGACACCTAAATTATGTATAAATGTACGATTTTTCAGTAAAAGCAGTATGCATTCCAATATGTTTATATACAGTATATGTACAGGGTGTTCAACATTATATGACTTAATATCTCTGGTTCCAGTAAAGATAGAAACATGGACCAACTGACTTGTATGTAAGGAGTGATTCAAAAGTTAGGTGCTACATACAGGATGTTTGAAAAATAGATAATATGTGATTTATCATATGAAACCATACAAAATATTATTATGTTTTCTTAAAATGCAGCAAAAATTTAATTATATGTGTTTTTTAGAAAAAATTATATATTTTTTAGTAGTATTTTAGTGACTTAAATATTAAAGCCATTTTTAGAGGGCCTGATTACAAAGAAAACATCAAAATGTTAAAAAAGTTTAAACGGGCCTATTTAAAAAAAGCATACAAAATTAATTAATTTTTATGACACAGTGGTCCAGATGTAATTGTTTTAATCCTATTATTAATCATTCATATTTACATTGTCATAGGTAGAGCGAACTGAGTTTTCCAGACTGATCCAGACAGTAGGGGTAGTGCTCAATAAAAAACTTAGTTCATTTTGTATTTGTGTGTGTTCAAAATAGGCTAAATTTGAACATTTTTCAAGATTTCTATATTGACCATGTAAAAAGACAAAAAAATGTATTATCTCCTTAAAACTTTAAATCCCTAAAACTCTGCAGATTTTTTTTAAAGAACATATAATTTATTTTTACTCAATTTAACAAAAATATGTAATATGCTTATGGTCCCATAAGAAAACATGAATTTTCGGAACATTTTGTATATGCCACTTGATTTCTGACTCACTCTGTAGATGGAGGATGTAGATTCCTATAAAATACAGTTTGTTCAATGTTTCATTTTTACTGAAACCTTTTAAATATAAACCTTTTAGATATTTTTGAACACCCTGTAATTATATATAACGATGAGTATATATATATATATATATATATATATATATATATCACCATTTTGGTCCGCATGCATGTTAAATCACAATCTCAATAAAATGAGCAACGTAGTCATAATTTTTTCGTAATATTTCTACATGTGGTGTTTTGTTCAATTGTACAGTAGCTGTATTATTATTTTCACGTAGCGTGTTAGATAGGAGCTATATTGTGTTTTAAAGAACGTGTATAGAACCATTGACTTTACATAATAAACAGATACCTACCTCCATGATATAGTTTGAAGCTCAGAAATTAGAGGTTTTAGTATTGCCATCTAACAACTGACCTAGGCTAAATTCAAGGACAAGCATGCCGTATATAACATTCTAAACTTAAACCCATAAAACTAGAGCTGTTCAACGCACTTATTCTATTATGCTACGGAACTTCTTTTTAGATATAAATTCAATAATTGAATCTATTAAGATTTATAGAACGACATTTACTGTTAACTGAAACCTCCATTCGTCCATTGGACTCTTAAATGTTCACTATAGTTAGTTAGAGCATGGTAATATAAAGGGATCATAGCTGTATCTACGCGTTTTTATGTAGTCTTTAGTTACATCATTTCTTTCATCCTCTCTATCTGCTCCTGATTAGTTTTCTTTTGACTTTATTTGAGGGCTCTGTTGAAGGCAATGATGATGGAACGATTTTCCACTACCACACAACTATAAAAAAATAGATAAAGGACAAGAAACCTCCCCCTTCATTACAGTTCTGAAGCAGATCTGTATGGAAATACTGGAGGAAGAATTAGAGTGGGGTGACAGAAAAGAATTGGAAGGGGAAACTCAGTCATGCGCACAGACTTGTTCTTTTCTTGGTTGCTAATCTGTAGTCGTTCCTTCGACAATTAACCGAAATGTTTTTGTTACAAGAAATAACCAATAGTAAATTCATGTTTAGTTTAGTCTTCCAATGTTCAGTTTCCTACTTTTGAACTAAATGATGTTTGTACGTAGTAATTTAAACATTTCGTAATGAATTGAGTCTCACAATTAATACCCCCTTAAATTTGAAGGATCCCAACCTTTGTGAGACTGTAATCATGACCTGTAAGTAATAACAACTTTAGTGAAGTTTAATTAGAGGTTATGTTTACTGGGGTTAATAGCTTATTGGCCTTGGATTGTTACGAAATTATTACTTTTCTTTTCTCACAACCAATGATTCCGAAACAACACATCTCGGATTTGAATCTTTCAAGAATAATGTTAAATACGAAGACCCTATTTAAATATCCCGTTATCAAGGTGATAAACCTAAAACATGAAAAAATACAAAACATTAACGCAGTCATATTAGAAACAAAAACAAAAACTAATAACCTAAGAAAGGAATTAAGGTCTAAAGCTAGGCAGTCAAAACTAAGTTTTAATACAAACGTGATTTATCACTAAATAGCGAGAGTTGATTTATACTCACGAAACGTCATTTAGTTTTTTTATACTAAAATGCCCGATATAACCATATTAATAATATGAACAATTCATCATTATCAAATAACTTTAAAACCAGAATATTCCTACCATAGGCTACTCTTAATTTTCAAGGTCCACACTATCAACAAAAATTAAATTGTGAAACGCCGGGTTCATTGTAAAAATATTATCGCCGCCATTAACAAAACAATCAATGGTAATCTTGGTTATTATAGTAAACATTCTCTGATTAAAGTTCAAACAACTGCGGTACTAATGGTGTTTTGAATTTCTAAACAATTTATAAACAAATTAAATCGGATTATCCGGATAAAACAATGTAAATGAGGTTGAATTCCGAAAAATTGAATACAGTTAGTGGAACTCACTTTCTCGTTTTGATTTTCTTATCTTAGGCCAGGGACGTGTCATTACGAGCACATCTCAAAAGTAAATGCTAAGTGTTTAACAACACTGTGTTTTCTACTTAGGATACGTTTGTCTTATGGTCAATGATTTAAGATCAACTTTGCGATATCCTTATACTATTTTGTTAACCAAAAATCTGTTGGAACATTTTAATAAAATTGCTGCCGGTTTTATAATTTAAAAAAATAGGGAGTTTCTGTGTCACGGTTAACGTGAATACGTGTGCAATGGTCGACCATAGATAATCAAATACGTTAGGTTAGGTTTGACTCTTGACCAAATGGATTGTTAATGTAGAAGCGATTTCATTATCTACTGGGATTATTGCCTCTCATAAGATGTTAAAAGGGGGATCACTTGATTGTTGTTAAGATGCCCTTTTCTTGCATTTTTGCCGCCACAAGAAAGTTGGTATCTTTTCAGTAATAATTGTTAGGAATGGAAATTTATCTGTGTCTTAATTACAGTATTAAAAACCAAATACCCTCTCAAATCCTTCACCTCGTATCCCCATTCCCTCAGAGGCTCGGTATAGTAGGTACGGGCGTGGCAATCCCGAGGGAATCTTGCTGGATCCACACTTTTTTCATGTAGTTTTAAGTTAGGTCCCTCTCTTTCATCTTTTCTCTCAAATGTCTTTACTCTTGTTTTCTCCCACCTTGACGGTATTAGAGTACTCGATAGTTAGCAGTTTATTTTATGTTCATTTGTACATTTTTTTATAAAGCTGTGAGGGTTTTTGCTTTTAAACAACGCAGAAAAACATTTCTGTTAGTATCACTGCATTACACAAACAGTAACCATGAAAATACTCTCTTACAAATATATCAGTCTTTGTTAACCTTGAACTAAATTATTTTATCTACAAAATCCAAGATATCTCTCTTTATATCTAGGTGCCGCCTCTAGCAGTAATCTATAATCTAGGCACCTTGATTGACTTGTTCCAGACTAATTAATGTTTTCGATCTAACAATCTAGGTTTATCATGTATTGTTTATGTAGTACTATATATTATAACCTCAGTCTATTGTCCTGTCGATGGAAAGTGAATGTACAGTTGTATTGCTTTACAAATTACCTGTTAATTTAAAAGTAAGCTCGTAACTCATACACTAGTAGTAGCCACGTTTCTCGAATGTTTTTGAATCGTTGTTGGACTCAAAACAAAAAAGAAATGTACGAAAAACTGGAAGACTCGGAAACCACGATAAGATGATTGAAATTCTATCGGCATGATCCGAATGTATCCACCGAGAATTAATAGTTAACTGCTACTGGACAGTATTTCTCTGTGAATATGTAAACAATTTAGCAATCAATCTATGTAAAACAAAATACATACACTTCAGTAGAAAGCATAGCTTAAATAAGACACTAAGTGTTATGCTCGGTGATAATATACTTAGGTGTCTTATTTATACTTAGTGTCTTAATGTATACTTGAAGAAGTGCAATCAATAAAATTTTGACTCTTCAAATTGTGACAAGGTGAACTGGTATGACCACATTAGCAGTATTATTGCTAAAAATAGCTCAGGTATATCTGTACTGAGAAATACGAAGTTATACTGTGGTACATCAATATTTTTAACAGCCTATTATAAGCTAGTGTAACATTATTTGAGCTATGGAATTCTTCTTTGGGGAAACTCTTCGGCTCAGAATATGAAAATAGTGTTTGACTTGCAAAAAAGAGCCATAAGACTTATTACGGGGCTAAAAAAAACCAAAGTTTTAAAAACTATTTCAAGAAATTTGGAGTACTTACACTTCCGTGTTTTTATATATTTGAAGTGTTGCTTTTCTTTAAATTCAAGTGTGATCATGTCCAAAATATGGATATAGGCTACACCAAGCAAGCTTGTGAGTATCGTGCCAAACAGTGCAGGTTAAATTTATACAGTAAACTTCCCTCAAAAGTTGGTGCATAGTTCATGAATAAGCTTCTTAAAAGCATTCAAAATTTACCTAATTAGAGTATTTTTAAAAACAGTCTTAGAAATTTCTATTATCTGGATCATTTTACCTGGTGGATGAGTTTATACATCTATTTTATGATGGATGTGATCTCTTTTCCTTTTGTGATATGTTTTATCCTGAGCGTATTATAACTTATTTATGTGTAATTAGTCAATTATTGTATATTTTTCTCTATTTTTTAAGCTGCTTGATGTTTAATTGTATGTTGTGATTTTTATGTGTATTGTCTCAATGTGTTGTAATGTGTATATATGAACTGTTTTATACAAATACTATTTGTAAAAAAACTAATATTGAATAAATAAACAAACAAATCTTCAATAAAATACTAATCATGAATTAATTGGTCAAGAAGGGACGACAGAAGAACTCAACAAACTTGATTTTTTTGGTGTTTAAAGGCAAAAACCTTTCACTCATCATCGGCTTATATATAAAAAAATAAAAAAAAGAAAAAGAAAAGAGTATAAAAATAGACTCCCAATCCTCGAATATTCTAATAGCGATAAGGTCGGAAGACAACAAGAGTTGGTCAAGAGAGACCTGTTAGGAAAGATGAAAAAGTGGGTTCTATCCCAAGACTACATGGAAAATGCGTAGATAATATTTATTTCACAGACATAACGTTTTAGAATATATGTTTATATAAGTTGTTTGTTTGTTTTGATGTACCTTATTATCTCTTGACGTTTAACTACACATTTCACAATTTTTTCTTTTGTTGTTTACACGCAAAAAAACCTCTCGATCATCAACTCCTTATAAAACAGGTTTATGATACTCAGCCCTATCTTCCAATTTAATATAAGTAAATCCCCTAAATGTAATGTTGAAAAGTTGGTTACTTGGGCCTTGTAGGAAATTTTATATTCTATTGATAGTTATAAGTATTGGCTTACCCAGTAGGGTAGGTTTGGGTTAAAACAGGGCTTTTCGACCACTAATTGTGTATACAACTTTTTCTTGACGTCGCGTCGACTAGTTCAGCCTCGTAGATGTACATATTTTCGTTTAGTCCTTGTTTGAAGAGCCTTGACTTGCTACGCTCGTATTGATGAATCGACCCTGTAGAATCTTGTAATTATAAGAATATCACATTTTCCGAGAAAGTTATAGTTCGAAAGTGCTTGACAATAGCTTCGCTATTTATCTTAGGTGATATTGATATCTTTTATGTAGAATTGAAATCTGCAAATATTTACCTAATATAGTGTGTTATAAGTTGAATAACACAAGAGATATGAACAAAAAACTGTTTAAAATGGCCTATATTTTGATATTTCTGACTAAATTGTTCTAAATTGTAATAGAGTTCAATATAAGGACACTATAGTTCCCTGTATAATATTCTATACTGTATCTCAATTTGTTGAAGACGCTATCATGTTTACGTATAGACGACAACTACGATGGCGGACGGAAAGTCGAAAATTAATTTTTTTAGATCCTAAGGCAATGCAACGTAAGATAAATCAAAAACCATAGTCCTGTAGTACTCTAATAGTGCCAGTGTTAGAAGAGAACAAGAGTTGGTTAAGGGCGAACTGATAGGAAAGACAATAGAGAGGGATCTAAATCAAGACTACATGAAAAAGGTGTAGATTCAGCTAGGACTATCGGGATTGCCAAGTCTGTACTAGCTATAATGACCTTAGTTGGGACAGTTTATGAACACTCTGTATATATTAACATATATATATATATAAAACCGGAACTATAAATGATTTCATCGGTAGATGTACACTCTAGGTTTGTTTATTTTGTTTACAGACTAGAATAGAATTAACCCACAGATTTGTCCACGTAAGGTTGTAGAAATTGAATTGTCATGTAAATGATTATCGGTCGATCGCTACGCCTCGCCCACAAACCTCCAGACTGAGTGAACGCAAATACCTTGATCTTGTTGCTTTATGGCACTTTAACATGTTGTATGGCAACTCACTACATATTGTAATAACTATAAGTCACAACAGAATGAGTGCCAATTATGTGTGCATTGCCCTTGATTAGTCAAGTATGGATTGGTTGGAGAATAGTACACATGTCATATTCCTCAACTATAAATAGCATTTGTTAAACTATAAGAGATACATAAACTTATTTTTTGTATTGTTTACGTTATGGAAGTTTTGAATAACTTCTGCCATTCACAAATTTGATGGTGATCTTATTTTTGTGTTATGGCAACACTTCTTTTGTTTTCTCATATATGTATTACACCACAAATATCCGTTTTAAAGTCTCATAAAACCAAAAAATGATTTTTGGATTGACTGTTGCACGACATCCCAAAAGCGTTGACCGATTTCAGTCCAAATTTGGTATGATATAGATAATAACTCTTAATAATTTTGTTTATTGTTGTATTTCTTATTATCATGTTAAACTTGGAGCTAGGGATGTGTGTATATTGGTATAAGAGAGAATATGTATGGACTATTATGGTATGTGAGTGTTTGTATGTTACGTATGTGTAAGTTTTAACCACTTATATTTATATTATACATGCAAATAGATGGGCATAATTATCATAGAACAAATTATTATTTAACAAGTTATAATATTTGTAAGAACTATAAGTCACAACAGAATGAGTGCCAATTATGTGTGGTGTGCGTTGCCCTTGCTTGGTCAAGTATGGATTGGATGGAGAATAGTACACATATTCCTCAACTATAGATAGGACTTGTTAAACTATAAGAGATACATAAATTAAAACATTAAAAATTACAAAATTTCATAAGTTTGTATATGTTGAAAAATACTTATGTAAATTTTGAAAAACCGTTGCGTTTTTCAATGTAAGAGGAAATATATTATTATTTGTAATAGGAAAATTGGAACATTCCTATTTTGTAAATAAAAATTTTAAACTAATTTTAAGTTTATAAATACGTATTTAAATTGTAAAAAAAGTTTCAATTTATCAATATTAGAGCCAAGTAGCCTAATATATATTTCTGTACAAGAACACAATTACAACGAGCGTAACAAATTCAATTAAAAACTAATTCCAATCGAATAAGATTTACGTGTGAATAGTAAAATAATCTCTCCCATTTATTTATCAATATTAAAGTATTTTTTCTGTGACCACAACACAATTAAAACCAGCGTATCAAATTCTATATATATATAAAAAAAAATTCCAATCGTATTAGATTTACATGCCAGTAATAAAATAACCTCTGCCATTTATTTATCAATATTAAAGTACTTTTTTCTGTGACTACAACACAATTAAAACCAGCGAATCAAAAGTCATCAGCTGTTCAATTTTAGTCTGCTTAAATATAAATTTTATTTAATAAAGACGGCATCTATAATTTTACTTTTGGAAAGACAAAGAGACCTGATATTTTTGGTAAGATGAAATATTTGAATTTAATTAGTATTTGGATTTGTAGATGAGAATGTTGAAGTTTGTGTATCCTTTGTTACCCAGTGTACGAGGTATAGGGTGAGTGTGAAATGTTGACCTCAGTTTTGTGACTGTACTTCACGTTTCTAGCTTCAGGAAACTCATAAAGTTATTTTCTACATGCAGTCTGTCCTTTGTCGTTAGTAATAGAACTCTATTATAAAATTAACAAAATATTACAGTCATTTTCAATAGTTTAATGAGATAATATGTAAAAAATGTAATTTTGAAAATGTGATATTCGTGTAGTTACAAGATCCAACAGTGCAAAGTCACAGGTAGGAGCGAAGCAAGTGGAGGATTCTTCATAGATTCCCGAGACATTGTTACGAGCGAAGTGAGCAACCTTTGAATATACCTTCGAGGTCTGCTAGGACCTAGTCGAGAGAGAAGTGATACACAATTACAAGGTTACATGTTTTAAACAAACTTTTTTTACTGAATAAAATTCCATAATCTAACAATATAATTTAACATTTCCTACAAGGCCTAAGAAACCAACTTTTGGACATTACATTTAGAGGATGTGGTTGTATTACATTTTATGATGGGCTGGGTAAGTACTAATAAACAATAAGAGGCAATGTCAAAATGGTCGAGTTAAACCAATACTTAGCTTTGCTCGAGAAAGGAGAGATTGAATATTTATTTTTAACAACTTAGTTTTGAATACAAAATTAAATAAAACCTCTGACTAAGATGAAATCCCTAAAATAATTTCACCTAAATATTTCCGGATAAACAACATCAGCAATTTCAAAGAAACAAATTTCGAAGTTCAAAAAAGGTCAAGTATTGTATTGAAACAAAGTGGCAAAGGTAAGGAAGGCCGTCGCAGAGAGAAACTCGTTCATTGTGTATGAATTCCACGCCCGGACCTTTCACTGGAGAAAGATTTAATGACTATGAATTATGTATCCAAAGTCCTTGACACTTGGAGCCTCTCCAGCCCACGGGGGTCCCTGCCCAAATCAAGACCGATTTGTCTCGTGGAATAGAAATTTTAAAATTAAAAAGTATTGGCAGAGTTTCGAGTATTTTGTCGATACGGATGTGAATTTAGAATGCAGTATTTGTTTACTGTAACGGTTGATAGTGATTCACAGAACTGTGATACTATCGCAGTGATTCTACAATAACAGTTTCTCTTATAGGTTTTATTTCATTACATGTTAATTGTTATAGTTTTGGACAAACCAAGACCAGTCACAATTCAGCTTTTATCAATATAATACATTAATTAGTACAAGTACATGGGTGCCATCATGGTACTTACCCAGCCCATCATACAATTTAATGCACAAATGTTGGTTTCTCTGGCATTTTAGTTTAATTGTATTGTTAGATCAAGGGGTCTTATCCAGTGTAAAACAGTTTTACACAGGTTTTCTGAACTTGTAATTGTGTATATCACTACTTGCTTGGCGTAGATGTGTATTACGCTTAGCTCGTGTCAGTGTCTCGGCCCTGGTTGGATCTCATAACTATACACATTTTCTTTGAGGGTCTGGTTTTTGAAATTATATTTTTGGACAATAACTTCGCTGTGTGTCATTGTAGAAGATGAGATTGGTACCGTTACATGCAGAATTGAAATCTGAAATTTTTTATCTAATTTGCGTGTTATAAGTAGAATAACACAAGAAATATAAACAAGCAAAACTGTTTAAAAATGGCTGCAATTTTTATATTTTCAATAAAAATTTTCTAAATTTTAATAGAGTTCTATATAAATACACTGTAGTATTCTATATCAAATTTTAAGTTCCTTTCTTTATTTTGTAGCAGATATCGTACTTACGTACAGACTTCAACGACTACGGTTGGACGACCTGTCGTAAATCACTTTTTGGTTTTCATGAAATGAGCTGTTGAGAACAAGAGTGGTGTAAGTCACTAAAACACCCTTTTGAGATATTGAATGGTAAAGTTAAAATCCTATTAAAAAATTCTGACAAAGATATTTTGTAAACCGCTTTTACCGTTTATCTTATAAAGTATTACTCTTTTAAATACTATACAATTCATAGTGAAACACATAACCGTTCAAAAGAAATTAATTAAACTTTTGACTTACACCATTTATGCACCAAACATTTTTCAGCACTACATTTTTTCTCTGACTTACACCACTTTTACTGCTTAATGTTTTAATACTATTTCATTGAAATGAGGAAACACTATGTTTTAAACTGTTTTATTTACATACTAATAAATTTAATAGTAATATAAAAGGAAAAAATATTGTTTCTCATTAATAAAAAGAAATCAAAGAAGATTTTAAGACATTATCAAAAATTATACACAAATTATTATTATTATACATAAATTTTATTCAACGTTATCAATATTTTCCTCAATGTGTTCCAACGGCCCAATATCGGCCACTTCTTCTGAAGTTTTCAATGCTGTAAAGAATTGGTGGTGAACTGGAGGTATAAATGGAAGGAGATCATGCAAGTCCTTTTTTTTAGCCTCAGTTATCGGTCTTGGGACATTGAATAGCCTTCTTTGTCTGATATTCACCAATGATTGTTGGTTCTGTTTCATAGGCGGTAGAATGAGTTTTTCAAACTCCACGTCTCTGTCAAGAGTTGTTTTGTAAAACATAGTGTGGGGAGTCTCATTAGTAAACCTGATCCACTGAATCTTAAGCCAGTTTACTGGCATACCGGTTAAATTTTTCTTTTTTCTTATCACTGCTTTCTCCAGTTGTTGAGTTGATTTGAATTCTTCCTGTTCCATTACATGGACAACAAATCTGTTCTTTGTCCGAGCCGTTCGAATGGTTTCATACCAATCAGATGGTACATAATGAACCCTGTTTTTAGCAGACTTCTCAATGTTGCCGAAATCAGAGTCATTTTTCAAGTATGAGTGCCCAGAGACAAGAAATTTATGATCAATTACTGATATTTCATTTGTAGGGTCCATTACAATTTTCATTAAAGTTAATGCCAATTTTATGTTACGATTTTGGCCTGTACAGCTGTCACTGAACATTACAATGTGCTTTCTTCCAACTGCCTCATTTGCAAAATGTACTGAGAGACAGGAAGCTACCTCTTGCGATCCCCTCGAAGCTGTAGTTTCATCCCAGACATACATGTTTGCTTTATTGGTCTGTAAATTGTGCACGCCTAAATTGTAACAATAAAGGTTCCTTTTGTAATACGCGACTGATGTTGTAAGGTTAGGAAATGCTAAAGCCTTCTGTAAATCAAAAGAAATAACATGATAACCATCCTCTGGTTTTAATTCGCCATCATCTTTCATCGCCTGCCTTGCCTTTTCTGCTTTGCGTAAATGTAATTCATGCTGGGTTTTGAGATCATTTTTTTCTTTACCTTCGCTAACTTCAATTTTCAGTTTCAGTCTGTCACAGAGTTGACAGGTATCTTTTAAAGGAGCGTGGAAATGTAAGTTTTCCTCATAGAAGATACCCCGGTAAATATTTTCACTTACAGGATGGGTATTATTTTCTTCACAGCAAATTTTATACAAATTGTACATTTTTCTTACATTTAGTCCACTATCTAAATACCTTCGATTTGGGTTATTCTGCCTAGTGTAATGACTCGTGTATGCTGGAAAACTATGGATATGATTTTTTACTTCAGTGATTTTTATCTCACTAGTTTTGTTTACACTTGCAGATTTTCCTCTCACGTCCTCTCCAACTAGACCGTGTTGTTCTTTTTTAAGAGCACGAGTCATTCTACCATCTGATAGTTGAAACGTTGCAAGAAAATATTGCTTACAAACATTTAAACTTTCGTTATTAATAGTTAGGAAGTACTTATTGGTACAACCCTTTTCCCCTCTACTTCCATCACGTTTTCTTCTTTGCTTGACAGCAGCTCTTTTCACTAAACCACAAATGTAGCTATTCTGTTTAGAATAATTTTCAAGTTTCCAAAATGACTTGAAGCACATTTCCCTCTGTTCCTCTAATATTTTTTCATGACATTTCTTGTTACATGAGCATTGCGTATTTACAAATTGTTTTCCATAGCCTGAGTTGCGTTTATGTTTTTTCAAGTTTCTCTTCCAACCTGCTTCATTTCGTTTTCTTCTTTTTAGTAAATTGTTTTCAGTTATGTTATTGTTTTGAGTTTCATTTCCATCACCATCTAAAATAAAGAAATTGCCTCACATTAGTACTGACATCTCTAAGAATTGCGGGCAAAAGTGGTGCAAGTCAGTTGTAGGCTTACCGGTAGCCTACTAGACAGGAATATGAAATTGTAGGCTCTAAATTTATAAATACCTCAATACAATGCTGGATAAAATATCAGTCAATTTAGTTAAACACAATTTTAAATACATAGAATGTGCTGCATCTATACTCTTGTAAAATAAAATTTTAGGTTATGTCTTACATGTGAGCTAAAAATATAATTCAATGTAAATTTACCTGACTGTGTTGAAGATGAATCACTAGGATTATAATCCTTATCCACATCTGGATCATCAGGAAGTGTAGAATCACTATCACCATGCATTGTATTAACTTTTTAACCACACACTCTCTTTGTTTACAAAACACCTCAAGAGAATGACTTACACCATTTATGCTCCCACTGCTATAGTCAAATGAATTGTTGATATTATAAAGTGCTGCCATCTGTAGGAAAACTAGTCAAGCTAGACATACACCATTAATGCACAAAACAGAATGAAGGTAGATGTTGTCTTATGTGCTCTTAACTCAATGTGAGAAAAAAATGACTTACACCACTCTTGTTCTCAACAGCTCAAATGTGAAGGTCACGACATTTTTGACGATTGCCTCAATTATACACGATACGGTTCTCTAATACCTCAGCTATGCACTATTAATAGCCTACACAAGTTCGATTATGGTTAGTAAAACATAATACAATTGTTTTTATATGTCTAACTACTAAAATATTAGACTGCACTGGGTAAAGCCGAAAAATGATTCCTATAATAAAAGTTGTCAGACTGTTTTCAAATTTCCTATATCCTGTGAGGGAAGCTTCCAGTTAATATTTAGCATTTGAAGCTGATACCGTAACATATTTATTCCTCTGGTGTTTAATCTTTGTTATAAACTGGTTTACATTTGATCTAATTATACAAAATGGTCTACAAAATATATAGATGTGGCATGATTAATATACCGTATCTAAATTATTGAATGTCTTCTTGTGGAATTACATTATTTTTTTAAACAAACAAACTCTGTTTATATACAATTACTTTTTATCAGCAATTATATTAACATATCTTTAATCTTTGTCACTTCATACGTTTATAGTAGTAATTCTACATATTTCAGTTCTTCAGCATCTTCAGGGTAGTAATCAGCTTAGCTTCGTTTGTATCATACACATTACATTTTATTTAAAAAATACATTAACATAGTATGGAGTGACGTAACTTATATATATATATATATATATATATATATATATATATATATATTATTTTCCATTCCTTTTATTACATTGAGACAAATAAAACATGATTTAGATTGAGAAAAAGAGAGAAGATAAAAAATAAAGCTTTCTTTAACAACTAACTAAACAAAACAAATAAATTGACATATGACATAATAATACATTACTTAAAGTTAAAAATACACACAAAAATGAAAGAAATCCAAAACAATATTACTTCTAAATCCTAAAACAAAAAACAACCAAAGATAAACAACCTAAATTAAATAATTTAAGATAACGAAATATACGGAATGGAATAAAGCAGCCTCCATGGGTCTACGCGTTTTGAGGCTGCTTATTTCTCAAGTAAAAAGAGAAAAAACAAGAAAAAAAAAGAAAAAGAAAAAAAACTGAGGTCAAGAGACCATCGGGAGCAGTTAAACTATTAATAAATTAAAGTTAAATTTAATATTTATTACAAATATTATAACTTGTTAAATAATAATTTGTTCTATGATAATTATACCCATCTATTTGCATCTATAACATAAATATAAAAGTGGATAAAACTTACACATACGTAACATACAAACACTCACATACCATAATAGCCATACATATTCTCTCTCATACCAATATATGCACATCCCTATCTCCAAGTTTAACATGTTAAAAAGAAATACAACAATAAAAAAATATATTAAGAGTTAATATCTATATCATTAAAATCGGTCCACGCTTTTGGGATGTCGTGACAATCCAAAAATCATTTTTTAGATTTAGGAGACTTTAAAACGGATATTTGTGGTGTACTACATATGAGAAAACAAAAGAAGTGTTGCCATAACACAAAAATAAGATCACCATCAAATTTGTGAATGGCGGAAGTTATTCAATACTTCCATAACGTAAACAATACAAAAAATTTTTTGTATCTCTTATAGTTTAACAAATAATGCTATTTAGAGTTGAGGAATATAATATGTACTATTCTCCAACCAATCCATACTTGACCAATCAAGGGCAATGCACACATAATTGGCACTCATTCTGTTGTGACTTATAGTTATTACAATATGTAGTGAGTTGCCATACAACATGTTAAAGTGCCATAAAGCAACAAGATCAAGGTATTTGCGTTCACTCAATCTGGAGGTTTGTGGGCGAGGCGTAGCGATCGACCGCCAATCATTTACATGACAATTCAATTTCTACAACCTTACGTGGACAAATCTGTGGGTTAATTCTATTCTAGTCTGTAAACAAAATAAACAAACCTAAAGTGTACACCTACCGATGAAATCATTTATAGTTCCGGTTTTATATATATATATATATATATTAAATCCCACATTTAAAATTGTTTTATATGGAATATATTATTTTTTAAACTTTTTTTCCTTGGTATTTTTAAATATAAAACCGTTATAATTTACGGCCTATGAAAAATTGCAAATGTACTATATTTAAATGTGTGTTTTGAATTATTTTATAATTTTAAATTTGGGGTAAAAATATATCCTACATAATATAAGGCAGACAGAATATTTGAATATGTAGAAGTGTATATTATTAAATGATTTTAATTCTAGGTCCTACCGTAAAACAGTTCGTCTTATCAATAAATTAAATGAAAATATTAAAAAAAAAATATATAACGAAGGTTCAAAATGTGAATGGCATATTTTAAAATCCCAGAAAAAAAGTATGAAAAGTTTCCTATTTATAGTTTTTAGTATGTCTTATATTATTTATCTTTATGTCGTGGTTTATTCGTAGTTAATTTGTCAATGATCCGTAAAATTTTATTAATTTTGTAGGTTTTAACTTTGTGTGACAATCTTTTTAAATGGCAGCAAAACAAACAACTTTTTATATCCTTAGTTCTCTTCTATAGAGAGCAATTTTCCGTCTTTCAGATACGTATAATTAATTGTTTAAGTAACTAGGAAACACTCCATTTGTTGATTACTTTTGTAAATATAAATTTGTTTCAACAACATTTTGGCTTCTGATCAAAAATTTGTTTGAACACCCTAAAGAAAACTTTTAAACTTAAAAGAAACACCATCGGGAGCTCACTGTAGTGAAGACAGGTGTGGTAATCCCGTGAGGTCCTAACGGGTTATACATCTCTTTTATGTAGTTCTGATTAGATCCCTGTCTTTCTTGACCAACTCTTGTTATTTTCCGACCCTGACGCTATTAGGGCGTTCCTGTGCTGGGGGTCTTTATTTTATGTTCTGTTCTTCCATTTTACTTACCCAGTACACGAAGTAATTTTGGTAATCGTCAAAAATTTCTACCGTTTTTGATTGATCATCACTTTTTGTGGCGTCATGAAACCCTAAAATTTATTTTCGACATTTCGTCCAGACGTCGTCACGGTTGTCGTCTGTACGTAGCACGATATTGGCCACTAAAATTAAGATAGGAATATTAAAATATAATAATTAATTTTTAATATTAATAATATTAGTAATAATATTTTTAATAATCATAAATAATTAATATGAAAAGGAATATGAAATTTTCTTTTTGGTGACGATAAGTGTGCTCATATTAATTCCTCTTGAAATTCAGAAAAATCCAATTGATAATGTCAAAATTACGCCTATTTAAACAGTTAATATCTCTTGTGTTATTCAACTATAAAAATATTAAATAAAAAACATATTTGTAATTTTTAATTATGCATGTAATGGTTCGAACCCCACCTCTTTATGATGAAAACTAGTGGAAGTTATTGTCAAATATGTAATTTCTAACCCTGAACTCTCAAGAAAATGTTATGTTCCAATATTTACGAGATTTGTCAAGGTCGAGGGAGTGAAGACTTTTAACATACACACAACTAAGAGGTTCATTAAAGCCTAGCTGACTTCAAGAAAGCAGTGATATATACAATTAACAGGATCAGAAAACCTGTGTAACAACTGTTTAAAACAAACTTACCCATCTGTTTATGAAGCCTCGATCTACTAATTTATGGGAAACAGATGTAGAGAATCTTCTTGTATTACATTGTATCATGGTTTTGGGTCAGTACTATGATGGCTGGCGTCATCTTATTTTCTAGTGAAGACTTCAGAGAAAATATCACGACATATTGAAATTTTGTCGTTTATATGATTTTATGTTTTTGGTAATGAGTTATTATGTATCCCAAATATTGTTGACTGAAGGTACGATGGACTTAGAACTAAACTGAATTGACTAGGACACAGCATGTGAAAAAATTCTCTCTTCAAGCTGAGGGGTAACATCAGCTTCTATTCTAATATAACCATATATTAACTGAAGGTAAAACCTTCCACTTCCAAACCCAGGACGCTCTCTCTACTAAACCAGAAATACTTTGTTTTAATAGGTTGATTTTTAGCCACATCTCTTCTGATCTTAATACCAAAACTAAAACATCGATTTGATTCATCTCTTTTTTACCAACATTCAGCATGGAATTATTAATAATTTTTCTTATAACTATCCAATGCAGTGTTAACAGTACCGCGGTCAAGGGGTCACCGAAAGTTTGTTGTTGTTTTGTATTAAAAATGAATAAAAATAAGATAAAATGAATATCGTCAGTGTTGGAAGAGAACAAGAATTGGGCAAGAGAGATCTGATAGGAAGATGAGTGGGATATAACCCAATATTACTTGAAAAAAGGTATAGATCCAGCTACACCAGTACTCACTATAACAGTCTATTATGGCCTATCTGAGTTATGAGATTATTCATCAATTCGGATGGAAGAAAGATTTTTTATTTTGCAAAAAAGAGCACTACGACTGATGGCAAAAATAAGTGGAAGAGAAACATGCAAATATACTTTCCGGGAGCTGGAGTTATTGACATTTCCAAGTATGTACGTTCTGGAAGCAATACGTAAAATGGGCAATGTTCAGAATGGGGTGGCATTTAAATTTAAATGTCACCCCATTCTGAATAAGGATGTAGATGAGTATTGTACCCGATTCAGAAGCTACTTACGTTTAGGCCAACACAGAATAAGTAAGTTGTAAAAGTTAACATACAAGCTGGAGTGAATTTGTTCAATAAATTTCCAGAAAGACTAAAAATCTTTCGAAATTTTAATGAGTTGAAGTAAAGCTCCTCATTTTACTCTCTGGAGGAGTTTCTCTACCATAAGAGTTGCGTGTAGCTGAAGACATTTTCAGCTATTATTGGGAACTTTGTTATTGTGGTTATCTTATTTGTTGTATGTCATGTGTAATTTGTCCTCTTTATTGTTATTGTATTGACAATTTTTATGTTTGTATGTTTTATTGAGTGTAACTGTATATTTATTTTTAATGATATTTTAACTGTTTAAAAAATATAATTTAGTACCTAGTAATAATTGTTTGGATACTTGTTATACAAAAAGATTATATTAACAACAAAAGAAATAAATGAAATGAAATATATGAGCCCCCTGATGGTGTAACACAGATAGGATGTGATTGTTGACACCAATACCAACTCTATATTCGCTATTTTTTAGACAAATTTTTGTACAAAATGTATTTTTACAAACTTCTTGTTAAAGACTTTTCACATAAGTTATTTCGACTGGACTCAATTAACAAATGTCGGTGAAGGACATCTCATTAAAACAAAAGATGACAATGAAAACCAACTAATCACCAAGACATATTGAGGGTTTGGCTGCCCTATTTATGTCACACCTTACTTTTCGTTGAGTTTTAGTTGCGACACTGTTGCAAAATGTTACTAATTTACACACTTTATGTAGTGTGAAGCAAGATGCTATAGCGACGCAGTCGGTATTGAATTTCAGACTTCACTCGTAAAACGATGCTCCAGTCCCAATCATGTAGCCTACAAGGAATGGATTTTCTTTAGTGAAAGTAAATATTGCAAAACTGAGAAGGATGTAGAAAATTCAGTTCGACAAACTTAAAAAAAATAAATTCTATTTTCGCTTGTTGGTTAAAGGCGAGAAACATCACCTTAAAAATATAAGAAATAAATATATCCGTAACCTTCTATTACTATATAGGGTCAGGATCGGAAAAGAACAAGAGTTGGTTAAGAGATATCTGTTAAGAAAGATGAAGACAGAGATCTAAACCAAGACTCACTGTAGTAAAAGCCCCTGAGGGGTTGTAAATACAAGTTGTGCTGTAAACGTTGGACAGACTTATTATTTTTGGACTATTACATTAAAACGAACAAAAAAAGTCAAATGACATATAGTCGAATTCCGATTTTTTATCCGTCTATCTGCAAGTTCTTTAAAAAAAAAAGTTATAACTCCAGATTTTTAGTTCAGATTTGGTTTAACCATTTGTACGTTACGTCTTACAAAAACAATGACTTTTATTTTTATAATATTCAAAATGGCTGCCATTTAAAACTTTTATCGTCGAATATCTTTAAAACCGTACATTAAAACATATTTGAAACGGCCGCCATTTTGAATATTATAAAAATAAAATCTACGTGCTCGGTACTGTTGTAAAACGTAACATACAAAATGCCCAAATCTGAACTCAATATCTTGTATATTTCTGGAGTGGAGGTATATATTTTTTTATAAAAGAACTTGCTGATAGATTGATAATAAATCAGAATCCGACTATATGTTATTTGACATTTTTTTTTCGTTTTGATGTATATAATCCGAAAATGAATACCCAATACACTTTTTTCGGGACACACTGTATATCAAAGAAGGGAAATCTATTGTTTACAGAATCATATATTATAAAATTTAGATGTCTTAATAAACGTAGTATTAATAGTAATTCTAATAACGTATAGAATTTTAATGGACGTTTTCTAAATAAATAGAGTTAGTTCAAATCTTGTAAAATGTGGTAATCCACAAAGTGTAAGGTTATGTTACACGTTGCGATGACACTTTCATTTTAATGTTTATTCATACTTGTGAAGTGAATAAGGTTTTAAAAGTGAAAAGGTTGCATAACAAAACACATCTTCCTGACTTTCTACTGACCTGACCCCTGCAAGGAAAACCTGATTGTTAAAACGGAACCTTTTGTATAGAGGATAATAATAACAATTTCTTATTTGTCTTAATGTCTTTCATTCTCATATATAACTTAGGAGAATTTATTTGTCTCGATTTTATACATAACGGACGAGCGATGATAATTGTTTATTATAAAAAAAATATACAATATATATATATATATATATATATATATATATATATATAATAATTTTATAAAAATACACAAGCCACCTTCATTGTTCATAGTTAAAACTTCAATTTAAATTAGTTTACGGACCACGTAATGATACTCACCAAGCTCTATCATATAACGTAATAGAAACATATTCTCTAAAGAGTGCCTAAAATGCGATCTCTTGTCGATATGATCAATAAATTGTATTGGTAGATCAATATGCAGAAGGGTGATTTTCTTTATAGTTGTTACATACGTTTCTGAATTTTGTAAATGTATATATCCTATCATTACTTTCTTGACGTCACTGTCCTCGTAGATATTTATATGTTTAAAAATCTCCACTCGCTTCGCTCGTGTCAGTGACTTTGATGCCTTATCGAAAATAACTTTTTCCTTTACCTGAGACCATGAAACATGAGAATAATTGAAAAAGCTGAGGTATACCATTTGTTCGTTTACCTAATCTACCCTATACTTTGTATACTAGGTAGGTGAAACTAAACATTTCATTATAACAATTCATACGACATTCCTTTTGTATTAAACAAAATCTGCTGTATAACTTATAGAAGTAACTTGATAATATTTAAACAAAAGTAAAGTACACAGAGATATATAAAAACAAATATTTTACATTGTTAAACCATAGAAAAAAAAATAGACAAGTTGGAACAGTTACAGTTGATTTTTAATTACACTTAAATACCACAATATTTTTACAATAAAGTTACTATCAACATCATGGTACTTACCCAGCCAGTTCATCCTTTCGTAAATAAAAAATATTCAATATTCATCTAATGTTGGGATCAGAGCAACTACATAAATCAAAACATGTTCTAATTTATGACAAAAAAAAATTGCTACCAATCGTAATAAACAAAGTTCTAGACCCTCAACAGAAAAAGAAAAGGAAAAATGTTATTTGACCATAATCAAGATAAAATAGAAATAGAACTCTACATTAATTGTCGGTTTTAATCAGACTATAATCTATAAATATGATTATACGAAGTTAAAATATGCTTGCTATATATTGTTTATAATATAACAACTTGAAAATATGGTAAAATAAAGTTACCTTTAGTATCTAGTCACAGTATTGTTTCAAATAGATAAACAGTGTTGTATTACAAACAGAACCTCTAAATGTAATGCTCAAAAGTTGGTTTATTTACCCTTGTAGGATATGTTAAATTTTATTGGTAGATCAAGGTGTCTTATCAAGTAGAGTGAATTCATTTAAAACACTTGTTACACAGGTTTTATGAGTGTCTTACCCCGAGCTGCCAATGATTTTAGAGATGCATCTTCAGGTAACAAGGGTCAGAAGGGTTTCGCAGGTTAATGGGCTTTCCTCTGAGAGGCACATTTTCTGCTAAAAGAGATTTCTAAGATAGCCCTTTATAAGTTAGGTTCGAAATTGACATGTTTTAATTACTTTACTTTAGTTTCTAAAATTTACTTTGAAGATAATTAATCCAAAGTTTGAAACAGATATTGTTTTTAAGCTTTTTTAGAAAAGATTTTCGGAACATGTTTTAGCCTGTATTAATACTACTATAAATCTAAGAATGTTGGCCTATGTACCATTGACAATCGTAATTAACCCCTAGGCAGATTATCAGTTAGCAACATGTATAAGAGTCAGTGCAGGGAGCGAAAGAATGTAGCAGAAAAATGTGCCGCTCAGCTTATAACCTCTAGATCTGTCAAAACCTTCTGACCCTTGTCAACTGAAGACTGGCCGCTCGGTGGAAGACACCCTTTGCCTCTCCACCCCCAAATTATATTCCAATTAACTGTCTTGTGAGGAACATGTTAAAACAGAGAGCAACTGTTGAGGAATTGACGGGACGGTAGATTCTCTATTGATCAACAATCACAATCAAACATTGTCTTCGTAAGAGTTTACGCTTGTGTAGACAATAAGGATAGTTTATTTGAGCATTTGTTATTTTTTTAAATCACTGTTTATATAAAGAATTATTATCCCCTCCTAAGTTGATTAAGTAATAAATACTGTTTGTTTTAAATGTTATTTGAAATTATTATTTTAGCTGTTGATTTTGTTTTAAATTATTTTAACTTGAAGTCTTAAATTTTCTACCTATAATTGTTTAATTTCCTGAACTGTTTTAAATTGTATTTTGTGCCAGAATTATTATTTTATCTGAATATTTAATTTATGACTTTTCTATATATAAAAGTCAAAACCTACTGACTGATCACGAAATCTCTAAATCCAAGAAGCCTAGAGCTTTGAATTATTTAACAATGTTTGGGGTAGGTCTGTAGACGCGAAATAAGAATGGGTTTTGAAAATGTTCCTCCCCAAGGATGTTTTTTGCTCCTAAAACAAGTATCACATCTTTGTTATTTATGGGTTGATTTTGATCAAAATTAGTGTTGATGTATTTGGTCATAATTTATTTCCATAGAACTACCATTAGGATTGTGATAAAAAAATTATTTCTTATAAAACTATTTCAACTATCCCCAGGTGAAACTGGAGCCATCAGCTAGTTCTTTATAAGTAGCAGTAAACTTGAGCTAGTTTTTATCTGTTCCACAAATTAATTTAAGTCATGCATTAGTATTTATAGTACAGAGATTATACCTAATTATATATTTAAGGTGATGCAATAACGAGAAGTAAGAAAATCGCCTCTAAAAATGGACCAAACTTAAAATTTTACAAGTTCAAGCGCCTTTAATTCCTATTCCAGTGGGTCCATTAAAAAGTACCCTGGAATAAAAAAGTCTTTGTACACTCCGAAAAAAAATAATAAAAAAGTGGTTTATATAACAAAATATAATGTTAGCTGCCATATTGGAAAATGGCGGCTATTCTCATTTGAGAATGTACATTTTCAAAGTACCTAAATGATTTTTTAAATTCCTTTGTTCTCCCACAAAAAGATTTTCATAGGATCAATTGTTTTCGAGATACCAATATTGCCCACTCTAAAAGGATCACCTTGTACAACGTTGGGTTTATGAAACAGGTCCCCCAGGGGCTTACCTTAGTG
This sequence comes from Aphrophora alni, assembly GCA_963513935.1. Taxonomy (NCBI): domain Eukaryota; kingdom Metazoa; phylum Arthropoda; class Insecta; order Hemiptera; family Aphrophoridae; genus Aphrophora; species Aphrophora alni. The sequence goes on along the minus strand of OY740775.1, from coordinate 48,968,407 downwards.
AGTACGCTTGGCAATCCCGAAGGTACCTAGCTGGATATACATCTGTCATGTAATCTTGAGTTAGATCCATTTCTTTTATATTTTGACTTATTCTTTTCAGACCCTGACGGTATTAGATTATTCGAGTGCTAGGGGTGTTTATTTTGTTCTTTTCTTGTTTTGTTTTTAAGGCGATGATGATCGATAGTTTTTCGCCTTTAAACAACGAAGGAAAAAGTCATAAAACAGGACATAATTGTGGGTTTCTGAATACCTTACCTACGCCAAGTGTTCCAGTTTACGTTATCACTCTATCAGCTGATTTACATTTACAGAAATTTTAATGTTTCTCATAACTCGATCAAAATATTACATTATAATAGGTTCTAAGAATACATTACTGTATTGGATATATTCCAAAGCTTGATCAATAATGTTATCTGATATATGTATACAGTTCAAGTGTTTACCACAGATAACACCTACTCGTCACACGTGTGTGTTATTGATAATAATGAAGTTATAACAATATATCAATCAACGTACACAATAACCCACATCACACATTGTAATGGAGTATTTAATTGATTTAAAGTTGGCACAACTGTAGGAAACAGTTATTTATATGAACAAGAAGAGCTATTACAACATTAAAGACGATACGAGTAATTTTACGGTAACTGTGAACGTGTCGTCCTATAATATCCATGTCTCAAGATATCCGCGCACGAAATTGTCAAAAAACAGTCTCAAAATATCCGCAAGGAAAATGTATCCATAATAAATAAGATAAGGAGTCTCAAAATATCCCAGAGGCCTATTTCAAATATTGACGAGATGCGGTCTAATCTGCATATATGGTTAGGTTAGGTTAGTTTAGTTTAGGTTAGGTTAAGTTATGTTAGTTTATGTTCCCATATGCGTATGTGCACAGTTGTTTGTTCCATTTTTTCACAATGTTTTTCTTGCATTTGGAGAAAAGTCCAAGAACTGGGTCTGTCCCAAATATACAAAGAAAACGAAGATGTGAGACAGTGTATTAGGATAAGTGCGGTACTTGATTTTTTAAAGCCGGAGGATGTAGAAGAGGGATGGATGGAACTCCATAGTCAAGCCCCGATAGCTGAGAATTTGATATTTTTTTATTATTTCGTAGACCAGTGGCTTGACAATGCTCAACATCCAATAGAGCTGTGGAATTGCTATGGCAAGCGCCACCGCACCAACAATCTAGTTGAAGGGTGGAATTCAAGATTGAATCACCTGGTCAAACCTAATCCACGTGTCAAAAGATTAATATCTAGTTTAAAAGATAAGGCCGATATATCTGACATCAAAATTACCAGGATGGACCTAAATATTGAAGGATTCAAGAGGAGAAAGAAGTATTGTGGCCTTGACGAAAGAATAAACAATATATTGCAAAGTATGAAGAGACTGGAAACAAAACATCTTTTTTGGGGATTATATCTCTTATAATCAAAATGGACTGAACAACATGAACTAAAGAAACTTGCAATAACGGAACTGGGCCAGATAAAGTTGAATTTCTATTTGTGTTAACATTGAACCTTTTCGCATTTTTTAAATTTCTCCAGTATAGTCCATGGCCAGAGTACAAAGCAGATATTCTGTGACTCTTCGACCAGGTAGTAAGAGAGGATAATTAGATAGTTCCTCTGGAATTCGGATGTTAGAGACACGGATATTTTGAGATACGGATATTTTGAGACAAGGATATTTTGAGACTCAGATATTTTGAGACACTGATATTTTGAGACACGGTTATTTTAAGACACTAATATTTTGAGACACGGATAATTTGAGACAAGGATATTTTGAGACTCGGATATTTTGAGACACGGATAATTTGAGACACGGATATTTTGAGACACGGATATTTCGAGACACGGATATTTTGAGACACGGATAATTTGAGACACGGATATTTTGAGACACGGATAATTTAAGACACGGATATTTTGAGACACGAATAATTTGAGACACGGATATTTCGAGACACGGATATTTTGAGACACGGATATTGTGAGACACGGATAATTTGAGACACGGATAATTTGAGACACGGATATTTTGAGACACGAATAATTTGAGACGCGGATATTTTGAGACTCGGATATTTTGAGACTGGATATTTTGAGACTCGGATATTTTGAGACACGGATAATTTGAGACACGGATATTTTGAGACTCGGATATTTTGAGACTCGGATATTTTGAGACTCGGATATTTTGAGACACGGATATTTTGAGACACAATCGCTGTGAAAACTGATATTGTGAAATGTCAACTTGTTTATGAGTAAATTTTTCCTTAAACAACAGTAGAACATAACTGTTATTAAATACATCATCAAATGACAAACTGATTAGGAGTTTCATCTTTCATAATATATAACGCAGCATCTCACTGACTGTCTCCAGGTTTTTAGCTCTTAAACGCTCCTTTATAGTTAGTACTGGGAAACCCTAGGAAGTCTAGTTGGATATACACTTTTCTTCATGTAGTCTTGGGTTATATCCCTCTCTTTTATTGGGCTACATCAGATCTTTCTTGGAGACTAATTCTTGTTCTGTTTTCGCACCTGACGATATACAGGATGTTTACAAAAAATGTTCCAAAGCTTCAGAAGCTTATTCAAAAGTTTACTTAAACATATTTTCTAAAATGTTTAGTTTTCTACCTAGGCGCATTTTGTGTTTTAACAAAATAACTCATATTTGAAACGCAGTTGAAATTTTGCATGCTACTTAGTGTTTATATAAATCTAATTTGAGGGGGAAAATCAATCGATTTCATTTTCTCATTTCAAAATGGTGGTTATTGAAACGTTTTAACTTTGAATATCTCAAAAACCGTTAATTTTACAAAATATTTACAAGAGACAATAGATATTTTTATTACATATTATTATATTCTTTATAATCTTATGTAAAACTATAAAGTCTATTCGATTTTTACCAATTGTTGATATATTAGTTACCTTTATTAGTAGTCAGAGCAATTATTTTTTTGTAGAAACACTACAGCGCTGTTTCGCCGTTCACGGCCGGCTTCGTCAGGTGTAGGCTTAACACTTAAATAAAACACATAACGACACTGAACACACACGATAACACGACACACAAAAAAAATATAAAATCTATCTGAGGTTAACTCTTCGTCAAATGTCATACAAACTTTATACTGGCGTGGCCGCGGCATAGTTTCTGTGTTTCTGAACGGAGACTGAGTCAGAAAAAAAGCAACTAATATATATATATATATATATATATATATATATATATATATTATATTAATATATATATATATATTATATTAATATATATATATATATATATATATATATATTAACAATATATATTAATATATTATTGTTGGGTGTGTCGATAAGTCAGTTGTCTTTTAAGCTACAGGAAGATTTGAAGATATATATTTTGCAGAATTCTAACAATAATTTTAGTTCGAGACTAATCGTGGGTGTTTTTGACAATTAATTACCAAGAATTAATGTTTTCAGTTTATTTCGATAACTCCTCTAAGCTACAGAAAGAATAAAGTATTTAAAAAAGGAAAAAAAAAATTGCAACCATTTTTGAGATATTCGAAGTTAAAAGTTTAAATTGTGTATATCTACTTTCATGATGTCGGCAAGGCCCTAAGGGACTTCGTAGATGTGTATAATTAAAATGCCTCTATTCGCTTAGCTCGCGTCAGAATCTCGGCCTAAGCGAGCCACGAAGCTGACGGAACTTCCACTCAATAAACTCAATCGGTGACTTGGCGCTGTTGGGTCTCGTGAGAGGTCTGGATTCGAATTGGTTATTCGAGATCATAGAGAGGTTGGTACCATTAGACATAGAATCTCCGTATAATTTAGTTGTATAACACGAGATATGAACATAAATATGTTTTAAATAGCCGCCATTTTATCACTTTCAAGTCGATTTCAGTGTGCTATATGAGTACACCCTACCAATATTGTAATCGATATCGTGTTTACGTACAGACAAACACGACGGACGGACGGGATATCCAAAGTTCTATTGATAAAGATTTAATTTTTCCAACAGAAAATATGATAAATAGATTCGCAGCGTTATACATTACAAATCCTGAAGGCCACGAGCGTGAAGCAAGTCTGTGGACTATATTTTTGCACGAGAAGGCTAATTAAACAGATGTAATCTGACGGACCGGAAGTGCTTGTCTTACGTAGTCAATATGAATAATGTATTGTTTACAGAAATATTTACTTGAAACGTAACTTCCGGTGGTTGTTTATTCATACTATACTTATTTTGCAAAAATCTTAACTTTATACTTATTTACATTTTAAAACAAACTACTTAGTTTTGCCAGAGCCAGTCAGACCCTGTTTTAACTGGACTATTGACATTTCATCAGTGTGGTAGTGTTTGTTACGTGTCTACCGTTGGTTGGAAATTTAAGATTTTTTTTTGCAACTAGGCCAAACGTTTCATATCTTCTTTTTTGTTCAGCGTTACAAACATGGAAGACTTAGGCTTTACTCAAAATTCGTTTCTATTCTTCTCTACACTCTTCCTTTTACCACCATTTCCAATGCGCATATTCCTCATGTCTCCCTCTACATCTTTTATCCATCTTTTCCTTGTCCATTCACTTCTCCGTCTTCCTTCCATTTCCCTACATCGCCCGTACGCCCTAACCATGCCATACGTAGGAACTTACAAACCGTTCTATGTCTAAATAGAAGAGTTAACATTGGCGAAATAGGTTCTGCTCCCAGCAATGATCTTTTTATTAATTTCTATCATGCTCGCAGTTCAGAAGACTACCGTTGTAACTGAAGTATCTCAAGTTCTCAATGGTGTTATCATCACATCTCCTGAACTCCAACGCTTACATGTTTTTACATTTCCCCCATTTATTTTAAGCCCAACGTTTAGCTCTTCCATTTCAAGGTCGTGAACCTCTTCTTTTATGGAATCCAGATTAAGTACAACAATACGATGTCATCAGCATAGTTGGTATAAAAGTACCTGGCCTCGTTGGGAGGTGGTTTAGTTTATTAGAAGCGTAAAGGATTGTTCAAATTTAACTCTAATTCACATTGATACTTATATACAAGTTACATATCACGTTTTAGGGGGAAATCACAGAGAAAGAAATAGTGTAAACCGTTGAGTAAATATTAACTTGTTATTTTTGTAACTCTATGATATAAATGAAAACGTTAAAAATGTAATAAATATGAAAGTTATTTATTAAAGTCAGATAAAAATTTCACGTGGGAATGTTTAAAAAAGCAGTTTAAAATTCATTTTTTAAAAATTTTTTGATATTTTTTAACGACTGCTCGCTGCGTGTCATTTACACCTTTATATTTATTATTAAAAAACGCACGTAATATTTCTACTAGGAGTAGAGGGGTCGAAGCTCTTGAACTGTGATTATGTTGAGTGGCTGCCATTTTTAAACTTAAATTAAAAAAAACCTTGTACATGCATCGTTCGGCCCCCTCCAAGGTTCACTCATTGTGAATATTGCTGTGGTAAATCCTACTTGGGTCTACACCTTAAATTAATTTAGGTTAGGCTAGGTTAGGTTAGGGTGTCGAAGGATAAGTGTCTTTATTTTATACTTTTGTGTTTATATGGCGATGATGATCGAAAGGTTTTTTGAAGTTAAGCAACAAGAAAGAATATAGGCTACATAATTTGACATTGTTGCGGAGAACGGTATTTCTACCTCAGGGAGGACCTATATTGAGTACGGTTGTGGGAAACCCGAAGAACGTAGTCTTTGGTTAGATCCAGCTATGTCATCTTTCCTAAGAGGACTCTCACGAACAACTATTGCTCGTTTTTGACCTTGATGTTATTCGAGAGATAGGGTCTTTGTTTTATAATATTTTTTTTACAAGGTGATGATGACATAGAGGTGTTTCACTTTTAAACGACAAGAAAAAAAACTCATTGTATCGCCTTGTTATAAAGATGCTTATTTCTAATTTTCATTACGATTGTTTGAAGCTTTTGGCCGTAACAAAGCTAGAAACGAAATGCCAAAGAGTGGAATGATAACAAGGCCTCGCTTCGCTTTGTCTAATACACAAGGAAGCTAGATAGATTTATCATTTGATTCAATTACAGTTCTTTGTCGGATTGAATGAAGGCTAACGTGTTTACTTTTCAAAGTAAAGTCAACGCGGTGTACATTGTGGGAATGAGGACGAGCGAATCAGTTAGCACGCCGTAACAAGTGGATTATCACTTGGTTTTGGTCAAACCGGTTTTGGTCTGGTCTTTGGTATTTCCGCACATTGTTTGCTAGCACGTGGGTCGACCAGAACTTTCCCTGACTCGAAGTAGACGTGGATATGTGGTGATTGCATACTGTATTCTGTGATGAATCGATACGCACTACCGAACTGCAAGATGTTGTAACCTTTCAATCATCTTTGAAATAATTGGACAAGTTTTTGCTGGATAAAGCTGTTTTTCTCTCGGTTGTAGGGAATTTCTTCTTACGATTATTTTACAACTAAGTCGATAAGTCAATAAGTTCGATAACTACTTCGATAAGTCGAAGTATGTGCAAGGGCAGTTGTGAAACGAAAGGAAGGTGGTTTTTATGTGATTAAGACTCTCATACTATGGGTGTACGAACTTCACAATGTTTATTAAATAAGGTCCACTTTCCAAAAAAGGGGTTGATGGCTGCTATCACGGCACTTATCCAGGTCCATCACACAATGTAATAATGTAATACAAGTAGATCCTCTAAATGTAATGCCCAAAACTTGATTTCTTGTGCCTTGTTGGAATCCAAACTTCTTAGTGCGCGTAATACCAAAATCCACTTTTTCTCTTAGTTTTAGTGGCCTACAATATACATACGTACAGACGTCAACCACGACCGGATAGACGACATGTCAAAAATCACCTATTCAGTTTCCATTTTCGGCTTTCATTCTTGCTTCACTAGCAAATAGAGGCGAGTTAAATTCCCACAGAATCAAATAATGCAATTGGCAAATCTTACAATATGTCCATTGGGAATCGTAGAGGGGAGAGAAACTACTTGTTGCTTCTAAGTCCTCGAATTTCCTTTTTCAAACGATAAATCTATAACATGAGAAATGTGAAAAGGTCAACATAAACTTGTAGCCTAAGGCCATAGTAGGAACTGAATCTAAACTAGTGTTGTAAGAAATGAACCCAGGGTTAAAAGTAAGGCAGAGCGGTACAAATAATTAATATTAAATACAAAAGTGATCAGGAAAAGCCACATGTCAAGAAACGACATAACAGAAGAAACAAAAAACACCAAGTCGAACCTATGAAGTACATTCGACAACTAATACGGTTTGTACGCCGACAGCTTGGTTACCTAACGGTTTTATCAGAGTGAAGAACATTATTTTTATCCCCTCTCTCAAGTATAACACATGACCTTGTGATAACCCACGGTGGGGATTTAACCGGATTTGGATAACTCCTTTTAAATAAAAGAAATAAAAATCATTAAAGTAGGCTTTCTGAGATCACAAAAATATAAATGAATTTAGTGTTTCTACTTAAAATTATTTTGAGCTTTGACTAAAAAAAAGAAAAGAAAAATGGACAAATATGGTAATTAGGAGTTTACAATCAACTAGTAGTACTAGTCGTGTGGGGCAAAAAGCACTGCGACCCTAGAGATCAATTATGCTTCTGTTTAAAGATGGCCCTCCAGTCTCAACTCCTTTAGGAATTGATGTACTTGAAGGGGGTCAAGAGTAAATATCTCCTCTACATTAATCTTTTACCCTTACAGACTTCTAGCCCTTTTGTGAATTACTGCACCATATAAGACTAATAGTTAGTATGGGGGTTTCTTCCTTGTTTTGGCAGAATCTGCAGGTCCCATCGTTTAGATTAAAATATTTCTAAGGTGTTCTCTCAGTCTACAATGATTTGATAGAAACACTTGCCTTAGCTTGGGGCTTTTTTGTTTCCTAGCTTGATTTGCCCTGAGATAGTAATTGCGGATACTAATAACTCCTGCCCCATTCCAGCAGTGGGTCATTAATCGCACCAGTGGCGGGAGATGGATGTTCCTTCTTTTATGTTACTGGGTCGTTCACCCCCTCTTTGTAGGGTTTTTCTTCTATCAGGAGTTCGGTTCCTACTGAAAGCAACATTTTATCAGCACGTTGAGTTGAAGCTAGAGAAAGAATGTTCTGTCCGGCAAGAGCTTCGGACCAAGTATCCCGCAGGTTTCATATGCGACAACTTTTGCCCAATGCTATTTACAACACCCGCACGGGTCGATTTACACTTTAAGGTTGTTCTGAAAACATAAGAAGGGCGGAATAAATACAGTAGGAAGGAGTTAAGGTGAAAATGAGCTGACAAGAAAGATCCACCTGCACAGGAGTGGGAAGTAGTGTAGTAAAGACTTCAGAATAACGTGAAGAGTAAGGGTTTGAAGTGAATGCTCACTGGGCGAAGGGGTCACCAAACCCTAAGCCGTACAGTGAATCGCTACCAATTAAAACAAACGAGGAGAAATGCAACTACTACATATGGAATGTGGGAAGCAACTAGTATTCAAAACGGCACCTGATATCTCCAGAACTGGTATTGCAAGAAATGTCACTTGTTTGGGTCAACTTGATTTGTTACATCACAAAACAAAACAGCCGATCTTATCAGCTGACTTTCGTAATTAATCCATCCGGTAACCTTTAAACTAACTAAACTAATATTTCTTTCGTAAAGCGAAAGTGTAGTAAATGTCCTAATTTTTAAAGCAAATAAGTTGTTAGAATTATGGAGATCATAACTTGGTAATAGACATGCGGCCTGAATTACTTATTGACTTTCATTTATTTACATGCAGATTTCTCTTGCTGATATAAATAAAAATAAGCAACTGATACGCTGACATCATAGAGCGCTAATTAATTTTACTGTATTTGTGTATCTAGTGCACTACGACCTCATCTTTGATATTATCATACAGGGTGATCATTTGATCATGGTCACAATTATCTTGTTTATCTTATGGGGCAATCTTAGTCATTTTTTTTTATTGGATTTAAAAGCATGTTATCCAAATTTTGAAAAGTTGCCATTTTTTTCCAATAATAATAACTTTAAAACTCCATACCTTTTCCCGTATTTTCAGATTTGAAAACATTAAAAATTTTGTTTTATCCTTGGCTAATTTTTTGATAAACCCAATAGTTTAGGATTTAAAGGCGCTTGACCTTTAAAAAATATTAAGTTTGTTGCAATTTTGGGAAATTATTTTTAGTACTTTCCATTGTTGCATCAAGTTAAAAATTTAGTTGGACATAGTACAGGAAGTGTAAATACCAATGCAGGACTAAACAAATAACTAATTTGTGGAACAGACGAAAACTAAATAAAATCTACTGTAATTATAAGCAGTATTTAAACTGTATCTTAAGCCAGAGTAAAACATATTAAACATTATATAAAGGGTGTTTCTATAACGCGCGGAGATAATTCAGGGGATGGTTATATGGGTCAAAATAAAGAAACAAGTTCGTATAAACATATGTTAGGAAACGATTCTTTTACTAGCTGTCCGCCATTTTTTCACTAAATAGTTTATATCTCTAGAACAGCTTAACAGATTGAGTTGAAATTTTGCACGGTATTCATCAATGTAAGAACCTAGTTTTTAAAAAATAATCAACTTCCAATACAAAGTTTGAAAATGGCGGCCATTAAATATTTTAAATGAAAATAATTCATTCTAAGTTATTTTAATTTAAATGTTCGATATTTTTAAATGGATAGTTGGAATAAGTTGAATATTTTTTCAAACTAGCTGTTTACAATCATGACCACCGTGGAAATTTCAACTCAATCGTTTAAGCCGTTTTATAAATTAAAATTATTTAGTAAAAAAAAAAAAAAAAAAATGGTGGATAGATGGTAAAAGAAGCGTAAAATATAATTGTAAGAAGTTTTTTCTTTGTTTTGACTCATATAATCACACCCTGAATTATCAGAGCATTACAGAAACACACTGTTTATATATCTGAAACACTTCTTACAGAAACACACTGACATATACTTACAGTAGATTTGACCTAGTTTTTATCTGTTATTTTAATCAAATAAGTAGGAATTAAATAACCAGAGAAAATAATATTTTATAACTAACCTAACCTTGCGACTTTTCATAATTTAAACAACATATTTTAAACTTATTTAAACGTATAATAACGTATTCTTATTTTTTGCGGCTGAAATTTGTTCTATTACATCAATTTAAGTATATTATAGTACTTATTTTTATTTTTGATATACAGCTAGTCAGTTCACGGCTCTTTGTTTTGTTTTTTCTTAATTAATAGCAACCCCAACACAAACATTGCCTCTGGGTTGATTACGTTATTTTACAAACAATATTTTGTTTAATATCTTCAATTATTATTATTTTATTAATTGAAGTTTTTTCCGTAATGTTGTAGTTTGTTATTTAAGTTGTATGGGTATGAAATTTTTTCATATGTATTGTTGAAGTAGTTAAACAATACATATGAAAAATATTTAACAATACATATTTTTTGTGTAATATTTGTTTTGTTTGTAAAATAAATATTTTATGAATTGATTTGAAATTAAATGCCTTAAAAAAGTGTGGAAGTTTTTCGACTCCCTATTTAAAGTTTTTGGGATAATCAATGGTTTACGAGATATCAATGGCGATGAAACGATCACTCTGTATACAGACCACTAGTCTGAACAAAGTGATTAGTTTCATGTACAGTGCTTTACAGTTTATATGGATGGACCAATTTTAATGAAATTTAATAGGGGTTCTCTCGATTCTCACTCTTTACTGATATCATTCAAATTTTAGTAAAGTTATAGAGAGACTTCTTAGGAAAGATAAAAGAGAGTTGATCTAACCTAAAACTGCACGAAAAAAGGTGTTGGGGGAACAGTTAGGTTCCTACAGACTAAAGTGAGCCCGGAGGGTTTCTTTAAATAGCCATATTGATCTTGTTCAAAGTTTTAAAGATCACTACAAACCGTAAGATAAGTTTCCAAAAATACCTTTTCTCGATTTATCGGTAATAATCCAAAAAAAATCGGTTATAAAGCTGTTATAAAATTGTCATGTTCACTTGATAAATAGTGTTGATTTATACTCTTGAAACGTCGGGTATTGGGTTTTGTATATACTGTATAAATGACGGCAAATGACTGATTAAACTATATAGTACAGTTTTAATGGATTATTGATTGGTATGACAACGTAAGCAGTGGTCTCCATAACTTGTTAGAAGCTTGGTAAGTTGAAGAGAAATATTTGGTTATGTTAGGTTAGGTTCAGTTAGGTTAGGTTCAGTTAGGTTAGGTTAGGTAAGTTAGAGAAAAAATGTTTGATCGTTAAGGTTTATCATGGTCAGCAAAACATTGGTATCTTACAGTAATCTCTAGTAACATTGTTACTTCATTTCCCTTCCCTTACACGTTCACTAATGACCTGGTTGTTCTCTGTCTCACTCGCACACTTTCCCACACGTTGTCTGTGAATAACATATTATTTTTAGTCCAGTGCTTTTGGGATAACGACATAAACTGTGCGAAAACATTGCACTAACTTTGCGTCTCCAAAATCAAATAAAAACGAACTAAAACTAACTGACATCAAAAATTCCCGCCTTATAAAAAAATAAAATAAAGCCCCCTACAACTCGCTTACTCTAAAAGCGTCAGGTTCAGAAAAGAACAAGAGTTGTTCAAGAGAGACCAGATAGGAAAGACTTGAAATAGAGGGATCTAACCAAAGACTACATGAAAAATGGTGTAGATTCAGCTAGGTCCTTTCGGGAACACCAAGCCCGTACTAATTAAACTGAACCTCTGCAGGTGAACTGGTTTCTCTGGTCCTGGGGTGTTGTTCCGTTTCTTCTTCGCTTCCTGGCAGGATAATTCAAAACATAGTTTTTGATACAGTTTGAAATTAACCAAGCGACCTAAATCAATCTAATTATACCGTAATTTAAATTTTTTAATTCTAAGTTGATGGATGTTAAAGTTTATAATTTTTGATTAATGTTATATTATTTTTATCTTGATCCTAAGGGGATCAAACTGAGGGGACCTAACTGGATGTATACCATTTTTCATGTAGTATTGGGTTAGATTCCTTAATTTCTGTCTTTCCTATCTGGTCTCTCTTAAACAACTTTTGTTCTTTTATTATCCTGACTCTATTAGAGTATGTGAGTTGTAGGGGTCTTTATTATATATATATATAAATATATATCAAGAAACACAAGATAAAACTCAGCTGTTTAATAAAAATATATTTTAATTACTGATTCAAAATTACGTTTTGACATCTTTGGATTATAATTGGTACGACAAACAGACACATAACGCGTTGATAAATATGTAGATAACTAACAGAAAGTACTCATGCAAAATTGATAACAAGTTCTTTTTTATCAACGTAAAATTATAAAATTTCAGTATTCCATATAAAACACTCGCATAAACATTGTATAAAAATGTGGTAGTAATCGTATACGAATTATAAAATTTGAAAGTGGACATTTGTCAGAAACATTGAAAAAACTATATATTTTTTGGTTTCCACCGCAATTAAAATAATATAGCAATACAAATTATGTTTGACATCAATCAATGCAGAATTAAACAAGGAAAAGTATGGTGTAATAAGATTTGTTTTAGGTCACTCGCTTAATTTTATATTAACGTCTAAACTCGAGTATCCATACTTTTGCACCGACAAGAGATGTAGAGGTTATTCAAAAACCCTTCAGAGGTTCACTATATTGGATATGGGCGTGACAATCCTGAACCATCCTAGCTGGATCTACATCTTTCTTCAAGTCGCCGCCGGCTAATTATAACTATTGAGGTTTTTAAATTTTAAAATGTCGAAAATTTATTACACTGTTTCATGGATGAACTTGGGTATATTGGATATGAATAAAGCTTCTGCTCCAATGTATTCATTATAATGATGTGAACGAAACATAACGTGGTGTAATAAAAAAAAACTTCAAATAATAAATTGAAGTCCGTTCTAAAACTTTCCTCCGAGACGTTTTTAAAACATCAAAATATAAAAACTTCAACCAGACTCAACAGCTTTTGTCCATTACTATGATTAGTATTCTCTCCTGATTGAGATGTTTTGAGACACCTCTTCTCCTAGTTTCCAGAATCCAACAGAATGTGACTGGCAGTGTCATCGGACTTTATTATAGCATGCATAGGGCGTCTTCCTCGAATATGCCAAATTTAAGCAGGTGGTTTCTGAAAGAACCGTGTCCACTAATATGTACAGTTACTTGTTTAAGACGTCCTCGATTCAAATCTACCAGCCACCTGGTGGAGCGAGCACTTGGGACTCTCACAAATCGTTTCGCTAAAATTTGTCCAGAGTAGTTCTGTCCCTATCAAAAATGTTCCTCACTGGACCACTTTGTTATGGGACTGTAGGCAGTTAATCAGCTAGTGCCACAGGCAGGCTATGGTCTCATAAAAGGTAGCGACGCAGAATTTCAGGCCAGATTGTCTGCACGATCATTCCTCTCGACATTTCTGGAGAGGTTTTGAAAATATTCCATACAAGCCTTGAGGAGATTTGGGTTGAATTAAGCGCCCCGAGGACGGCTTGGCTATCTGATGGGTTATCAAAGTAACCTTTAGCTTGTCCTAGATTCCAAGCCTAAGAAATAACCACATTTAGTTTACACGAACGATTTATCGAATATATTAAAACTCCTAAGGATGTGTTGGCCACTATTCACAGAAGTGTATCTTCGCTGTAAATCTGATTTAATTTATTTTTGTATACAAATTAATGTATTTATTCTGTCCGTTTTCCTTAATTATATTGCCTGTTTTGTTGCAGATGATTTTACACCTGTGTGTTCTTTTGCTCTGCTTTCTGGTTTCACCCTTGGCGACTTCACCACCGTGTACAGAATATGGGGGTTGCAGACACTATCCTTTCTTACCTGCACCACCTGGGAAAACACCTCCTTGTGCTAAGCATGGAGCTACTTTTTGTGAAAAAGTAGATCGATATCCTGCGTAAGTATTGTTGATTTTACCTTCTGTTTTATTTGATGTAATCTAACGAGGGTAAAGGGTCGAAAACGCGAAGTCGTTTTGAGGTCCCCGAGAGGACGAAAAAAGTGGTTTTTAAATAATGTCAATCTGCCATCTTTGCAGTTCTCTAAAGCGCAAATGTTTGGACTGATTTTGATCAAACAAATAAGTGGGCATATTTGGTAATATCTTGAGGCGCTTATTTTATTTTTTCAAATTCAAAATTTTTGATTATTTGCTATGAGACCAAAAGAAAAAAAATCGTTTTTTTTTCAAAAATGTTTCAAACAGTTTTAATTTAACCTCGTATGGATCCAGTTAAAGTATAATGATCGATATCTTTCCAAACATATGCTGGTTTAAGAAGAAAAAACAATAACTAGTCAATGTAGTGGTTACGTTGTAAAATGAAAGGTGAGTAACCATCGCCTCAAATACTTCAAAATGGTTTTAGAATTTGTACATTTTTTAATATATTCAGTAGGTGAGACGAATGAATAAAATTTCGTAAACAAAGTCTTATTTGGCTTTGGTACAGGATGTTGCGAACCACTTCTAAGTCTCAGTTTATCTAGATTTTACAGCTTAAGGCCCCCCCCCCCCTACTAACACAAGTAAAGCGAGTAAAGGCTTTATAGAGGATCTGATTGTATTACATTTTATGATGAGGCTGGGTAAGTAACATGGTGTTTTTATGAGGGATAAGTTGGTATAGAAGAGCCTCTTCTTTTATCACATTTTCAGAATGTTGTTAAAAAAATGATGAATGATGTGTTTTTAAATAGAGCCTGATGTTGCTTCGATGGGTAATAAGCGTAAAAAGTATTTGATTGAAATTGAGACTTTTTTTTTTTTTTTTTTTTTTTTTTTTTTTTTTTTTTGTTATACCAATTTTCCATGAACCGTATTTTCTTGTATTTGACGTATTGGGTTACGACATTAATTTCAAAATTTTATTGAAAACATTAGAACCGATTTTCGATAAATTACGTTAGGTTAAGTGAGGTTAGATAAGGTTAGGTTAGTTTAGGTAAGGTGGGGTTAGACCTGGTTAGGTTAGGTTAAGTAAAAGATAATAGATACATTTCAAGGATAAAATAAAGCAATAAAGCTTAAAGTTTCAAAATATTTTAATAATATAAATGATGCCGCAAGGCGAAACAATTGTAGCTCATTTATATTATTAAAATATTTTGAAGCTTTATTGCTTTATTTTATCCTTGAATATGGAGTTTCAACAAGAAATATCTGCTGTTACATTAAAATAGATACATTTGTTTTACCTAAATTTTTGAACCAATATTTTTGTGGAAATTCCAGTCATTACACTTTGTAAATTTAACCCTTAGGGGCTCACTTTAGTGAGTACGGGCTTGGCAATCCCGAAGGACCTAGCTGGATCTACACTTTTTTCATATAGTCTTGTGTTAAACCCCTCTTTCATCTATCCTTTCAGGTCTCTTTGGTTCTTTTCAAACCCTTACGCTATTAGAGTGTTCGTGGGCTGGGGTCTAAATTATATGTTCTTTTCTAAAGAACGGTAAAAAAAAAAAGATGTTACATTTTAGCATAATTTGATCTGAATTAATAGAACTGACATTGAGAAAATGGTAATCTTATATTTTGACCTCATAGCAGGTGACTCTAAATTTTGTTTTAGTAAGAAAAGAAAAATCACGTGATATGGCAAAAATATGCTACCAATTTTCTAAATTTATTCACCCATATGGACTGAACATCTACATTTACCCAGACATACATCACTTCGAAAAGCTACTTTCTGGAAGTCAAGGGATTTCAAAATGGATATTATTAAACCAGTTTATGTTTTAACTAACCTAAACTTTATTGCTCCAATACAGCCCTTAGTAATCACGTAATATATTGTTGTTTATGATCAACAGTTGATTTACATCTAGTTTTCACTTCAACACCAGACCTGTCTATTCATGTTGACAACCTGTTACCAGGGGACTAAAATTTAAGAAAGGCGGAACCAAAATGGTAACAGTGTTTAGAAAATAGAAAAATAAAAAAAGACAAAGACAAATTTAGTAATTAACAAGGCTCAAGTTTATTGAAACAAAGAAATTTCGACGTTTCAGATTTTATCATTTACAACTGAGAAAGACATCCTGAGACAAAATTATCATAAACAGCTTATGATTAAAAATATTATAATTAATAAAAGTTATACGCCCTTTAAAGTAAAATATTATAAGTTAAATAAAAAAAAAAATTTAATCAATAGATTCTGAAAATTTATCCCCCCTTTTTAGTTTATATATTTTATAGTTACAAAATTTAACACAAAAGACAATGAGCACAGCTTAACAATTAACAGGATTATAATTAATCCAAAAAAAAAAGATTATACGCCCTTATATGTAAAAATTACAAAATAAAAAAAGATGTAAAGATACTGATATTTATTTCCCCCCTTTTGACTTTATGAAATGATAGTTTTTTAAAACAGTTACATAATATTACTTATTTGATAAGTTTCTTAAATGCTATATTGGCCAATAAATATATATGTTTTAGATAAAGAATTTATTATGAAAAGAGTAGTTTATTTTAAAAGAAAGAAAGGAAAATTTTGAATATTAAATTTTTAAATTGACGTCAATTATTTTAATTTAGAGAATAACCTCTTGGAGGTTGTTAGGACCGAAAGTTTGCATGCAGGCTCCACCCAATAATTTTTTATATATTTTATAATTAACTACACAAGTCTACATCTAAAATATAGTTTTTTAAGAAAACATATTCGCTGAAATAAATTTAGGCACATATACAATATGAGTTTAATTAAAGTTCTATAAAGTCAGTTTTTTTGTAACATCACTTTTGTGCACGTGAAACTCTGAAGCTATGTTGAATAAAACGTGTTTTGTTAACAGGACGAAACATGTTTAGATCTTTTGCTGTGTTTCTTCTACCAGCATATTAGCTATGGCAAAAAACATGTTTTTTAGCGTCTGTACAAAATCAGACATGTTTTAGCATTAATGTTCATTATTAAAGCAAATATCTGGTTTTTTGTCAAAATTAAAGAAAATTGATTGTATAACAGAAATTCGTTAAGATTGTACTTAAAAGCTTCTTAGATGATTGTAAATCTATTTATATATATTTAATTTTGTTTGAAACAAAGCTTGTATAAGACTTGCAAAGATTTGCAAAAGTCTGTAAAACGAAATTTTCTGATTTAGAACAGATTTTTCCAATTGTTTTATATTTGACATGTTCAATAAGATATTTTGATCATTTAAAGTTCAACATTAGTTTGCACCTATTTCACATAATTGTTCAAAACTCAAAATGTGCCTTTGCAAGGTTTTGTAAAGTATGTCTTAACAAAAGAAAATTTTTATAATCATTGAGTTTCAAAAGAACATTGAATATTAAATAAAACATGAAATACATATTTTAAAAATACATGATAATTAATAAATTGTTTTAAAGCATTAACAAAAATTTAATATATGATAAAATCTGTAAAGCTTAGTACCTGGAAAATCCTGTCGCAGATCACGTGAGCTTGTGGCGAGAAAATAATTTATTAAACATTTTAAACTAAAACGCACAAACTAAATTTTAACATATCGTTGAAACTGAGTTGCAATTTTTGAAGACCAAGTAAGAAAATTTATCTCTAACGTAACTATCTAAAAAAAGTCAGGCATTGTGAGTGACTACAGGTAGACTGAGCAACCGGTATTAGAGAAGATAGGCTGTCTTGCCGTTGTACTTTACCCTCCGCTATCGTACGATCATTAGTTTAGGACAATCTCGGCAGGTGACAGCATCTGTCAAGCAACGGAAGTTGTATGTGTGGAAGTTGAGTGAATGACGTTTTATTTCAGGGGTGATTTGAATTTGAATGCTACAGCTCTCCCCCCCCCGAAAGACGGAGTTGGGGTGGAGTCAGAAAAGAGGCCAGAAGGGCCTCCCACAAAATTTAGAAAAAAGGGACAAGGGCCAGAAGGGCCTCCAAAAAAAATTCTAAAGAAGTGGCCAGAAGGGCCTCCAAGAACAGATTGAAGAAAGGGGCCAGAAGGGCCTCCTACAAAATTTTGAAATCAGGGGCACCTGATAGAAACAACGCTTCATAATGCTTTTATAATCACCACTCTAGGGTGTAGCCTCCTTCGGCACTTACTTATTAAATTTTGAAATTTCTACAGCGTCTCAGCTCTTCCCACCTATAATTGGGATAAGCCCAGGACAGAAAGAGCTGAAGGATGACGCAAAGGTCGACATTGCTGTGCATGAACTGACTTTGTACTCTAAGGTACAAGGGGGAAAGGGGTGGAGTGGCACCTCGGGATACCAAGTGGAGGTGACCACTCCGGGGACCAGGGGAGGGAATGTGCATAGCACATTGGTCTTACAGGAAAGGCCGGATCAGACGGGGGGGAGTATCCTCTGAGCCGACCTTTACATTTAATTACAAAAATAAATAAAAATAAAAGAAAAACTCCTGAAGCCAATACTGGTCAGATCATGCTCAGCGTCGTTTTTTTTTTTTTTTAAATTCCTCTTCTCCCATACGAAGAGAAATTTAAACTATTCACGGCTCTTAACAATTTCCGTGAGAAAAGAATTTTGAAGGGTCTAAACAAATAATCCATTTTAAAAAATAAACAAAGAAACAGTATGAAACGTTGGGAAGTCAAGATTGTTTTACTGCACAAGGCAGGGCATGTGGTGTTTGACTTAAGGTCTTATATGTGTATCATGTGCCCCAAAAAAAAGGAATTTAATTTAATCAAAAAAAATTGTGTAAAAAAAAATTTCATCAAAATACGTTGTGATTATAAAAAAGTGTGAAAGAAGTGTAGCAAAAAAAAGAGTGTGGCAAAAGACAGTATAAAAAGGTGACCCACAATGTGAGAAAACCCAACTCCGGTTTTCTCAACCCTAACAAAAAACTAAATCAGGAAACAAACATGTTGACCTGCTAACTAACAACCAAACAAATTAATCAAGACAAACAGGCCAACCATGTCGTCCTATATACAAAAACTGGGCCCCTATAATTTGGAAAAGAGAAGAAAATTTAGCACACAATGATATATTATTAAAGAGTGTTCAACATTTCAATGAATTATTAAGAAAGTGCCACCATCTGCATCAACCAGTCCACCGCCATCTTGCCTATTGCTCATGATGATAAAATTAAAAAAAAATAAATAAAAATAATTTTCTTTCAAGATGACAAAAAAAAATTCAAAGCAAGCTCAGTGTTCTTTAACGAGTCTACTAATCGCAGCAAATCCACTGCCATTTTAACTGTTGCTGATAATTATAAAAAAAATAAACCAAGTAATTTAAAAAAAAATTTCTTTTAAGATGATGCAAAAAAAAAAGAAGTGAAAGAGCCAGAGAATGACTCAAGAATTATATGTAGTGTAGTTGTTGTGTATATGTGTGTGTGTAAGTATGAATTAATACAGACAAGCGAAAGAAAACTCGAGAAAATTTTTTGAAGGAAATTTTGAATTTTTTTTGTTTTTTTTTGTTTCTAACTATTTTTGGGTTTTAATATTTATTTAAATTTTTTTTGGAATTCCCGAATGAGCCCGCTGTCTGGATCAAATTCAGTGAATGACTAGAGTGCAGTGTATGTAAATATATATATATAAAAAAAAATATTTAAGCAGACAAAATAATAAAAAAAAATTTTATCGAAATTGGTTTAGAAGTTTTTGTGTAAGTGTTTATAAAAATAAATAAATAATAAAAAAAAGAGACTATAGATTTATATAGATTTAAATATTTAAAATAAAAAAAAAAAATTTCATCAGCAATAGTTGTGCAGTATTTAAAAAAAGTTGCAAAGCATAAAATTGAGCCTTGTTTAACAAAGAAAAATATTGAATTTAAATTTAGATGGTTCCAATGCAAAATTTTGAAAATTAACTAAGGTTCCAGAATTTTAAAATTAACCACTCTATAATTTAGAGATAACCAAGCTAGAATTTAAAGCTAACCACGCTCTGCTACCAGAAACATGTTACCAGGGGACTAAAATTTAAGAAAGGCGGAACCAAAATGGTAACAGTGTTTAGAAAATAGAAAAATAAAAAAAGACAAAGACAAATTTAGTAATTAACAAGGCTCAAGTTTATTGAAACAAAGAAATTTCGACGTTTCAGATTTTATCATTTACAACTGAGAAAGACATCCTGAGACAAAATTATCATAAACAGCTTATGATTAAAAATATTATAATTAATAAAAGTTATACGCCCTTTAAAGTAAAATATTATAATTTAAATAAAAAAAAAAATTTAATCAATAGATTCTGAAAATTTATCCCCCCTTTTTAGTTTATATATTTTATAGTTACAAAATTTAACACAAAAGACAATGAGCACAGCTTAACAATTAACAGGATTATAATTAATCCAAAAAAAAAAGATTATACGCCCTTATATGTAAAAATTACAAAATAAAAAAAGATGTAAAGATACTGATATTTATTTCCCCCCTTTTGACTTTATGAAATGATAGTTTTTTAAAACAGTTACATAATATTACTTATTTGATAAGTTTCTTAAATGCTATATTGGCCAATAAATATATATGTTTTAGATAAAGAATTTATTATGAAAAGAGTAGTTTATTTTAAAAGAAAGAAAGGAAAATTTTGAATATTAAATTTTTAAATTGACGTCAATTATTTTAATTTAGAGAATAACCTCTTGGAGGTTGTTAGGACCGAAAGTTTGCATGCAGGCTCCACCCAATAATTTTTTATATATTTTATAATTAACTACACAAGTCTACATCTAAAATATAGTTTTTTAAGAAAACATATTCGCTGAAATAAATTTAGGCACATATACAATATGAGTTTAATTAAAGTTCTATAAAGTCAGTTTTTTTGTAACATCACTTTTGTGCACGTGAAACTCTGAAGCTATGTTGAATAAAACGTGTTTTGTTAACAGGACGAAACATGTTTAGATCTTTTGCTGTGTTTCTTCTACCAGCATATTAGCTATGGCAAAAAACATGTTTTTTTAGCGTCTGTACAAAATCAGACATGTTTTAGCATTAATGTTCATTATTAAAGCAAATATCTGGTTTTTTGTCAAAATTAAAGAAAATTGATTGTATAACAGAAATTCGTTAAGATTGTACTTAAAAGCTTCTTAGATGATTGTAAATCTATTTATATATATTTAATTTTGTTTGAAACAAAGCTTGTATAAGACTTGCAAAGATTTGCAAAAGTCTGTAAAACGAAATTTTCTGATTTAGAACAGATTTTTCCAATTGTTTTATATTTGACATGTTCAATAAGATATTTTGATCATTTAAAGTTCAACATTAGTTTGCACCTATTTCACATAATTGTTCAAAACTCAAAATGTGCCTTTACAAGATTTTGTAAAGTATGTCTTAACAAAAGAAAATTTTTATAATCATTGAGTTTCAAAAGAACATTGAATATTAAATAAAACATGAAATACATATTTTAAAAATACATGATAATTAATAAATTGTTTTAAAGCATTAACAAAAATTTAATATATGATAAAATCTGTAAAGCTTAGTACCTGGAAAATCCTGTCGCAGATCACGTGAGCTTGTGGCGAGAAAATAATTTATTAAACATTTTAAACTAAAACGCACAAACTAAATTTTAACATATCGTTGAAACTGAGTTGCAATTTTTGAAGACCAAGTAAGAAAATTTATCTCTAACGTAACTATCTAAAAAAAGTCAGGCATTGTGAGTGACTACAGGTAGACTGAGCAACCGGTATTAGAGAAGATAGGCTGTCTTGCCGTTGTACTTTACCCTCCGCTATCGTACGATCATTAGTTTAGGACAATCTCGGCAGGTGACAGCATCTGTCAAGCAACGGAAGTTGTATGTGTGGAAGTTGAGTGAATGACGTTTTATTTCAGGGGTGATTTAAATTTGAATGCTACAAACCTATTAATTTGTCAAAACAACACGTTCTTTATAACCACTTAAAGCTGTGAAGTACTGTACTTCACAGCATAAAGATGAGTTAATATTTGACCTCTTATTAAACTATCTAATTTAGAATTGGGTAAAAAAATTGTTTCTGAAAACCTGTTATCATCGAATGATGTGTTGTCGGTAAATTTATTTATCTACGAGCGAAGACAGTTCCAATTTGAATTTAAACTTTGTTATTTCGTCTCTATGTTTCTTTGTTACGCCATTACTGCCAAACACAAGAAGTTTATCATGGTACTTACCCAGCCCCATCATACAATGTAATACAGTAAGATCCTCTTAATGTAATCCCTAAAAGTTGGTTTCTTGGGCTTTGTTGGCATTATTATATTGTATTAGTAGATCAAGGAAACTTATACAGTAGGGTAAGTTTGTTAAAAAAGCTGTTACCCAGATTTTCTGAATGTTGTAATATTTTCCTAACGTCTGCTAGGTACTAACCACAATCGTAGATGTATTTAAATGTCTTCACTCGCTTCGCTCGTGTCGTGTTTTGATGTTAATAGGACTCAAAGCTACATTTGTGATGGAGCCTTCACTCACTGGGCTTTTGTTAGTAAATCGGCCCTGCCAGTTCACATTTTCTTAGGAGATAGGGTTTCAAAATTACATTTTTGACAATAATTTCGCTATTTGTCGTCGTAGAGAAATATGGTTGGCATCATTACACGCGGAATTGAAATCTGTACTTCTTCATCTAACTTAATGTGTTGTAACTTGAATAATACACGGGATATGAAAAAAAAAAAAAAAAAAAAAAAAAAACTGTTTAAAATCGCCGCCGTTTTACGTTTCCGATTTACTTGAATTTCAATAGGGTTGTATATGAGCACACAATAGTCCTCTAAACCAAATTTCTTGTTTTAGTTTTCATTTCTTTCAGACAACCACATCAGACGAAGGCTAGTCGATAATAACAATTTTAGTTTTCTGAGGCAACGAACCGTGAAAATCTGGTGAAAAATGGAGACACAAATTTTAGACGATTACCAAATTAACCCTATACTTAGTATAGATAAATAATAAAAAGATTGAAAACATAAATAAAAATTTTAAATACTCTAATAGCTTGAGGGTCTTATTAGAACATTAGAACAAGAGTTGTTCAAGAGGCAATATAGAGGAAAGGTACAAGAGATTGATCCAACTTAAAATTACATGAAAAAAAGGTGCAGATCAAGCTAGGCCCTTCGGGATTGTCATTCGTTTTCACTATAGTTAACCCTGAAGGTGATTTTGATAACATTTGGTTAAAGTGAAGCCTTTAAGGATCCAAACAAAATGTATTGATCGACATCTCTCCGAAATTCTGATATTTGAGTTAACGTTAAAAAATCGGGCAAATATTGTGAAATTTCACAAAATCAGTTGAAGAGATTTCATTAAAATTATAGTAAAGTTAAATACGAAAAATTAAAAAAGTGGGATCTTACCCAAGACTACGTGAAAAATAGTAGATCCAGTTAGGTTCTCTCGGAATTGCCTAGTCAGTATAACCGGACCCTGAGTGTGTTACTGAAAACAATTAAGATGCATGGATACTCCGACTAGAATTACAGAGCATGCTCCAAATTATGAAATAATAAGATGTAAAGGAGGCATAGGGAGCAAAACTATAAATGGACAGGTTTCATCTGAGCTGTGAGCTGCGCGTGGAAGGGAGGTATAAATGGACAGGTTTCATCTAAGCTGTGAGCTGCGCGTGGATGGGAGGTACAAGTTTGTAGTTCGTGGCCGCGTGGGGACAGAGGCATTGTAGGGGAAACAGTCGGTGCCGACCACAGAGCACTGAATAATAATAGAGTGGACACTCGGCAGTGCGGCGGTGAAGCTGCCTGCCACAGCCAAGATGGCGGCTCCCCCACCACTTTCCATCCCAGTCCCAAGCGGCCCGAGCGACAAGCAGGCAACGCGACGATCTGTTGTTTCAGTCAGAGAGTCTTACATTTAGTTTGTGTTTATATTATTATGCCAAGGATCATAAAGTATGTAATCTGTGTGAAAATGTTGTTACTAAAATACTGAGATCAAGACAGCTTACATCTAAAGAAAACCTTATAAGTAAATTGACATCATCAGTATTACTTATGTGTGTAGGAAAAGAGATTTTTTCAAGTCCTCATTTTTTAAATCAAGATCCGGAGGAAAATCATTATGTACAACTTATAAGAGCTATATGTGCAAAGTATTTCAATTTGAGATTGCTCCACTATTCAAAATTGGTTAATGACAAAATGCACAAAACAAAGATAAGGAACAGCTTGTGCAAAACTGTACTGTTTCTGGGACAATGAATATAGTAATGAAAAATCTTTATTCGTTATTTGTCTATTATTGTGATAAATATAATACAAGATGTAACTAACATTTGTTAATTTACTTAATACCTCTGGTTAAAAATGTTTGGCATAACAGTATTATAATTTACAGTTCCTGCAGTAATAATATTTTAATGGTTCTTATTTATTTATAAACGATTTTAAATGTTTACAATTATTATTCTAAAACACTGTAAACAGCAATTTATCTTGTCACTTTAATTCTATTTACCTAAAAAAAATAAAGGTAAATTCTATTTGTCACTTTAGACCTAAAAAAAACTAACAACAATTAAATTAATGCTATCATGGTTGTAATAAATTATAATACACCGGCGCGGCGGCTGTGCGTTGCCGGTTAAGTAAAAGGCCGCCCTGTTCAACCTAAATTTCTGAGAAAACTATAACCGCTAGAATAACAAGTTAAATTGGAAGTTTTAAGTTCATTTCATTGGCTACAACTTTCCCACTGACGAAACTTACCTGACCAAAAAATAAAAAAAGTAATAGCAGACTATTTATTTCATGTCATTTCAATTATTTACTACATTAAATCGTAATTAAAATTAATTTTACCAGTAATATAAAAATAAATAAATAAATCTGATTACACATCCTGTATCATGAATAAATGCAGTTTAAACCTGCGAAGTTTCAAGTCGATTGAGTGATCGCAAATAATAGAAATCGTGATTTAAGAAAATCGCTTTCTCTAACAAGAGTCGCATGACGATGCGGCGAAGAGAGAACTTGCCACAGCCAAAATGGCCGATTTTGGCTTCAACTACCTCAATGCCATTAGTATTGGTATGCCCACTCTATTATTATTCAGTGCTCTGTGGTGCCGACTACTGTCCACGATCCAGGTGTCTTGCAGACATCGTTGTTAGTACCAACACCCAACACAGACTGAGGCGACCGCTTCCCCTACCACCTCACTGCTGCTTAGACCACGCCTAGACGCACTGCGCACCCAAACTTCACAGCTCAGATGAAATCTGTCCATTTATACTTCAATTGAAAAATTTAAGTTGTACAGTTTGATAAAACTTTCCCACGGGAAGTATTTACCTGATTACGAACTTCTGAAGATGTTCTTTGTTGATTTACATGAATCAAATTACAAAAATTAATTTGTATTTAAGTGAATTTGAGTACAAATATGAACAATAATCGGATTCTTTAGAATTCTATCGAATTTGGTCACCAGACACCAAGACCCACCAATGCTGGGGATAAAAGATAGTTATTATTTACCCAGTACAAAAGTATACGGTAAGTTTGTTAATCACTAAAAATTTCAAATTTCATTTTTAACTGATCTTCACTTTTCATGGCCTCATGAAACGGAGGAAGTGATTTTCGACATCACACACATTAATTGTACGTAATGATAACACCCACAAAAACTAAGAGAGGAACATTTAGTATAGGGACTGTAGAGTGTTCATCTAGTCCTTTTGAAATTTGGAAAATTTAAATTTAAAATGTCAAAATGACAGTCATTTTAATTACTTTTTTATTCATATCTTGTGTGTTATTAAACATATTCTTATTAAACTGTGTTATTGAACTTAATTCTGCATGTAATGGTACCAACCACACATTTCTACGATGATAAATCCTGATCAATTTAAAACACTGAAACCCCTACCACAAGTTTTGCGTGGGTTTCAGTGTTTTAATTTGTTTACACTCACCACAGTGCTCATTGAATATCTACTGGTGATGGCCCTTTAAGTTTTTGTTCCTTTAAAAGGAAGATACTGCCAGACGCTGCACCCCATCACTCCCACTCCTTGGTCAGACAGGCCAAGGCTAAGAGAAGCCTCCTGCCGATATATCTTTGGAGGGATCTTCGGCTTTATATACAGTGACAGCTGTTCTATCCTTGCTTTGTGGAGTTGAACTAAGTTAACTATAAGACTCAGTTCCTCAGCAGCAGATCCACCCCCAGTCACTGCCAGAGCCAGGAACAGAACTACCAGCAGGTAACTCCTTCAGCATAGAAGCCTTTGTTACCTTAATAGGAAGATAATGTTTCCCTTTTAGCTAAAGTTGAACTTCTTGAAACTTGTAACTAAGTTTAGGCCCATATCTTTTTAGTTTTGTGGCCGTCAATATATCCACGGAGAGGATTAGAAGTGTCATAAGAAAGCTTTGTTGCTCTCTACGAAGAACTTTCTATTGATCAACATGTAGACCTTCATTTTGTGCCTTCAAGTATTGAAGTATGGTCTCATTAGAGTCGTCGTCACTATTGGGGAAATAAGCAGTCACAACCTGTGGATGAGGAATCTCTCACTCTGACACTTCCATGAGGGCACCGTCGTCCCATGGTTTTAGCTTTTTGGCTATGTTTTTGAGCCAATTTGTTATTTCTTCATTTGAACAAAGATGAGGTATCATGGCTTTGGTATTACACCTAGGAACTTCGGTTTCACACCCTCCCTTTACTGAAATACTTAGGTCAGAACCTCCTTTTGCACCAATTATGTTTGGCTCACTGTGAGCAGAGTATCAGAGAAATCTTCAGCTAGCAAGCCTACCCTTGTCCCTGCCGTCACTTGTCCATAAGTTGGAGTTGTTGTTTGTCAAGCTGAGGTAAAACCATCCTCTGAGTTTGAACCTTGGGCTTCAAAGTGCCTTTTAGGAATTTTTGCAATCTGGATTCCGGAATAGTCTTAAGAGATTAGACTTGTTTTTCATTTCGTTTAGAGGTAGCTTTTGTTTTGCCTCTACTCGTGCTTGAGCCACACTGTAGCTTTGTGCAATTAGCCACTTCATCCTCTTCCTGACAGCACCATTTGGTCTGCCAGCTTTTCTTGTAGTAGTAGAGGCTGCTTGTTCCTCTTCTGTTACATCATCCTCTGGAATTGGTAGATGTTGTGAGTCTTCATCTATTTCCATAAGATTTTATTTCTCCAAATCCTTAGTCGATTCATCAGCCTTTAGGGTAGGTGTTTCTTTATTTGTGTTTATTTCTTTCTTTTTTTTTCATTTATCTAGTTCACACGGGATGTATGGAATTAAAATCCCACTGAGACAGAGCATCTTACCTCAGTAAGGTAATTGAAACAGTAAGGTAAAGGGTGCCCACTATCCAGAGAGTGCATATTTATGATCAGACTCCCCTCTGACCATGCATCCATTGGCATATGCTGTTCCACCTAGGATTGGGGGGAATAGACAGATTGTGAAGATAGATGGAGTCAATAAGAAATGAATGTCCACATGTGTCCAGAGCATCTTGGGACAGAAGCATAATAGAGATAGATAAGTAAAAAAATGAAACACCAGCTAAAGATTAGGTATGCTAAGTGTTTCATGTTGTAAGAAAAAATTGGATAGGAGAAAGGTAAAATGTCCAATTATACTGATGGACATTCGGTCGCTAGAACCTCTTCAGTAATCACAGGGTGCATTAGTAACAAGTTACTTATCATAAAGGTGAGGTTGACACTTGCATGGGAGAGGCTATATCATATAGATATGAACACAAATACATGTTTAAAATGGCCGGCATTTTAATATTTAATTAGTTTTTTCTGAATTTCAGCAGAGTTCTATATGAGCATACAATAGACCCCTATATCAAATTATATATTCCTATCCTTATTTTTGTGGCCGCTGTCGTGCTTACACACAGACAACAAAGACAACAGACATAAGTGTAATTGACTTAAGAGAACAGGCAAGTGGAAAATAACTTTTTGACTTCCTGATAACATGATCAGTCAAAAAATAGAGCTCAACATTTTGCAAACTTACCCTATACTGTTTAAGTAATAACAATAATAAAATACATTTCCCAATAAGGTTTCGTAACAATTTAATCACTCTGTATTTATTTATTATTTTAATTATTGTCCACTTCTATTGACAACAACTATATGTTATGTAATAATAACAATACATTCTTAAGATATTGCACCATTATAAAGGAAATGACCTTTCTCATATTAATTGAAATATATATTCAAGGTTAAGACGTTAATTTTAACGGCCGGTTAAATATAAATCTGTTGTTAAGTACAAGGAACTACAAATTGTTGAGGTCAAGTGAATGTGTTATGTTTTGTTATATGGTACACACCTTAATATTATTACATTTGACAGAATGATATGCCCTAGTAACTCACTATAAGGGTGGGGCTTAACCTTGCATGGATAACATACTCACCTATAGTGATTGTAGTAAAACAGCTGTTTGCAAATAACTATGTCGTCATCATATAATAATAAGTCAGCGCTTTATTATGCTAACTAAAATAATAATAACAAAACTTATACTCCACTAAAGATTACAGGACAGTATCATACTTTATCAAAATTTAATTATTAAAAAAAAAAAGATGCTCAAATATTGGACCAAATTTCTTGCTTAACCAGTCCACAAAATTTTTAAAAATGGTAAGGATATTTGAACACTGTCTTTGAAAAAATATTTGTAATTTAAATAGGGCCGTTATTTGTGTAATAAAACATGGCTCCAGTGTAAATCATATTTGTTTAAAAACAAGTTTTTAATGACAAAGTGTAAGGTTAATTTAAAAAAAACAAACATATCCTTATCCTTGACTCTGTGTTTAAAGTTTTCTTGGTCACACCAATTAAGGCTGTGCATAACATATATTGGCAGAACATATATCTTATTTCTCGGATTCTAGCCTCTGTTCCTCCTTTTGTTTTAGAGCTGTAGTGAACCAATTCATCATTTAGATAGCTCCAGTATCATCCATGCTTATCTTTAGTCAGTTGTTACCACTATCTATCCACATTACAGTATCAATTACTATAAAACTTATTAATATAGTTCTAGTATAAATTTATTTATTTAATTCCTTGTTGTTTAAAGGAGAAAACTTCTTTGTCATCATTGCCTTAACAAAAAGGAGAAAAGAGCATAATGCCTATCCCTCGAATAATCTAAAGTGTCAGAGTCGGAAAAGAACAAGTGTTGATCAAGAGACAGCTCATCAGAAAGATGAAAGAGAGGAATCTAAGCTAAGACTATACAAAGAAAGATGTAGATCCAGCTAGGCTCTCTCAGGCTTGCCACACCCATACTACTTAGTATAAGTGAGCTCTTGAGTGCAATAACTTATAAACATAACTATACACAAAACAAAATTTAATGTGCTACATAAATATATTCACTACTTACATATACATATTCATAAATATAAATTGATGGTATACATACAACAAAAAGATATGTATTTCTCTAAATAATTTTTTTTTAGCAAAGATTTAAAAAATTAAATTTTTTAAATAATTTCCACTCTTTTTTCAAATATTTAACGATCCTTTGCTAATAACATTTATTCATAATGGCTTCAAATTTGTAATTCCCTTTTTGACAATGAAAATTCTCTTACATGAACCAAAATTGAACATCTCACAAAAGTGGAAAACATTAAAATTTTTCTCTAAATTAAAAAAGGAACATAGGAAATGTTTATTGTCAAGCCAATATTGTAATTTAAATCAATTACCTGTGCCCAGTCCATTGCCTTATATATTGATACAAACCATAAAACAGAGATAAAACTTATTGCCTAATTTGGGGGGGGGGGGATACACACACACACACACACACACACGGCTGTTGAGCAGGCTTCAACAGATTCTTCTTTTTATATTCCTTGACCACTTACAAAAGCGTTACATCAGGATGCCTAATAGATGTCTAATAGTTTTTCATATAAAATTTTCAATTCAGTTCAACATCAAGACACCAAGTCTATATTGCTTCATGCTGAGATCTCATATTGTCTTCTATTGGTTGACTATTGCATAAGTAGCTTGTGATGAGTCCAACTGACTGAAGTGTGTACAAATGTTTAAAAATTGACCTTTAAAGATTATGCGATATGTATTCTTTATCATTCTCTTGCCATCTGATTTCTAGCTATAGCCTTATACTCATCAACTTCCTGGATTATTACTGATTTTATGAACCTAGCCCCGGTATACTGGAATTAATTGATCTTCAACATATATCTTCTTACCAAACTGGGCGGGTTAATTGGTCCCCCATACACTTTCCTTACTTCCTCTCTATCAGATTGCCATCTTATGCAATGAAAGTTCATGTGATCTGCAGAATCCAATGTACAAGCGGGATAGTTTTTAATCATCTTTAACTTATGGAGGTATTGAACAAATGCCCCATGTTCAATAAGGGCTTGAGTGGGCTTGTCTGAGGTGCCAAAGTGGTAAAACCCACTTTCTCCATATTATAAAATAAAATGAAAAAAATTGTAGTAGTCCACTTCCCCATATTTGTGTAAAGCCATTTCTTCATACCTGGTATAAAAGTCTTTTGCTCAGGGTACAATCCTATCATCCATTGACCATCTTTGTTTGCCACCTTTTCAGGGTCTCCTATTTGTACATTAACACTAGAAACATCAATCCCCAGAACTTACTGCTTCTCTCTTTTAACAGGAAGTTAATTGATTGGACACCAGCCAAGGCTATACCTCCATTTGTATTTACAGTCCTATAGGCACTTATACATCTTGAGTGCCACTCTCGTCTAAAGTTTTATCATTAGGCCATTGTCAAGGAATCTTATTTCTGTTGATACCATAACCTCCTGGCTACCCAAATAAATGTGGAAGAAAGAACACAAAATAAAGACCAGCCCTTGAATACTCTAATAGGGTAGCGAATAAGAGTTGGTCAAGATAGATCTGATAGGAGAGATGAAAGAAAGAACCTAACTCAAGACAACAAGATAAAAAGGTGTAGAAGTCCTCTCAGGATTCTTGTGTCCATACTCACTATATTGTGCTTAAAGGATTGATTAATGAACAGTTAATGGTACACAAATCATAAAAACTCTAAAGTTTTTATTTACAGAATTAATAAATAAAATACAATTCAACATTCAGCTAGCTAGAGTAATTTTTAACTCAGGTCTTTATCAGTTAAAAGTTTTCATGAGAAAGTGTTAGCGATAGTTTTTTCATCTAAAAGAGAAAACCACAATAACAAGCCTATTAGTGACACAAAAGAAATAATATATATTATGATGATAATTATTGTTGTGGAGTTGTAACCTACCTCAAATTAATTTTACAGTTATTTTATTAAAATTTATGAAAATGTTTGTTATGGTAACTATCAATTGTATACTGGATAAGTAAAATAAAATATTATATTTTAAGATAATTTAATGTTTTCTTATTTCAGGCATTTGATTCGGTATCTTGTCGAACACTGGGGCTATGACTTTAGTACATTGCTTAGTGACGAATCAAGGAATGAGTTTAAACCAAAGTAAGATTATGTAATATTAGTCTTAACATATAAGTCAAATGTATGTAATTTAAAAAATGGTGTTACAATGTTATGGCTAAATATTATATATGACTAATGCTAGTACAGTGGAAATCTGAGGCTAAAACTTATGATATGACTGAAGGTATATAATACTAATACTTGGTCTTGGTAACAGTTTGTCTTAGTAAAATATAACTTTATAAAAAGAGTAATCTTGAAATACATTTTTTTTACAGTATATTGTGGTGGTACAATACACGAATTTAAGATTTTTGTTGCAAATATTAGTGGCAATTCAGTGATTACTAGTTCAATATTGTATTCTAAGTACTTCATTTCATGTACACTTTTCATGTTACTTTTAAAAAACTTCTTTTTTTTTAAACTGTTAAAAATGTATACAACTATTTAGTGGATTATAAAATGACCACTTAAATCCATCTACATAGAAAGATGAAATCTGCAATGCCATTCTCATAGGTTTGAGATGTTTCATTATTTATTTAATAGCATTCAGTCTGCTAATTAGTTATCTGTAGGAGTAGAAAGATTGAGCTGGGTGGAACAATTGTCATTAATACCATTCATATTCAGGGATATGAAACGATATCACCAATGCAGGTAAAGCTCTGAAAAGATGTGAAGGAATAATAGAAGCAAGGTAGACCTGATTATTGGTGAGCAGAAGATAAAAGTGATGGAGGTTGTGAGATGAGAGAAGGTTTATTCTGACTACATAGTGATTATAAATTTGATAAAGTTTGATAATTAGGCTCTATTGTAAGTAGATGAGATAGAGGAGGGTTTGAGAAAAATGATGAGCATAACTCTCTTTAAATGATGTAATAAGAGTAGAATAGAATAGAAACAGCCTTTATTCTGTTCGAAGTTAGTACCATCAGGCCCTCTCTTCCACTTAACCAATACACAATTACAATTTTTGTACACAATTAATTACAACTAACACACTTGAGCCTAAAACAAAAAGAAAATGAATTTAACTATTTAAAAGGAAAAGAATTACGTATTAAAAAAAAAGTATACAAAGCAAAAAAGTAATAAAATAAAAATAAGAACAAAGAAAAATCCTTAACTAATACAATTTTACAGACCATTCAAAATACAATATACTTAATATAAACTACATTATATTCACGTGCATTTTCATACATCATACAGTTTAAATAAAACAGATTTCCCTTCCTACATACCCTGAGCAAAGATATCAGTCCACATCCATACTAATCATGAAATGCAGCTTCAACAATGTTACAAATTGAGCACGACCATCAATAGCTCTAAGGGAATCTGGTAGTATTACAGTTCTATGCTTGGGAAAAATTAGCATTGTCAAACCCTTTCTTGTACTTTTTGTACTTATATCTGAGGCTAAAACTAACTTATTTGCTAAGTAAATCGACATTCCAGTTTTAAGGACAGCATGCTAGATCTAAAGGATCTAAATTCACAGACTTTTAAAAGGTATAATTATTGTTTATAGTATGGACTAACATGATCATCACGTTTAAACAAAAATAAACCTCATACAATAATTTTGAACTTGTTGGAGTTTATTAACCAATTTTACAGTCATGTGATTGACTACAGTGTAACAGTAGGTAAAGTATTGCATAATTAATGATTTAACTAAGAGTACTCTATTATGAAACGACAAAAAATCTTTCATTATTTTTAAAGAGTGAATCCTTGCAAATACTTTATTGCATGTCTCGGTTACATATTCAGTCCATTTTAATCTGTCATTGATTGTCAGTCCCATATTTTTAACACATATTCTTTACAGTTTACGGAGATTCTTCAAGTCTATTGTGTTCATCAGTCAGGATTAGCCTATATTAATGGGTTGCGTCTTTGATGTGTTAATTAACATACCTTATTTCAAGTCAATAGTAGTTCCTTATATTATATTAATTGCTACATGTTTCGCTGCCATAGGCAGCATCATCAGGCCAGCTAATAACATAAACACATTGTTCACACACATATCACAAAAAAATATAAAATTCTTGGTCTAACACAAATCATCATGCAGAACCGGCAAAATGAACGTAATGGAGGAGTTTGAAATTTATAAGCACCAAAAGATCAATCCGTCAAACATATTAAATGACAAACTGAATTTCACCTCCAACTACATGTATGACCTGATATTTGAACATCAGAATAGGACTAACATATCTGATAAGGAATGTTCAAAGTAGCAGTGTCCCATTCTAACTCACTCAGTGAACATGTGGCCAATATACTGTGAGGAACTAAAACAATTTTTAACTTTTAACGAGTGCCGGTTCTGCATGATGATTTGTGTTAGACCAAGAATTTTATATGTTTTTGTGATATGTGTGTGAACAATGTGTTTATGTTATTAGCTGGCCTGATGATGCTGCCTATGGCAGCGAAACATGTAGCAATTAATATAATATAAGGAACTACTATCGACTTGAAATAAGGTATGTTAATTAATTACAGTAGTTCTAAGGCAAAACAATGAATATTGATGTGTTAAGTCGTAATTTATGCTCTTCAGCCCATAGGCAAAATGGTTTTAATGTCATAATATGTCATGTTCTCAACTGTATTACCAATGTCATTAACTTTAGAATGTAGATATATCTGCAGATCATCGGCATACAGATGAAAACATACAGTATTTTAGTCTACTACTAATATCGTCAACTTTATACTAAATAATAAAGGTCAGAAAATGGATCCATGTGGAACTCCATGAGTTGCATCCTACCAAGCAGACGTTTCTTCCCTATCACAAACACACTGTTTACTTCTAGAAAAATAAGATTTAACCCAAGTTATGCTTTGAGGTGACAGTCCAATTTTCTTCAATTTTAAAAACAATAAGGAATGGTTAACACTATCAAAAGCTTTAGAGAAGTCAAGTAAAATTAATATTATAGCCTCTTGAAGGTCTGTGACCATCGTATATTGCCAGATACACATATCAGTGCTGTTGCAGTGCTATTGCCAGTCCGAAAGCCAGACTGAAGTGGACTCAGAAGATTATTATCTTCTAAGTATGTCATCAATTGCTGATGGATTATTCACTATAAACATTTATATAGGGGTTACCTATATACTTTATAGGCCTATAGTCTGATGGATCTGCAGGTTTAGATGTTTTGTTGATAGGGCGGACCAAAGTACACTTCCACACATTCGGAAATATACTATTTGCTAAGATGTATTGCACAGTTTTGTAATAACAGGTAATGTTGTGAATATAGTGCCCTTTATAAACCTAATAGGTTTGCCGTCAGCACCTACATCATTGCTACCCAGTCTACAAATAGCTGTTATGATTTCTGAGCCATGGACAGTGGAGAAATTGAAGCTACTGGTTGAATCCGGGAGACGTTGCAATTTAGATATTAAATTGTTAACAGGTTAATTTTATTATTTGAAGGAAGAGGTGCTACAAAATACTGATTTAATTCATCCAGAGGGATAGGATATACGCTTAGGAATGCAAATGTTGCCAATACCCAATCCTCTAACACTACACCATAGTACTTCTGATGATTTACTAGAATTGAATAACATATGGAATATCTTATTTTAGAATTCTTTATTTCCAGTTTTACTTTATTTCTAAAAGAATGGTACTGTTGCTTATCACTTACATCTTTAGACTTCTTTGATTTGTGGTAATACACATCGCGAAGGTTCATAAACTGCTGTATATGACATGACATCTAAGGCACTGGTAGCCTAGTTACTCACTTTTTTAACAATTGGGGTGTGTTTATCATATATCTCAAGCAGAAACTTTTAAATACTTCAACCATTTCATTTTGGCCGTTAGGGCTTTGTATTTCATGCCATGGTTTGGTTTTAACATCAACCATAAATGCATCATAGTTAAAATGTTTATGACTTCTATACGAAATAAATTTAAGTGAGGCTTTCGTACACTTTGTATTATAAACACAGTAAATAAGATTATGCGAGGAAAGGCCATGGTGGACAACTCTCACTGGATCACTAATAGCAATAATGTCTAGAAGTGTAGCAGAGATATTGGTGAAGTCGTACTGAGAGACAATAAAGTCATATTGCAAGAGTTAGACATGTTGGTCAAGTATGTTGAGTTAAATGTCTTAGGTCCCAACAAGTCAGTGCAAAAGTCGTCTGCAACAATAACATGACTGTATGAAGGCCTTAGTCCCACTAGAACACCTTTAAAGTCGGGTAAATGACCTATTTTGGGTGGGCGGTAACATAATCCAAGGAGGATGTTAGTACTGGACAATTTAACCCCAACAAACACATCCACTGGTTTTGCTGTACCTTTAAATTCAGAGCTGAAGAGTAGTTTTGGATTGATTGAAGATTTAATATAAATTTCCACACCCCCACGATTTTTGTTCAAATGGTCGCAACGAAAAAGCGTATAATCTGACATTTCCACTTCAGAGGAACGAATAATTGGCTTAAGCCAAGATTTGGACACAAATATAACACTAAAAGTTTGATTCTGAAAAAATTTAATGTACTGTGATTTGTGAAAGTGTCATGTGGGGGTCATATTTAACTTTAGCTGGCTCAATCACTCAACTATCACCCATGATAAGGACTAATGAACAACTCCCCACCCGAAGGATGCATATGACTTTATATAACAATTAGCATACATACAACTATACATACATAACTAAAAATATACAAAAATCCTCTAATAAAATGAAAACATACAAAAAAAAACCTATGTAAAGAATAATAAATATAATACATAATGTAAGGTTACATGCCAATTAACTCTGTAATATATAACAATAGATAAATTGGACAATATTATTAACAGTTTGATCAATTCTATTTTACAGATAGAACCTATATGACAACATTGACAAAACAAAATCACTTACATCGAAGCAAAATATTAAGAATACAATATATTGAGATACCCAAATTTATAATTTATGCTGAGATGTGGTACAGGACAATTGAAATTTCAGGAAATAGTTCACCGTAATGACCAAAATACGGACATGGAATGACTTATACTGAAAGACGGTCAAAAGAAGAAGAAAACCAAGCTATTTGTAAATTATAGATAACCTATAAAAATAAAACTGTTTACTATTAAAATCAATAAGAATTTAGTGTACATTATTATTTTCAATTTTGAAGAATCAACTGTAACTATTATTAAAGGAAGAGAACAAAAAGCCAATCAACTGCAGGTTAGCAACTTGCGGTTAATATATACATTCAATATATTATTAAATTTCCAATATCAACAATAAATGCCAAACACCAATAAACAAACATTGAGTCTGGAATATGAACAGCTATAATAGTAAACCAAATTTGTTTGCCAAGTTCAAACATAAACCCATGGGTTGGTACCAATACATGTAGAATTGAAATTTTAAAAATAGTATGTAATGGCCGCCATTTTAACATTTTAAATTCAATTTTCTAAATATGATTAGGATTCTATATGAGCACACTACAGTCCTCTATAACAAATTTCCTTGTCCTATCTTAATATTTGTGACCAATTTCTTATTTACTTACACACAACAACAAGAATGACGAATGGCGGACTATAAGTCAAAATAATTTTTCCGGTTGCCTGAGGCTATGAAATATGAATATCAATCAAACAGTTTTGTGGTTGAAATTTTTTGTGATTATCAAACTTACCCTATAATTCATTAATAAGTAAAGTAAGTAAAATAGAATAGGAGACCAGATTGTTAGTAGTATGTTTTGTTCTTTCTAATTGTTTTTCAAATATAACATCTAACTAACCCCAAACTTGGGTTTGTTTCGTAAAATATGTAAGAAATAGAGATAACATTTCCTGTATAAATCTTTGGTTTTCAGCTCTAAGCACTTTATTTTGCTTTATACTTTTATCAATTTACAGAAGGTTTATTTTGTTATTTGGATTTATGTTTCAGGTCTCCAGCTCCGTACGGCCCTTCCAACTACGGATACAACTATGGGCCACAAAATCCTCCACAACTTGCATTTTATCCTCAGCAAACACCAGTAGCCAGCAACGCTATAAACTATACACAAGTAAAGCAATCAATTTTCCTTAATAGGTAAAATTAAAAGTGATTTTGAGATTCTGAAAAACCAATTAAGCACATTAACAAAATCAAATTGCTTTAACCAACTTATTGGAAAAAGAATTAACAATAAGAATGGTAATTATAAAAATAACAGGGAGGGTAGGAGGGGAAAGATGACTATATTCCTCTAATTCATTTGTGCATATAAGGTGTGGCTATAAAATAACTAGATTAATATTTTTGACATTTCACTGTGACTTTGCCAACAATGGTAAAATGCTTTCCGCTCCATGTAGTATTAAATTTCCAAGCATATGAAACCAACAATTCAGCTGTAGCCTTTGTTCGAATAGATTATACAATCTAAGATTCATTGGAATAATGTTAGGCGTAAACATGGAGTTAAGTGTTAGTGTGAAATTCATTGTAAATCTAGGAACATCTCTCGTAGAAATATAGCATTTGTTAAAAGAAATATACGGTGATAAGCGTATATATTACACACTTAGGTTTTCATTCATTCATAAAATTTATAAAGGCAAGGAAAATTAATAAGATGATTTGGTGTACAACAAAAACATTACAAAAGTCTGTGCAATTTGTTGAAAAAATATAGTTCATTTTATTTGTTCCGCCCATTAAAACTATAGTCACTTGAATTGAAATCCCTGGTAAGATTGCCAAAGTTGGTAACTTTTTCTTTAACAGAAGCACTTGGTTTAACTGAAAATAAATATGTTATACACTGAATGAAACTGTTCTTCAAAAATTTCACGAAATTTCCTACCATGGCTGTTTGCAAGAATTAAATAAATGTTTCGGCTTAGTGTCTGATAAACGATTACTTATAATGGATTAATATTTGTAGTATGTGTTAACGATGGAATTAATTATTTTTATTTCTCTAAATTAGTATATTCTAACTATAAAGTTAATACCTTTTCTTGTAATATTTGCAGTTATCATCTGGAATTGATTAAACATTTTTATTCGGATTCAGTAATTTTGTATTTAATTTGTTTATAAGTACTGTATTTCTACTTTACAATAATTAATTGTTATGTTCTTTTTTAAAAATCATCTAATTCAATATTCTGTACTAATATCCCATATATATTATGTAGTAAAGTCCCTAGTGAGAACAATTCGTCCTCCAATATATTTTTTTTTCGCGCTGAGACATTCTTTGTTTTTTGTTGTTGTTTTTTCAAGTACCAAACAAGATTTTAAATTTTCCACATTGGCTTCCATTAGTTTGGCCGTTTTGTCATATTTTTCACATGTTCTTTATATTTTATATCTTTTTTCACATACAGTATTTTATAATGGTAATAATGGTATTGTCCAGTATTTCTACACATCAGATGTCAAAAATATAAGATTTTGAAAAATTTCCTGATCAGAAGTAGAAGCAGTTAATAGGTTATTTAGTAAAGAATAAATTTTAATTGAAATTAGTATTTTTCTTTTTATATTTTTTTGAGGATTTTATCATAGAAGATTGCCTCGGACTGTTTTGGAATGTACCAAAGCGTACAGATCCACGGTACTATACAGAATAAACAGTTCAAATGTTAATTAGTTAAATCAATTAACGGAAAAAAAATTAATAGTTCGAAGTACACTCCAAGTCACATCACTGAAAATGAAATAATATATGGTTTTTTAGTTTAGGTAATGTTTACTCAACAAATTAGTTTGACATGTTGATATAAAAGACATATATTGCTAAAAAAAACAATCGAAGTGCTAAGTTACTTTCAAACTACTTAGAAGTTGTAGAAGTTTTTCCTCATACCTTTCTTTTGACACATCCCACTTTAAAAACTAACCACTATCACCACTACGTAGCACAACCTCCTGAAGCAATGTCAAAACACATAAGCACACAATGAATCTCAGGATCCTATCTCAAATATTGTAGCACCCCTTATGAAACACATTACAATATGTTTAAAAGTTTTGAAGAATATTGGAGTCAATACAACAAATTTTTATGTAGTCCAATAATAAGAATAGGTCATTACACCATAGACCTTGAACCACAACCTTGCAGCTTCGTTTATTTAATATAGTTTGTTTAACTATAGTTAATAAAAATAATATTATTATTGTTTAAAAATATTGTTGATTAGGTATGTTGTAATTATTTCCTTCATCATTTTAATGAGGATTTGTTTACGTAATGTTGGATTTCCTAAAATATATGTTTGATGATTTTTGCAACTTTATTTTTTGTTGTTGTAAAAATAATGCTCTTAAGTTGTGTAGTTTTTAGTTGTTTTCTTTTCATGACAGTAATTATTATTTATTTATACTAAATGAGGTGTGACAGTGATGCTGCACTGATTAAGTTCTGTAGCAGACTTAATGTGTATGTAATATTTTTCTCCTAGTTATTGCTACTGGGTAGAGATGACTAGTTTTTTCTCCATAAAATTATACCACAAATAAACTGTAATTGTGGAAGTAAATAAATTTACAATCAGTCAGCCTAATGCATGTAGCTGCCTAATTTAGTGTAGTCTGTATATTCGGGAAGTAATATTATATAATCTACTATAATCTTGCTATATTCTATTATAGAATATAATCTTATTCTATAAACCAAGCCTGTCCACTCCAAGATTTGGTGCTGTGTTGTTTTAATCTCTAAAATTATTTATTTTTGGCCCTGTTGTGCAAACTCAATGTTTTGTGTATTTTTATTATGAACACTAAGTAGTGTGTCGTGAAGTGAAAAATTATGGCTAAAAACTATCTTAAGTGAAATCTAATTAAAAAAATACCTCATATTGTTAAATTATGAAAAAATCTCGTTTGTTGACAGAGGTAACCAAGGTTGGGGGGGGGGGGGGTTGTCCCTGAATTTTTCAAAATATTATATCTATTATTATCTAAAATATTAATTATTCTTTAAAAATATTCCACCAAACGAACACTCATTATGTCCTACTATGGAGTGATCTATCCTCAATTTAAATAAATATGGAGTAATATCTGGGATGACTCCTCAATGAATGAGATGAAGAGAATGTTAGGGTTACGGAAAAAATCCATTAGAACCATAGTGGGGTTGAATAGAATGGTTTCCTGCAGGTATTGAGAATTATAACTTTCCTTGTTTATATATTTTTGAGACTATAATCCACTGTTGGAAAATATGTGAAGCAGTGCACAACATGGTTTTTCATGACTATAATACAAGGAATTGTAACATTTTAAGAGACCAGTCTCATAGGCTAAATATTGGGAAAAAGCTTCCCAATACAGGTATTGAATTTATTAACAAACTTCCGGATAATTTAAGACTGAAAATAGATTCTGTAAAATTTATTAACAGCCTAAGAAGACTTTTGTTGTCACAATCTTTTCACTCAGTGAGCGAATTCATTCACAATACCAGGTGACTGAAATTAATGGTGGACACTCCACCCTACTTGGTGCATTTCTGTTGCATCAGATTGATATTATTTATTGTTGTTCACTTAAAGTTTGTTTTTGAAATGAAATTTCAATGCTATGTGTGTATCGTAATCATCTCTCTGTAACTTATTATAGTATTATTTGTGATACATTTATTTATTGCATATTTTTGTTCATGTTTTGGTTTTGTATTTATGACGGATTTTGTTATTTTGTGTATATATACTTCTTACTGACTTGTATTATACAAATACTATTTGTCAATAATAATAATAATAATAATAATCCAAGAACACGTACACATCTTCGAGATAACATCACTTGAGAAATCAACAATTTTAATGTGAACACACTTCTCATTACATCTGTATACATGTAGTGATGGATGAAGTTATGTTTGAGTACAGGTGGAGGACACGTCTAATATTTACTTTAAATAGGTGTTTTTTTATTTTTCCAATGTTTCTATATAGATTTATTTAGTATTACTTCCTTTTTGAACCAAACAAAATGTTTACGAAAATAGTAAAGTTTTTCCACTAGTACAAAGCTAAGTAAATAAATAAATAACTTATACCACCACAGCAACCACAACAATGACACTTATTGCTAGCTGTTTTGAATCTTCCAGAGTTTTTCTATAGATCTGATCCAGTTTTATGTAATTTGTGCAATTGATAAATGTAAAAAGGTAAAATTTTCTTGGATCAGTGTATTTATTTATATCAGTTATAAGCTAATATCTCGAAAATGATTTAATAATTTTGTATAGTGATTTTAAAGAAATTTAAATTTCACATAGTTTTACATAGCTGGAGATAGAAGATAGATATTAATCAAACTGATTTTACCACTGAAAAACAATTTTTAATCATGTGTCAAACATACATATTACTGTATAAAAATATTGTTTCAAATCAAAGGTTAGTGGCAAGAAATTTTAAACATTATTGTAGTAGAAGGAATTAGTCATAAACTTTGTTTGTTCCCAAATCAATGTGACGAAAATGGTGGAAGGAAGAGGTATTTTTTTGGCCCCAAGTTATAACTAGATAGTGTTTAGTTTTATGATTTAATTTAAATCACTCTAACATATCTTGGTGTTTTAAAAATACATTGATACCATCTTTACAATCAGGGGTTCACTATAGTTCTGTTAGTATGGGCTTGAGAATCCTGACGAACTCTAGCTAGACCTACAACTTTTTTCATATTGTCTTGAGTTAGATTGTTCATCATGATCAATGTGGTAATGGGCTAGTGATTATATGTTTTTTTCCCCTTATTTTCATTACCAAGAGGTTTTTGGCATCTAAACAACAAGAAAAAATACCATTGATGCAATTACTACCCTCAGATATTTTAGTACTTCCGTGTTTAATCTTGAACAATTATAAAAACAACAAAATAAATTAAATAAAATGTGCAGAATATTGAACAAAGTAATTGTGAATATTGTTGACGATGATTGTTATTGTTCCAGACTGAGGGGTATCCCTATCCAGACAGGAGATATCCCCTCATCCAGCCCCAGCCTTACTTAACAGATGATCCAGGATTTATTTACTCTGCCCTCTTGCAACCAGATGTCACTCATTACAACCCAGCTGATTGGTGGAAAAGGTAAGTCAATATGTATTTTACAGTCTTCTGTTAATATGCAATAGTGGTTCTCTAAACCTCTAACCAGTAGACCAGACTCATTGGTGGTTTTTATACATTCAATAAATCATTCTTGTAAACCCATTATGGTTTGTGTCATATGACAACAATATTTACAGATCAAGAAGTTGATGTTCTTGTTCTTGTGGCTGATTGTAGAGAAGTCATTTCTTCATCAAAGATCTAGCATTCCATGTGTTTGGTCCTTGCTGGTCTTTATTAAGCCTAGTGCACTCAAAGATTCTTGTCCGTAACAGAACACATAACTTGGCAAATGGTGCATTCACTCTACTGATGTACACCAAGTTTTTATAAATGTGCTACCAAGCAAAAATGTCATATTATAAGTTTTAAGTTAGCAACAGCTTCTTTTTTGAGTTTTAAACGAACCAACAGACCAACAAACAACAGTAAATAATACCCC
Organism: Aphrophora alni; assembly: GCA_963513935.1. Classification (NCBI taxonomy): domain Eukaryota; kingdom Metazoa; phylum Arthropoda; class Insecta; order Hemiptera; family Aphrophoridae; genus Aphrophora; species Aphrophora alni. The sequence continues at coordinate 48,925,105 of OY740775.1, read as the reverse complement.
AGCTACTGTAAACAGGGACACCAGTCACAGGGAGATATATTAAACGTCAAATGCATTATGGGTGGCTTGCTTCTTGTATTGTGATTGTGATTTACCATTCATTGAGGTCACAGTGGTAGTAAATATTATCCTTTACCCTTCTATGTATATAAACCCTAGAATAAGATTTATACTAATGACTAAAGGTACTTGGTGGAACTTAAATGAGATACAAACACAATATTTAATAAAATTCTATAATTTATTGAGTTTTGCTGATAATGTTTTCACCAAGTATTTTTCTAATATGTATAAATTGTTTGCATTCTAATATTTTTCCTTAGTCTGTGTAAGCTTCTTCGTAAATGTCATAACTGGTGAAATCATAATCACAAAAGGTCTATAAATTAAATATTGTATTTGTTTTTCATATAAAACCTAGAATGCTTAACTAAAAAAAGATCCTTTACCTGGCACAACAGGTATTTTCGGTACCTATCTGGTGGCCCAATCGGATGTGTGTGGATCCGACTATTGTATATATTTTACTCTAGTTCACATTGATACACACACATATATATATAAGTTATATGTAAGTGATTATTAAGTATTTACAAAATCTCAGAGAACAAAATGGTACAGTTTTATTATATAAATAATAATTTATTTTATGTTTTTTTGTAAAACTTTAAAGGTTTTAAAGGTAATTAATGTAAATGAAAACATAAAAAAGGTTTGTTGTGTCGTCATCATTCATAGATGATAAAAGGTCATTATTGTTAAGCTAATACTTACATTTCTTCTCTTTAATCCCTTGAAAAAATCTTGTAATTCTGTTTCACTATAAATCAAAGAAAAACTAAATATACCGGTACTCATAAATAAAAAATAACACAACATAATAAGTGTTTTAATATATATATAAAATTCAATAAAGTATTGAATACACCACAAGACAGTTTTTTAAAACATTACAGACTGCTCACAGAGTCGTACTCTAACTCCAATCCTTCAAGAAGTGAACTTATACTGAAATTATATTAGCATTTGAAGGACATACTTTTTTTCTTCTTTTTAGAAGTCTTGTGACTTACACTAAGTGGTAAGGTTGTGCTGTTCATGGGCAAATATTATTAAACTGAAAAATATAAATCCCAGATGTAACTTCCACCATGAGTCAGATGGTAGGTTAACTGAAAACAATCTCATCAGAGAAGAAATTCTTCAACATTTTGTTTTATAGTATAAAGGGAGGGATTGCCAAAACTATTTTGTCTAATGCAACTATTGGCATTCTGTGGAATATAAAGAACTAAATATGATGGGATTAAAAACTAGGTTTATCAAAATTCTACTTTAGACCTCAATAACAACAGCCAATCGGGATTTTTTTTTCTGACAACCAAGTGAGTCCATGCACTTGATTCTATCAGATGAAGGAACTTCTATTAATGGATCTGCAACAGTCATATTGAAGAGGCCCATTCAGAAACGTTATTTGGTATAGTTGTTGACACTAAATTAACGTGGAATAACCAGATTAACAATATTTGTAAGAAAATTATGTTCATGAGTTTTTATACAAAGAAACCTAAAATCTTTTTTAAGCCTCAGCACTTTAATGAAAGCATATTACAAGTTGATTTACACACATCTATGGGGTAAACTTTCAGTTCAAAATGTGTGCAAAGGTTATTCAAAAAACTATAAAAAAAAAAAAAAGCTGTAAGGCTTGTCCGAGGAATAAAAAATGGAATCTTTCTAACGGGCTTTATTTTAAATTTAAATGTACCCCAACATTAATTAAATGTATACATAAGTATAACATCAGGGATGGAAGTGACCTAGGTCTAGGCAAAACAGACTTGTCAAATATAAAAAGTTTGCCCTCACAAGAAAAGAAGGAATTTTGTTAATTAACAAACTACCACTACACCTTAAAAATATTCAAGGCCAGATGCCTTTTGATAGGAGTCTTAGACAATTCTTGATGTCAGGATCCCATTACTCAGTGGAGAAGTTCCGCAGTCACATGGGGTGTGTGGTCACTGTGTTTTCTTGGAGTGGTTGAACTCCAATAGTGGGATACTCTCGCTTTATTCATATGTTTAACTTTGAAATTTGCACAGTGTGTTTTCCTATTGTTGTTTTCGTGATGTAAATGTTTATTGTTGATTTTGTTGCTTGTTTATGATATTATTAATGTTTACTTGTTGATTCATTTTGAATACAGAATGTTTTAAGATTTCTTAGATTTATAATATGAACTAGACTCTTACTATACAATTTTAAATAATTGTTAGCAGGAACCAGGAAAATAAATAAATGATGCTTGAGGGGGATTATTTGGTGGTGATCTGCAGCTCAAAGTTATGATTACTACTTATTTAATGAACACAATAAACACCAATACAAGTTATTAAATAACTGAAATATTGCAGATCTCTGTACAATTATATATTTTATTTGTACAGGTATGCTAGATCTGAAGATGGTGCACAAAAGAAAAGAAGTAAACGACAAGCAGCAGGAGGTGATACTCAACTTTGTCCTACTCGGTCTCAGTTTGTGATGCCAAGAGCAGCTCTTAACAGTCAGGGCAATTGGATGTATGTTGTGAATCTGGAACGAGACCAAAACAGATTTACCCAACAAGTTCGTAGTGAAACATGCATGTATGTATTTAATTATATATAATTTAGAGATGGGTTGTGAGAGGAATTTTCTGTATTTGATATAATATGATCCTGATACTGACCAGTAATTTATACAACATGATACTGATACTGACCAGTACTTTATATAATATGATCCTGATACTGACCAGTACTTTATATAATATGATCCTGATACTGACCAGTACTTTATACAGCATGATATTGATACTATGATATATGATACTGATAAACATAATATCTGATACAATATGATACTTATACTGACTGATACTTGATGCAATATGATATTGATACTCAGTGGCAACGATTGGGTGCTAATGTTGAGGGGCGGGGGGAGGCAAGAGCTGAATTCCGCCAGCTGGTGAGGGGTGAATGTATGATACCTGTCAGAAAAACTCCTTCATTGTAGTTTTTTCTAGCAAAATATTATTTATAAAATGTAAAAATTTTATGAAGGTATTTACATTGTCATAAGGGAGCTATGTAAGCTGCATCTTAACATCAGTTTGACCTTAACATTAATATAATGAAAATAAAAGTCTTCATTTTCATCTACACTTCTACACAGTTTTCTATATTAATTGTGTTTATACAATGGTAAGCAATCCCAAATATGTTAAATGTTCTTGCTTTGTGTTTCTTAAATAATTTTTGTGTAGACATTATGATCCTGTAGAATTTTTGTGTAGAATTAGAAATCCTGAAAACAACCTCAAAAGTCTCAAAAAGTTTAGGTATACAACTAAATTTTGGTAATTTCCAGATGTAATCTCCAAAGTTAATATGAAAATGAATTTGCAGTTGATTTTTTAAATTATTTCCTGAAGAACACGTCAATTTCTGCAATAAGCTGTCATTGTCAATCCCGTAATCATCCTCTATAGCACAACAAGCACCTTGACTTTTTCACAATTGATAGAGTCATGTATAAAAGAAGCAACCAACAATGTTTCCACTGTCATAGCAAATTTATCTGTTTTTTTTTCAAAACTTGACTCAATGTTGTTATTGAATGGATAATATATTATTCAAAATGTTGTTTTTATGCAGAAGTCATGATGTGAAGTAAAAGTTGGATCAACATCTCCTCCATCTTCTGTGGAATTTTTCACATGGAATAACTGGTTCTTCAAAACCATTATTTTCACAAAATATCATCTCCTCAGACCAAACCTTATCAAACTTTTTATATTGCAAAGATCTGTAACAGATGTTACAATCCGATTGGCAATGTTAACAATTTCTTTTATTAAAACATCGTGATTTATATATATTTTGAAAGAATGTTTTACTTTTCAAATACTCATTACATGAAATTCAGCCTTACACAAATTAAAATTTGGTTAAACACAAAATCAAACCACGGACCTAACTGCCAACCTTTGAATCTGTTGGTTAAATTTCTTCCAGACTCAGTAATATTTCTGGCAAATGCTGTTGCACTTCTTATAAACTTTCATACCTACAGTTAAGTCTTGTGTCACTTAGTGCATTGAGAGGCAATCTTGATACTGGCCAATCACTTTTAGTAATAGTTAACTATTTTATCTTGGTAAATACTGCATGACTGTTAGATGAGGCTCCAATAAAACAGTAAAGTTGTTGTACTGTAACATTGAAAACATTGCGTTCTAAAGTAATATATATTTTTGTGATAACTTCATATGAGCAAGGTTTAGTGAATGCATAAACAGTGGACATATATAACTTCAGGATACTTTTCCTTTAATCTTACTGCCATACTTATATATATATTCCCATACTTATATATATATATATATATATATATATATATATAAAATACAGGAATTATATATATATTCCTGTATTATTTGCTACCCATAATAATACTGGGCTTAATGATAGAGGGATAGGCCTACTTCCTTCAGTACAGATAAGAGTAGATTATACAATGACTCCTATCAATACTTGAAGATCAAAGTGTTATCAAATACTTATTGATTTATTTAGATGTAAAATATTATTGATAAAACCCATGGAAAAATTACAAAGCAAAAAATGTATTACAAAGATATACTATTTGTGCAAAATATGTGATGAGAATAAATTACGAGAATGCCATACAGTAATTGGTGTTAGTGCACTCATGATTTCAACATGGGAACACACTTCATGTTGGGGTAGATGGGTGAAGTTAGTGACAAAGCCATTTTAAATATATATATTTTTTTTTGTATGAACAATAGCATTGACAAATAAATACTATCCCTTTTTTATAGAACTCAAAATTTTATTCTCGAAGAAGCTATTTGTATATAAATGTTAAAAGACATTTTACTATAGAAATGGGAAAAATTTAACTCATCTGTCTTACTTCATAAGTGTAACAAAGTATTAAATGATGCAGTTTAGTAGGTATTAGGTGAATTATAAACTATGAATGTTTAGCTTTGAAACTAGCCTATATTGTTTATATCTAATTTTTATTAATTCATTTTCAAATTGTCCTATTTTTCCAGATAGGCACAGTAATGTCATAAAATGTTAAGTTAATAAAATAGGTAGACCATACTTTTAAGATTATAGGTGAGTACCGGACCAGTCATGGCTTATTGGTTAAAGATGCCGGTGATCCTAAAAAGTAAACCTTAAGGGGGAGGGGGTCACTCTTCTCCTATCTTCATAATGTTCCTTTTTCTCAGAAATGGGTAAAGATAACTTATGGCAGTTAAAAAAAATTATATTAATAATTAAGTCTTTGAACATAACTGGAAATAAATTGTTGTAAGCATATAAGGGGTTATCTCTTTCCTTCTCCTCATATTCATCTACAATTTTCCTCTTTAGTTTATGTTTTGACAACTTATTTTCTATTGGAGCTCATCTTGACACTTTTCGGCTTTTGGAATGCGATGTGAAACTTACTCCATGTGTCTTTGAGCATAAGGGGTGCTGTGGACTCTCATTGAATGATGCCAAATGGAAATTCTCAGCCCAAATTGCAGCTATCATATCTTTGGCAGAAAACAAGTTTTTCAATATATCAAATTGGTTGTATTCTTGTATCTGCAGAATTGAGATGGTTGTTAGTCAATTTCACCCTCCCCACCTTATTTATATTTGGTGGCACCAGTTTTGTTTTGTTTCATTTTCAGTGTGGAATCCATTCTTTTCTAAATGCACCCCACACTTGTAAAACTAAATAAATAAAGTAGTTTTTATTGTATGTAATTACTGAATGTAGAAAGCTAAAGAATAAGGGTGAAGCAGGGCACCCTGTGCTCATTTCGTCCCAAGACTTTAAAACTAGTTCTGGAACATTTTCTTTCTTTTACACTTTCAATTACCAAAGACACTTAAACTATACATTATTTTAAATAGAAGATTTCGGACTATAATTTAAAATAAAGAACCAAAATTTGAATATTTTTCCATATTTCATACAAGTGACCCCCTTAAAATGTATTTTTGGAATAAAAACCTAAACTAAACTAAATAACCATTACAATATTAGAAATGTATTGTGTAGAATAACAAAAATAAGGTTAAACATAATAATAAAAAAATGTTATTAAAAAGCTAAGTTTGTGAAGAAAAGAAAATAATTCACATATTTCTTGAGTCAAAAGAGCTGTCTTACCGTTGTTGCAGCACACCAGTGTTCTGTCTGACCTGCTATAGCTTTCTTGCATCTAGACAGTTAATACGGGAATGGCTCCAAATTTGCGACTTCTGATTTTTCATTGCCAGTATTCTTCAGGTTTATGATTTTTTTTCTCCTTGGGGACAAATTGCTAAAGCTCTGATTGGCCTCCAGCACTTTGGCTATGAGCCTATTGTGTTTCCCTTTTTCTTTGTTCACCTTACACCGACCCCAGTGATCCAGGATCTTGTGCAGGGTATTCTTGTCAAAATTTATCTCTAGTTATTGTGGTATAAAGACTCTCCTTCTTTTGGGTTCCAGGACCTCACAATCAAACAAAATGTGTGCTGCTGTCTCAGGTACGAGACCGCAAAAACGACAGTTAGGTGAGATTTGTTATTATCCCACCTTATTTAAGTGGCTCCAGATATGGTCATGTCTGGCAATCATAGCAACAATCTGTCTCAGGGACTTCCTGTTATACTGAACTAGCACCTTTGTCAGTGTAGGATCTGGTCCTGAGAGAAGACGCTTACCCAGTCTCTGGCCAGGAAAATGTTTCCATCGTACGATGTGCTCTTTCTTGGCCAATTTTCTTACCGCTCGCCTTGCTGTTGAATGACTGATCCCGTAAGCTGGTTCTGGTACCACAAGACACACAGCGGCCCTTTTCTTTGCCAACAGATCTGCCCTCTCATTACCTTTGATCCCGCAAAGTTCAGATACACATCTCCCAGGTGCACCATATTGGCATTGGACAGGATGCATAGAGCATGTAGAGAATCCCATACCAATTTGGATGCTATTTCTATTGAGCTGAGGGCTTTAATTGCAGCTTGGCTATCTGTGAGAATTAGAATGTCTTAATCTGTAAGACCTTCTTATAATCCTTGATTAACACATGCTGTAATTTCACAAATCTTAATCTGGAATACTGTACAATACCTTCCTAAACTAGCTTTGAAAGTTTCCCCAGTGGTTTGACAGTATCCTCTCTTTCTCTATTCCTAAAAGTAGGCCTGTTACCAACATTTAAAACATATAAATTGTTAGACATATGAAAGCAAAGTAACGACTCACCCTTAAGGTTGGTATCACTGGTCGCCCAGCTATTTTGATGGTGTGAGTTGACGTCACGACCAATAAGTAGCCGTCTGGCACCAACTAAACTATATTGTACAATCAGTTCCAGTTCTCGTAGAGGTGGTAACATCTTGGCATCATTGAAGATGTAGATGGAACTCATTAGTAGCCCTTGTTCTCACCCCTACACTGCCAGCTGACCTGGATTGTTGTTATATCTCTGAAACAAAAATTTATTAATGGCAAACTATAGATCCCCTTACTTACTATTACATAAGTTCTTATATTAGGCAGGGAAATATAATAAATAAACTTACCTTTTGCATCAGAAAGTGTTGAGAGTAAAGCACCACCCACTAAAGCACTGATGACAGGGTCAGGCCGATTCACAAGCGGCCCTTAAGCGTGCAACGGGATTGTTGTGTTTTAATGACCGGAAGAATGTTAGTGAAAAGCCCCCAAAGAAAGGTCAATCTCTTCCACCTTATCATGGGTCATTCTTTTTTTTCTTTTTTTTTTTTTAGGGAGGAAAAAATGCATTTATGCAGATATCTCTCCTGAGAGATACTGTGGGACTCACCTTTTGACAAGCGACTATTTTACACTTAATATACACAAAATCGGACTCTTAACTCAATGAACGAACTAAAGCACTCGAGAACTGGCTGTCGACTGTGGTATGACTTTCTCCTCCATATTAATAGGGAGAGACGTTATTGATCACGAATATGAAGCTTTTCCATTTGATTTTAAAATGCAACAGCAATGCCTTTAGTTGATTGATATGGACATTTTGAGATTCCTAAGTCTAATAATGTAGTTTTTGGCAAGATATCTGTCTGTCATCTGTTATACACGCAATGCTCTGAAGCCCAAATATGTAGACTGATTTTAATTAAATATTAGGTGAGCACATTTTGACCATATCTCGGGACATTTCTTTTCTTTTTATGAATAATTCAAAATTTGGAGGCAGATGCCAAAAGACAAAACCTTTAATAATTTTTCTATCTTTTTGTTCAAATTTTGGATTTGAATTTCAAATCTTGGATCTAAGAATTCAAAGAAAATGGATTGGTTGTCATCTCTCCACTAACGCTGGTTCGTGAGTTATTGGTAAAAAATTAAAAAATCGGTCATGGGGTGTTATAAAATATGTAAGTTATATTAAAATTGACTATATCAATTTCATTCAAATTTTAGTGAAATATGAGGATTAATTCTTCATTAAACCTGTGTGCAAAATCGCAAGTAGAAAATATTACGGTTCAAGTATAATTTGTAAAAAAACAAAACTGAACCTTGACCGTTGTCACTGAAAGTTCAATTTCAATCAATACAATTTATGTTGAGAACATTTTTATGCTTAAGCAAAGCAAGTTTAGGCCCTTATTTAAATATATAACTATTTTTTTTCAGGTGAACTCGTTATTATTTACTTTTTGATTACCAACAACTGAACAAACATTTTTGGTGACGATAAGCTTTGGTTAGTTTTATTTGGTTTTGAGGAATGGATGAGTGAGAAAATTTATATAATGGTTTTTGCACAATTTATTATTTTTTTTTACTTTTTAAATATTTTTATAACCGAAAAACTAAATTTTGTATCAGATTTAACAAATTTTATAATATAACTATTCTATATTATTGTTCTTAAAATATTAAAAATAAAAAATGGTCTTTAAAACAAAAAAACAAAATACTGTCATATCCTTAACATTTGTTTTGTTGAAGATTAAAAAATTGGCCATGTCCTTTATATTGCCTACAAAATATTACACAGCAACTGAAGTGTTATTGTCATATAATCAATTCAAGATATACTAACAATCCATCTCATTTTAATTTTAATATTACAAATCTATATAGGTATTACGACATAAGTATTACTAAAACTTTCAGAGATATCTTTTTTCTCATATTAAAAATAAATCTTTTACATGATAAGGTTATTTTTGGTTTGTGACAGTGACACAGATTTTAATGTCACCAATTGAAATGTGTACAATATGAATGATAAAACACTCATTTGACTTAATCCCATCAACGTCAGCTATAAGTGGACACTGACTGAAAACATCTCATCTATTGCTTTTCATTTTAGGTCATACTTTGCGAGGCTGAATAATGGATAGTTGAAAAAAAAATTGCTCAAGTGTTGCTTTGACTCCTCTAGATTTTTTATATTCTCAAGTCAGAAACATGCAGGTACACTTCAAATATATTAGCTCTACATATAAATGCTATAACTTCATACCCCATCCGACAATACATCCTTGTGTTCACTGGATGTTGTGACTATTAGAGATATGTGTTATCTCAAGACTCCACTGGTATAGTTGGAGAGTGATTGAGCAAGTGGGTAGAAAAATAGGGAATCTTGGAATGCTCTTTGAAGAACCAGTGAATCATAGAAACCACACAGTGTATCATATCTCAACCTACAAGTCATATCTTGTTTTGACTGATCTTGCATATTTCAGTTTTTGGTATATTATAATAATTAATTATGACTGGTTAATTATCCATCCCTGAGGCTACTGATACTTTGGAGGGCCATTAGTAGTTAATTGCTATTCAAAATGTAAATCCATGGCGATTAATAACATGTGGTTTTGAGACCTACTTTAGCAGGATACTTTTCGCGTTTCGATGTGTAACTACAAGGTAATTTATTAAGGTTTACTTAACTTAATAAAGTTATTAGTAGTAACTTGGGTAATTGTTAATTAGTAATATTCTAATTAAGACTAGTTTTGGATCCAGTGTTAGTTTGGTGTGCCAGAAATGCCCAGATATGATTAGTAGCCAGTCTGAACTATGATAAATGATATCTATATGTCTCAAGGTTGGACAGTAACTCCATATTACCATCTTGAGGATTTTTTGAGGTATTTACCATTTATAGTAGACACACAATTAAACACTTGGATTTGGATCTAAAGATGACATTGTGTTCTTTGCGATCAAGTATATAGTTGCATTATCTATAATGCACCAATGACTCGGGATCCACTGCATATATCTTTACTACTAAGTTCTTCAGTATACAAATTTGAAGTTCTGTAAGCATCTGTAGGAGCATTTTCAGAAAGACTATGTAGTACATAATGCTCTACATTCTATATTATACTATGGTCTGAAGAAATTCTGCCTCCCAGATGAATCTTTTCTAACTACTTTATTTTACTCAGTCCAGACCCTCCCCAGTCTTTATATAGTCTATAATCATCATGGGGGAAATTTCTTTAACCTCTGTGGCTGTGAGGAATATAAGGTATAACAGTCATAACACTCTGCAATGTTTACAGAAGGGTTGTCTTAATTCTCTATTTCTTCTTGTTTCTTTTTTTTTTTATTGATTTATTTTCTTAATACATTTTACAAAAATAAAGTGCAACAAGTAATTATAAGAAAAGAAAAAGAAAAACACTGCTTCAAAAGCATTAAAATAATAAATATGTAAAAAGAAATAAAAATAAATAAATTAGAACTCTTTGTTAAAAAACAACATATATAATTTCAAAAGAAAAACAACTGTAAAAATAAATGCAGGTACCCTGTTTTGAGGTTACTCTCCCACACGTACATACTCTCATATACTCACACATACATTGGTATTTTCTTATATTTAACCTTTACAACAAAATAATACATACAAATCCAAAGCCATCCTCCTTTCCAGGTAAGTATACAATACGAATACAGTATATACAAACTCACTTTTATCCAAATACAACAGCAAATTTCCCTAACTAATAAAAACAATTTCATATTAAAATATTTGTAATATATGTTCTGTATCATCTAAAATGTCTTAACAGTTCTAAAAATGTTACAATTTATCACGTACTTCAGAATGTTATGAAATATTTTCGAAGCAACAAATAAAATTTCATGAATCAAATAAAATTTCATGGTACTAACTGAATGTTCATACCATACCTAGAATTCATTATGTTAGGATTGTTGGTGCTGATTACACCTGAGATGAGTGCTGGAGCATTATGGGAATGACTGAACATGTTGGCTAAACAACGTGCTGCCAGCAAATGTGGGTTTTGTATGACCAGAAACTGTTTACAGTATTAGTTGTGCAATGAGAAGGAAAGACTTTTGTGAGTGATATCAATTTCATGACACTCTTTCTTGGGAAATCCCGCAATGACAAGGACACTTGTCTGTCATGTTAATAAGTCCTTTAGACATGTTGTTATAATTACTGCTGGAGATATTATTTGTACAAGGAGCTTATTAAGCTGTTCATGAATACTAAGGCAATTGATTTCAGGAGAAGGAGAATCATTGAATTTCAGGATTCAGCAGCTGGAAGATTCCATGGATATGTTCTACTGGGAAACTATAAGCTTTTAAGTTGTAGTTTTTAGTTCATAGATTTATACTGGGTTGTTCTGTACTTCTATAATCTTTAGTACTAACAGTTAAATAATATGGAATAATAAATTTTTTATTTTATTTCTGTTTAGATCCAACCAATGCAATGGATTGTGTACATTACCCAATGGCTATACTTCACGTTGTGAACAACAATACGTTCAAAAGAGACTGGTAGCTTTAGAAGGCAGAGGAAATAATCTTTATACGGACACGTTCTGGTTTCCCCATTGTTGTATCTGTCAAATAACACAAACTAACTAACAATGGCTAACTCTGACTTACTATCATGTTCATTCATTATCATGGAATTCATTAATTATTATCATCATTATTGGAAGTTCCGAAATAATTGTGTTCATTAGTACGTTTTTACTTTTTTTAAAAACGTTTTATTTTACAATGTATGAAACCTGTTTGATAAGACAGTGACTTTAGTAAAAAGTGATGCTTAAATTGTAAGTTTCATTTTATCTTTTAAATGTTTGTCATCTTAGGTTATTGACACAAAGTTTCAAAAAATCTGTCTAGTTGAAAATTTTTGACAGTGAAGTGGATTAGTTTGTGTTTCTTTATTGAAATGGAAAAAAGTGTAATTTGAAGATATTGGAGTACAGAGTGAATTTTTGAGGTGTTAACCGTTGACGAAACATGGATCCACTCCAGAAATGAAATAGCAGTTGAAATAATTTTTTTCTTTTGGTAGATATAGTCCGAAAAAGGCAAAAATATTTCACCTACTAGAAATATTATATCTATAGCATAACCTTCATTATCTACCTGGAAAAGGAAAAAATGATGACAGAACTATATTATACCTCTTTATTGAGAAATTCTCCTACTATGATGATGCACCATAGTTTAAAACTGCTATGACTAAAATTGTCGAATTTCATTACAAACTACTACTCATTTACCATATCCTCCAGATTTAGCTCCTTGCAGCTTCTTTTTATTTGCAAAAATGAAGAAATGGTGAAACAAGTTTTGCATCAAACAAGAGGGGCATTGCTGAAACAAATACATTTTTTTTTCCAGAGTTCAAAATCATATTAAAAAAAAGCTTTATGAAGTTGTACCAAGTGAAATACTTCAAGAAATAAATTTAATTTTGGTAAGAAAAAATTCTTCAATTGTCACTGACTTATCAAACTGCTCTCATACTTTAAACAACATTAGAGTCAGCAACAGTTCTCATGAATTTATAAATCAATACAAAACGATGACTAGTTGTAAATTATTTTTACCAGAGATACTTTACAGCGTTATCGGAAACAGTATTGGTCAACAGTATATGTTGATCACATGGGATCCTAGTTTGTAAAAGTGTATAAAATTTGTAAATGTATAAGTTATTTATTTTTAATCAATTTGTATAATTACACCAAGGATAATCAAAAAAATTAAATGATTGCTATTTGTGTATTGTTTAAAGAATTAGATTATTTTAGTAGTTAGATTTAAAAACAAATAGTATGCAAAAGTAGCAATGGATTTAAACTTAAAATTTCAATCTAGGTTTGCCTAGTCGCAGTAATATTTTCTTGAGCAAATACATGAACTAGAATAATTGAAGAGAGCTGTATCAATGACTGCATCTATATATCAACAGCCTCATGATAATCCCTCATGGGTTTAATCCTAGTACACATTGTTTTTTTCTTTTTCATTTTATCAGGGCATTTGTCTGTACTTATTAACAAACCGGATTAACCTATTTAACTTTAGAACTCCATTGTCTGTTGTACAGTCAAATAAGCCATTATTCAATTTGTTATTGTTCTTCAATTTTATTGGATTCAGCTATTTTTGATAATGTTTCATAGCTAATGAATCATGCTTCAATATATTAGAAAATAATTTTTTTAAGTAAGAAACATTTGTTACAAAATACAGAAAAGTTTATTACTAAACAAAATATCAAATATACAAATTACATTAAACATTTTTTGTATATAATCTCTAAACATGTGTTGAGACAAGGAAGAATTTTGTGGATTTCTTCATCATAAAAGTATGCTGCATATCCATTTAACCAATCAAAAACTGTTTTAATATCCTCTATAAGCGTTTGAATCCACCTGGCACAAATATTTTTGTACTGGAGCTTAATAGAAACAATGTTAAAAATTATATTACCTTGAAACTTGATTTTTATACATTTAAAAATTATTATTTTTTTATAAGGCAAATATGATTGAAAGATTTTTCACATTTAAATAACAAAGATAAAATGAAATATACTGCAGGAATTGTCGAGTACCTGTAGAGAGTGTCCAATCTTGAAGGTGCTTTAAGCTCTACAGTTTGTCCAGTTATGATACACATAAGGTTTGTATTTAAAAAATGACTTTCGTACATGTTGAAAATTTAGTTTTGTGGTTTTCACAGAAATTTATAAAAGGAGTCACTCTATTTGTGTAGCGTAGCTAATTTATTTTATCATGATTATTGTTGTGGGTTTACTAGTTTTGCTTTATTTTGTAAATAACTAGAGAAAACTATATTTGCTTATTCAGTATAGAATTTTGGATCTTTTGTATAAAGTTTTGAATTTGGATGACTGTTGTTATGTAAATATAAGAAATTTTTTAAACTTATTTATAAATAATACAATTTTGTTTTCCATAAAAACATGACCCAGTATTTGCATTATGCTGAGTAAAACTGTATATAGTTATGAATTTATAAAAATATGCGTAGAAAACACAGCCTGGTAGTTAGGGAAATATAACTTTTTTCGTGGTAGGGGAGGAAAACCTTCAAAAGTGGGAACTTTACTACCTGTCATGACAACCTGGGACCACCTTCAGGAGTACTTCAAGATTTGGACCTGTTGTCATGTAACACTTTCTCCTTTAGCGGGAATCTTCCTAAATATATTTCATCACCCTTTTGAAATTGGAAGTTTGAGGAAATTATGTGACTGAGGAAACTGGGCCAGTGAAGTCTATTTTTCATGGCTTTCCAGCATTGACAACACCAAATTGTCAACAGTTACACTTCTCCACAGGCATTCTTCTGTTTCCTCCTTTTGGTGTTTCCATCTAAGGGAAACAATGGATAACTGTGTCTGCCTTAGGAGGTGTCTGTCACACTGATAGCAAAGTCTTTTTGTATCAACCAAAACATCCAAGGCCAGTGAGGATTTTGGTAAAATAGTGGCTACATTCCCCATGTTTCCTTTCCCTCCACAGTTTCTTATCTGTTATAATACTCTCTGTTTCTGCTGCTTTCCCTGTTTCTTGAATTAATTTCCTTTGTCATTTATCTAGGTAGCAGTCATTCATGATTCTGCAGTTGCGCCTTCCTGCCCTGAATACCTTGCAATTTCCTACTCTTCTTGAAGTGAGATAGGAATTATTTCAGCAATTACAAGTGCTACTTTAGTAGAAACTGTAAGGTATGCACTGCAGACACAAAGTACCACTCTTCTCTGTGCTTTTCTCAGGTATTTTTTGTACTTGCTGTAAACCAGTGGTCAAATTTATACTGCATAATGCATTACAGGATGATTACAGTTATTAGCACAGGGAGATCTAACTACTAGGTCTAAGGGTATTTAACTTCTAAGGAGGTTGTTTTAATTATATTTAAATTACCTTTTGCTAAATATTTCCATTTCAAATACAAACCACTCACATATATTTAATCCTCCTATATTTACTTTATAATCACTATTACAATTATTTCAATGATTCACAAACTGTACTAACATAAGAAATGAAATCACAATAGATTATTGCTTATTCTAAAAGTACTTTTAGTTGGGACCTTGAGATCTGAAAACACTTTACAAAGTTGTATTCTATAGAATACTGCACATACTTCTCCCGGCATTGTTGTAAACATTTCTAGAATGCCTCTTTGGTATAAATGCGTTGTTGTGTTTTACATAATATCTTCTTGCGACTAAAATATGATCATTTAGCAAAAATCATGTGAAACCATGTCAGAAGTGACTGCCTAAGAAACTAAATGATATGTTGTATTGTCATGATTCAGCTGCTAAATTCTCATTGCCTACAGGGGCCCTCTTGTCTTAACAGCATCATGAAGGCACCCGATTACCCCCAGATAGTATTCTGATAATGTGATTGCTCAATTGGAGTCAAAATAAATTTGTCATTGCTGTGTATTTTTGGCTTTAAAACAAATTTAAATAAGTTGTTTTCATAGCTTACGGTTAGTCCAGACTCCAGTCCAACAGCTATCTAGCATCCCAATTGAGTTTAACCTAAGTTATTATTTAATTTTTGGCAATGACTTTATTTATCCATTCTTTAGTTAGGATCATACATACTTACTTTACTTTACCCAATACCAGCTCTTGATAGGTCTGCCATTTGCCTACTAGCCTCCCAGTAAAGACATTACTGGTTCCTGTTTCTTGTCATTGCCAAAGCAACGTGTTAGTTGTAAACCATCCATCTTCTCAGAGTTCAGATCATAAGAGAGCTTACTGTACATTCTTCAGAGGACTAAATATATACACCAATCTTCTTCAGTGGGCAGCAAGGATAGTTAAACACAGTTTCAAAGTGAAAAGAAGTCACCAATCTTTTATTGATTTGTTTTTTTATTCCAGTTATTTTCTATGTCTCTTCAAATTTTGTCACCAGAAGCTGTTTTGACTAATTGATGATATTTTTTCCTCTTTGATTCTTTTGGTAAAAGTTTTACTCTTACATCGTTAGATATTTTTTTTACTTTGTTAGAGTGTGGTTGCTTTATTTGCCAAACTGTCCTCTGTTTCATTTCTAGGTACGCCAACATGTGTAAGGAATCCACTGTAGGATGACATATTTATTGATATTCTATAGAGCTCTAATAATTTATTGTATATCTCTTAAAACACTGTTAATAGTAGATGGGTTTAATGATATTGTGTGAATTTTTGTAATCACTTGTGTGCTTGGTTTATTACTGACAATACAACATGTAAAATTTTGTATTTATGTTCAGTACAATTTTCAACAATTTGTCACCTTATTAATACATTAACATGTCTGGAGTATCGCCATCTTCAAAAACTATTTATGTATTCTTTTTTAGGTATTACTAAACCTCTAATGGGGATGGTGGTACTCCTTAACACGTCAACTAGTAATAATATGACATGGCTATGAATTGCTGAAAATTGTACTCGACAGAAATCCTAGCAGAAATATATAATACATTTTTGTTTTGTTTACAAGACAAATTCTTTAATCAATAATAAGATTGAATAATATGTTTTATTATTACTTTTTATATATAACTAAACAATGTTAATTATTTAAATCATAAAGTGAATTAATGAATTATATTAAGTAATAATTTACCTTAGATGAATGTATCTGAATTTACCATTTCGTAGAGGTAAATGGCACTTAGCGTCAGGTTTAAGTTCGCCCACAATATTTACAAATGCCTACAGACATCTGTCATCATTTGTGTATATAAAAACTGTTGTTGTTTTTAAAGGCGAAAAACCTCACAGTCATCATCCTTAAAACAAAAGGAAATAACATAAAATAGAAACCCCTAACCTTCGAATATCTTCAGGGTTGGAAAAACCCACAGTTGGTCAAGAGAGATCTCATAGAAAATTCAAGAGAAGGATTCAACCTAAGAACATGAAGAAAGGTGTATTATTTAAGGTATCTCTGGATTGTCAAAACTGTACTTAAGATAAGTAAGGGGTGTTATTAACTGATACATCAAATCGTTTCATGAATGTGAATCATCTTCCTTTATCAAGTGAAAAAATGGAACATAATAAACATGGTAAGATGCCAACATAGCCTAGGAAACTGAAACTGTTAAACTAAGAAAGGATCTCAAGGCTGAGCGATCACAAGAACAGAATATATACAAAAGTGATCAAGCAAAACCACAAAACAACAAAACTGTACACAAGCACAAAAATAATCAAGACCAATTTGAACTGAGTTGATAAATTTATCAATACAGGAAGATTTTTAATAAGTGGGTAGTTAACCAAAGGTTTCATCTGAGTGAGGATTTAGTCTCCTCTCTTAAGGATTTCATATGGCCTTGTGTTCACGTCTTGTGGTGAATTAAACAGACAAATTTCAGTTTTACTTAAAGTAGTGGAATTTTTATTTTCGAATAAACTATATCAATAATCGATGGCTATCCAATAACATTAAAATATTTTACTTTTAGTGACACAATGGTTAAATATTAGAAGAAGTTTTCAACAATTCTTTTGTAAGACGTCACTGTAGTTTATTAGAAGATTACATCAAATGACATTATAACTAAAATTGACCCCAGTTAAGTGTCTGAGGTATTTAAATTGATTAGATTACACGTGTATTTGAAGAAAAAGGTAATTAGTATTCTCAACAAGTTCACTTATGTTTTATCATGTAATATATTTTTTTATATCACGACATTAAAACATAATTTTTGTAGGTTTAAGTATTTTTGTAGTCTTTATACAAAACTGTGATTGAACTGTATAACAAAGAAGAGCAATTACTGCCATTTATTGCATTTCTTTATTTGTTAAAAGGTTTTATTTTTTTTTTCGAAAAAAATGTAAGTAGACAAATTTCTTTGAATTGTTTTGTATTTATGTATTATTAAAATTATTGATTACATATTTTTTTGTACATATTCCTGAATTTTATTTATTCACACAATGATAATTGAAGGTGTTTAAACATTGCACAAATTTTCTCAACCACCAATTACAAAAAAAAAAAAATAAAAAAAAAATAATGAAAACTAATCAAATAAATGTCAGTTTAGTAGTTGAAAGTAAAATTGAACGATATAAAAAAAAAAACAATCAAATAAATCATGAACACGCCCTCAGTGTAAATTGTATTTGATTAAAAATCGAGTTTTTAATGAGGGTGATCAAGGTTCAAATTAATTAAGTCCTGACCTTGTAAAATCGCAAGTACAAAATACTTTGGCAAAAAACTAAAATGTAGGCCTACCTTGACAGGTGTCATTAAAAACTTGATTTTCATCTAATGCTATTTACGCTTAGGAAGTGAAACAAGTTAATACATACATATTTTCTTTAAAATGGCGTCCGTGATTCAATACAGATTTAACTGACGATTAGAGAATTGATAGTTTTTTGTGAACAATAGTTTTTAAGGATGGGATTTTGTACTGTTTATATATAATGATATACCTAACAAGAACTGATTTGTTTACTCAAGTCATATTCTGGTTTATTTGATGTTTTGTAGTGTTAGTCTAACAACATTTAAGACCTTACAAACAATACAATTCCTCAGGAACGCAGGTTTTATTGAAAAAATGGGTTTGCATAAAACGAAAATAAATTTATTTTGTACTAAACTTACATTTTTTCCTACCCATATATCTCAATACACAAACAGAAATATATTCTTTAATTAATCGAGAAAGTGATTAAAATTGTATAAATAAATAATTCATAAAATAATAATACAGATAATTGAAACGTTAACATAGGAGCCTTATACAGAATGTCTCATGAAGAAACGGACGACGTATTATACGAGTGAAAAATAAAGAAAACATTCTACTGTCCGCTAGAGTAAGGTCCCCTGAGCTCTGGCCTATCCGAAAATTGCAGGCGCTTACTTGAGTCGGCGCCACGATCCGTCGCTCACGTTGCACACGACCTTCTGCGCTCACATTAAAGGCCATTTCACACCGGCGTACTGAACGTCCTGGACGTTTGGTACGTTTTTGTCAAAATAAATCGCTTCCCATGCTATCAAATGAGCCATTTCACACCGCGCGTACAGAACGTACCGAACGTCCTGGACGTTTGGTACGTTTTTCGGAGGATCGCTCGGAGAGTGATTTTTCACAAACGTCCAGAACGTCCACGGCCTAGCGCATGCGCAATGAACACTTCGGGACCACGTGCTCCGCTCCTGTCATTTCTGCAAAACCCCGCGTCATCTGCAGTGTGTTTGTTGTTGCTGGTGTTTTGTGCATTCGTACCATGGAAGCGTTGTTGGAAGAAGTACGTGATCATCCTGTAATCTGGGACACAACCCTAGAAATATACAGGGACCTGGTTATGAAGAACGCAGCGTAGGAGGAGATTGCTGCAAATCTTCAGAAAGATAATAAGTTGTCATTTACTGTAATGTAATAACATTAGAGCAACGATTATATATTTATATTGTAATTTAATGGAAGTCATTATAGTATAATTATTAATGACCTCATTTTATATTAGTTTTACTAAAGGCTCAATTTAAAAAAAAAAGAATAACAATCGTATTAACTTTCACAGGCAAAACAAATATTATTTAAAATAGAAATCATGTTATGTTATGTTATTCTTAGAAATAGAAATTGATATATAATACTAGGTACAGTAATCTATAAAATGTACATGTCAAATACCTAAAAAGTAGGCCTACATGTAATATACTGCATTGCATCTAGGCATTGTGGATTACATTAATACAGTGTGCACTAATAATAAAAGGGAAAATGTGGTAAAAAAAAAAAAAAATACAAGAGCACTGATCGAGCGAAAATCCTGGACGTTTGGTACGTTGTTGGGCGGTGTGGAATGGGCGCGTACCGAATGTCCCAAACGTACCAAACGTCCAGGACGTTCAGTACGCCGGTGTGAAAAGGCCTTAACTGTCGCAAAACATCTAAAATGGCGAAGTGACATTTTCCTTCATTGCATCTATTTAATTGTGTTAGATCACTGCAATGATAAACGCTGATGCCGATCTTCCAAACGTAAGTGCTCGTACAACGAGAAAACTTATGAACAATCTAGGCTTTAAGTTTGTGAAAAGGCAACGCAGGTCGATCCTTATTGAAAGTGAAGACATAGTGCAATGGAGAAAACAATACCTACTCAAAATAAAGAAGTATAGAGAGCAACAAAAAAATAATTGTACTCGGATGAAACTTGGTGTGCTGCCGGCCACACTGTAAAAAAGGCTTGGACACCAACTAACATAAAGCTGGCAAAACAAGCGTTTATGGTTGGAGAGACTACATTTATTAATCCCACATAAATTAATAATAATTTTTCAGTTTTGTCAATAACAATACTTGTTGTATATGCTTGTATAAAAAAAATTAAACCGATTTATTTGATATTTTATAATTTCAAAATTCACTGCATTTTATGACAAAAGTCGTAGTGATATTTGTTTTTGTCAATTATTAAATTGTCTAAGCTAAGTATTTGTACTGGACTAATATATTATGAGTCAGTGCCTATTGTCTCCCCGCAGATCAGCTAAAGGATGCCCCAACAATGGGACCTGGGCCCGGGCAAGCTAAGCCGATTAGTGCCAGTTGACCGAATCTCTGCCTCACTCCGACCGTTCCACAACTATAATTGCATCTGCGATGGGTCACTCAACAGCTTTTGTACAGGGATGCCATATTAGCAGAAATAAAACTCCCTGCGACACGAAATGTTTGGACAGCGCGGAGCCCAGCCCTCAAGCCGAGCGCCTGCAAATAACGTGCGGTTACATCAACACACTGGTGCATACCGTCCTGGCTGAGGGGACTTCTTTATTCTCGCGGACAGTATATGGACGGCCTCTGCCGCTGAGTGGCCAGTGGTCTGAGCACTGCGTCTTCAGAATAACGGTCAAAGAGGTTTGGTAGGTCTAGAGACTTTCCGCTGAGCGGCACATTTTTCTGCTAAAAGAGTTTCTTAGATAGCCCATGATAGGTTAGATTAGGTTCGAAATTGACATGTTTCAGTCACCTTACTTTAGTTTCTAAAATATACTTTGAAGATTTAAAAAATAACATTAATTCAAAGTTTAAAACACATATTATTTTTATGCTTTTTCCGAAAAGATTTATTGGAACATGTTTTATCGTGTATTAATACTACCATAAATCTAGGAATGTTGGCCTATCTACCATTGACAAACGTAATAAACCTTTAGGTAGAGTGTCATAAGAGTTTAAACAGCGAAATAATGTAGTAGATAAATGTGCAGCTCTGCGGATGATCTCTAGACACACCAAAACCTTTATATTCTTGTCAACTGGAAATGCGGCGCTCAGAACACTGGCCGCTCGGCCGACACAACTTCATTTTTGAACGCCAAAGTTTAAGAAAGCAGTAGACTACTTCAACTTGTTGATATTGTGAAATTTTGAATCACCCTGTATATGCAGAGAAAATAAGTGACGGGTAAAAACATCGGGTATTCACTTAAAGTGTCTGTTTTGGCGTCCAGTAAGTCTAAACAAGGGGTATAATATGTAAGTACTGTACAACTAAAACTGTTGTCATGACAACTCCATGAAAGAGTTTACCATTCATGATATGGAACACCTTTCCTGAATCCTTTACCTACGCTATAGGGGGCCTAATAACATGAAGAGAGGAAGTTATTAGTGAGTAAGAATCTGACAATTTCAGAAGCTTAGGTACACAATTTTCCAAATATTACATATAATAACTTTTTAGTAAAAACACAAAATTACCGAAGGTGAAAAAAACCTTCTCTGGATCTGTGTTTGCATTAACTTTTTTCCCTTATCTCTAGCTCTACAATAAGCTCTCTAAATATGAATCACGTGAAATTTTGAATCACCTAGATCCCTCTTTTTCAAAATTTCCCTTCAGGTCATTTTAACCAACTCTTGTTCTCTCCCGACCCTGACGCGGTATTGGAGAACTATGTGTCTTTACTTTACGTCCTTTTCTTATAAGGCGATGACAACAGTGATGTATTCACCTTTAAACAAAAGGAAAAACTTCTTGTTAAAAAAAAAATACAGAACAGAACTCTGTAATAGTCCACTGTAACAATCAGTAATTGACTAAGTCATCTTTCAGTTATAATTAAATGAAATATTTGTACTTGGAACTTGTCCAAGGCAAGGAAAGGTATGAAAAATAAGTAAACTTAAAAGTGGTCTATAAATTGTATCATGAAATAACTATTTTTAAGCTTTTGAACTACTTATAAATTTATTTCATACAGTAAATAAAACAGTCAAAAGTAGTTCCTTTCAATATTATTGTTATTTTACAATATTTAGTTGAATAAAAAAAAAAGTTGTATATATTTTATGTGTGTGTGTTGTTCAGTGTATAAGGTACATTATAATCAGAATTCTTCCATTGAAGATTATGTTATCGCGTAGTATTTGAAAAACAGGTGAAAGGTTGCTTATAATTAATGAATCTTTGACACAGTACTGCAATAGTCCCAAGTGAACATTTATTTTATTTTTGTTAAATGAAAAACCTTTCAGTTTTATAAAAAAGAGAGTAAAATAGCCCTCGAAAACATTAAAAAAGTCAAAGTTAGAAAAAACAAGAGTTGGTCAAGAGAGACCTGATTGGAAAGATGAAAGAGAGGGATCTAACCCAAGACTACATGAAAAATGATACAGCGAGGTTCCCTCGGGATTTTCAAAACCGTACTCACTAAAGTGAGGCTCTGAGTGTTGCAAACGGACTAGCTTAACACAAAAAGAAATTTAAAGAATTTTACAGGATGGGTCTTGCAAGTTGCCGTTTCTTATTAGAATTCGTAACTTGAAGAACTTAATTTTTTACTTGTGATTCAGCTTTAACCTAACCTAACCTAACCTTACCTAACCTAACCTAACATAACCTAACCTAACCTACCCTAAACTAACCTAATCTAACCAAATCTAACCTAACCAAACCTAATAAAACTTAACCTAAGCTAACCAAAGCTATCACCTCAGTTTTATGGGTTTTATGATAGTTTTATAGTAGTTGTATGGTATTAAATTCCATAAACAGAGGTGTTTTCCAATTTTATTGATGTAGTAAATAAGAAACTCACATCTAGACATCTTATCGTACGTTACTAAGCGAAGAGATAGATACATGTCGTCTAATATATGTAGGCTATCTAACGATAGATGTGCACACCTACAGGATTTGATGCAGTCTTGTAAGATTATTATCGAGTATCATTCTAGTTTGCACCAGTCTTTAGTTTTATCTCGGAATGATTCTGTAATTTATTTTAAATCTTCATGATATAACCAGAGTAGTTTTCCTTCATTAATTTCAACAGACGCACTTATGCACACATCTTATATTATAACGTAGAAATATGTCCTTCGTTTAGTGACAATAGTTTAATAGCCCAAGGGTTTAAACTATCAATTACACTAATCACAAATAGGAGTAATTAATGGGGTACAATTATTGTAATCTAGATATCCTTGAGTAAATTTTCCTTGAATTCTGTGTAATAAAAAGGGCTACTAGCAGTCCTCGCCTTATAGTTAATGCCTTGTAGTTCTAGTGATCAGGTATCTCTCAATACGTTTTGTTAGGTGTTCTGTGAACCAATTTTCATTTTGAAACATAAAAAGGTATGAATATACATTTTAATTAACAAATTTTACTGTCGGTTAGTTAGTAAAAAATATTAATTGAACAATAGTCTCGAGCAGTTTATAAGTAGACAAATTAATGTATTCTGAAGGAGTTAATTTTGTATTGTTATAAGCAACGAATGTCACTGAATTAAGATGGGAACATGAAATTTGGTATATTGTGTTTATATTGAAATTCAAATCTAATTGAGAATGATATAATGGCGGTTGTTTTTTGTTTACGTTCCGTGTATATAACACTAAATTAGATAAAAACTGCAGATTTCAATTCTGCATGTAATGGTATCGTCCCCATCTCTCACAACGACAAATAGCCATAGAAAATATGATTTTAGAAAACTGACCTTCAAAGAAAATGAGATAATAATAAAGAGATCCTGCTAGGCTGTCTCTGTCACGAGTTTAGCGCAGGACGACAGGAGGTTCCTTCACATCGAGGCTGGTTAGGGCCGGGACATTATACAAGCAATTTTTGTGAATATACCGTTTGACTCTATTTTTAGACGACAACTATTTGCTGTCTTACTTTTAAGAGACTAATCATACGCAATACAAAAGTCTGTTTGACTATGGTTTTGATATTAAATTCCTCCTTAGCGACTTGATTTTACTTTGAATTTGTTTAATTTCGCCAAAACCTCTTTCAGGGATTTTGTGCTTTTCAACTTTTAATTTTTTAATATTCTCTCTTGTAAATGATGCTGACTTACTTTTAAGAGACGAATAATACGCAATACAAAAGTTTGTTTAACTACGGTTTTCATATTAAATTCCTCCTTAGCGATTTTATTTTACTTTGAATTAGTTTAATTTTGCCAAAACCTCTTTCAGGGGTTTTGTGCTTTTCAACTTTTAATTTTTTACTATTCTCTCTTGTAAATGATGCTGACTTACTTTTAAAGAGGCGAATCATACGCAATACAAAAGTCTGTTTGACTATGGTTTTCATATTAAATTCCTCCTTTAAAGATCTTATAAATTTCGTATTTTTCTAAGACATCCATATATTCTCCTTTCTTGCAAATGTGGAGTTGTTCAAAATTAGTCCTAAATTCAGTGTATGAATGGTCCTCGTCAAAAAGTTGGCGTGTATAATTAGATTTAATGCCATTAATGTTCTTCTTTGCCAGATACTCTTTGAAAAAATGCACGTCCTGTTTGACCTATATAAAATTTATTGGAAAGATCACATTTTAATTTATAAATTTCGGTTTTGAGTTCTAAAGGTGTCCTGTTTTTGGCTTAGCAATTTTTTAATGTTATTCTTGGTTCGAAATACCATGGTATTATTAAGTTTTTTTAAAGTTGTTGGACAATATTTTAGGTAAAACGTTTCCGTTTTATGATTTTTTTCATTTTTATAGGTTTTGTGGATTTCCTTTGTTATTTGGTTAGAATTCATTGATCATTTCGCCTCTAAATCCATTGGCCTTGGCGATGCGTTCAATAACGTTAAGCTCATCCCCATCAATTCTATTGTGACCAATCTATGTACCATCCTATGTGGTAAGCGGCTGTTTTCTGAGACATGGGGGGGGGGGGGTGAAATTGCATGTATGGTGGTGACAGTAGTTGTGGGTTTTTTATATATATTAAATCGGAATTGGTCTGCTTCTTTAATAATTGTTATATCAAGAAAATTTAATCTGTTGAAAACTTCTATCTCGCTTGTGAATTGTATACGTTTGTTTACACTATTCATGTAATTCTTTAAGTGTTCTATTTGTCTAACCGAGCCATTGAAAATTATGAATGTATAATCAACATATCTGGCATACGATATGATTTATTCACATTTGACAGTAGGTATGCATTTTCATAAAGATTCAGATAATAAACCCGAAAATGATGCCCCATGACTAGACCTTCCTTTTGAATGAAATAATTGCTATCAAAGGAAAACTAATTCTGATTTACGATTATTGCCAACAAGTCGATTAACTCATTTATTTTTTGGATGCTCAATATGGTGGTGTTTTCATTATCTCCTGTGATTCATGATTCGGTATATAGGTGTAAAGATTCACTATATCGAATGACGCTATTTTATAATTTGGTTGTCACTTGATCTTTCCAATTTTGTTTTAAAAATCGGAGCTATTTCTGGTGCTGTGATTGTTTTCTAATTTAATACTTTTATTTATGATTGAAGCTGGAGTTTTGGCAGTCTTGTAACCAGGTACTGTTGTGAAATTAATGTGAGGTCTAATGGGTATATTATTTTTATGAATTTTGGGCAATCCTGTGAAAAGTGTGGCCTGGGCATTTATCGGTTTGAGCATGAATCGTGTTCTTTGATAGAATAGGTTTGTGGGTCTGTTTATCTGATTATTTAAGAATTTAAAAAATTTCGCTGTCGGATCTTTGGAGACAATCTTGTTATTATTTATGAATTCGTTTACTTTAACCTTGTATTCATCTATGTTCATTATCACCGTAGTGTTTCCTTTATCGGCTCTTGTGACAAACGCGTTGCCATCGCGTTTAGTTGGTTTTTTATCGTTTTACGAACTTCAATTCATATGAGTATTTAGTGCAGATATTGTAAAGAAATTTTGTTGTGGTACATTTTATTTAGTAGTGTTTTGAGTTCGTCATTAAGTAAAATTCTAGTCTCATTATGCATTTTCCGTTCAGGTATCGATTTTAAAGCTGCCCCAGCCTCTATGATCTCGTTAATTAAATGTTTTTTGTTAGAATGTGGTAAGTTGTGTTTTAGGCCCTTATTAAGAAGTCCTATTTTATTCTGATTAAATGAGATGTCGGTCTGATTATAAACTCGTTCATAAAACTTGTGTTTACATTGAATATTATCCGATTTACAATATTTGATCTTGAGGGATTGTAGCTTCATATTTTGTTTGTGTATACTTTGCTTTAAGACATGCCCGACGTATATATTGACATAGGACAAAGTTTTATCTACCATTGCTAGGTGTACTGTGTTGATAAGAGACAAATGAGACCTATATAGTTCCTTATTTAATGCAATCTTTTTGCGACACAGATACAGTATTTAATTTCGTCTTCTTTGCGCATGTTCTTAGGTTTTTAACGCGGTTTTTGCTATTAATCTTAATGAGAGCGTAAGTTGGTATTATATTGTTATTAATACAATCCTTATTAAATGTTATATGTATGTCTGTCGCATATGTTAAAATCAAGACAAGTCACGTGGCGGAGCACATATTATAAGGTATCTTATTGTTAATTTAACAACTGTGACTTGTTTGTCATAGTATTTCAGAAAACCCTGTATATATCTTTTCTTAATCTAGAACAAATTGTGAGATTAGACTATAAATTATTTTAGTCAATAGCAAGTTGTTTTAATAAAAATAAAATTATATTTTCTTTTCTTTTATCTCATATTCTAGTAATGTTTTTACAAAATGTTAAAATTTATTCTTTTCTTATTTATGACCTTCTGTTTTTATCTATTTTATTTAAATGAACTTATAAATATGATAAATATGTCTTATTAAATTATACTTTTAAAACAGATTTTTCGATAATATAATTAACACCTTACTTGGAATTGAATTTTACTTATTAGAATTTTCAAAAACTTGTGTAAAGATTTCATTAGGTGTTTTTTCTTTCTACCTTACTTCTGATGTCTTCGGCTTTTGTATTCTTACTTGACAGACATCTTACAGTCATTGACTTTGGTTGGTTATTCTCATAGCCTTCCTTGTGTTGGGTTTGACTCAACTCGCTGAGATTGTCTGCTGAGCTCAAAATCCCTTGAAGTCACTTCATTTCACTGGTTTATCAGCTACAGACTTGTAGATAAAATTTTACTTGAAAGTTCTGAAGTTCCAAGTGATTCTTTATTCGTTACGTTATTTTTTTGAAGTGTAAACTTCTTTAGACGCACCAGATGCAGACTTTTTTTTATACGCGGTGAATGGGAATAATAATACATAAGTATTTTAGTAGTTTATACATATCCACACAAAACTGTTGAAATGAGAATGTATTTAAGCATCACGCTTGATTGTCCAGTCTTTTTCCAATATATATATATATATATATATATATATATATATATATATATATATATATATGATGAATATATGTAGTATGTATGTAATAATAATAATAATAATAATCTTTATTTTTTAGATGAAATTAGGATCATAAAGTCCTCTCTTCCACTTAACCTCTAATAAAATATTACAAAATACATCAAAATTAATACAGTAATACAAATTAAATTAATAGCTAAACAATTAAGAAACTATAAAATAGTAATTAATTTTAAAACATATTATACAATACATCAAAATTAATAGTGAAATTAGTTAATATAAACAAGTAAGAAACCATAAAATAATAATTACTTTTAAAAACATAATATACTAAACTTGAAAAACATTTATCTTCAAAGTAAAATATAACTAAAAGTAAATTGTGCTTTACAAAAAATCAAATATAAACACACTCACACTCCCAAAGACACATGCACTCAAGAACACTGGCCAAAACACCGAAACCTACTCAATCAACCGAAACTGCACAGAACGGTCGTAAAACCAAAAACAAAAAATTTTCTTGAACTGAACATGATCCTTGATGTCTTTCAAACTCTCTGGTAATGAATTCCAAAGCCTACACAATGTCAGTGTAAATGATCTCTTAAGTCAGTTCTGTGTCTGGGTGTAACTAATAATGAAGCTCCTCGTCGTATGTCAGTCAAATTTATATTTGAACTAAAAACAAACCTTTCAGCCAGATAACGAGGTATCCCAGTGTACAGAATAACGTGCAATATCAAAAAAATATAATAGTTTCGATAACAACTAAGCTTTTGAATTGAAATTTGTTTATAATATTTTGTAACATTATCATCACGTTTTAAGTTTAAAATCAACGCTAAAAAAAATTTTGAGCACGATTAAGTTCAAAAGTTCATCGAAAAAGACTGTAAGCGAGGTTTTTACATAGAATGTGCTTATTTATACGGAAAAAAGGCTCGGGTCCACTTGGACTTATGTTACACGAGATGCCCATGAATTTAAGTGGTGACTTCAATATTAGTTTTGTTTCATCGCCCGAATCAGAGCGACTCGTTAATTTCCTAAGGAAAAATTGAATTTATATGTATCTAACGAATCATACAAAGCAATACAAGGCATTACTATCGATGCAGTTTTCACAAGATTTCTAGAAAAATTTGAATCAAGAATATTCATTTGTTATTTCAGTTACCACGAGACAATCATTTCTATTCTAGAGTCGTCATATGATTGTACTAATGATAATATTAATGATAATGAATAATGAATAAAATTATTTAAACTATAATCATGTTAAATAAAGTATTTACATTATGCAAATTCTTTTTATAAATTAATATTGGTAATATAATATTATATACTTATTATAAAATAGTTTACACTTCTACCGTCTGGTATTTAAAGGACACCTGTTTTTCTACTTAAAAAAAAATGTTATTCTCTCTCTCTCTCTCTCTCTCTCCCCCCTCTCTCCAGGTTGAAATATTTATTTATTGAATAATCTATTATTATTAGAAGATATTGAATGTTCATTCTAAAATCGTTGTAAGTTCATTTATTGTGAATTAA
Source organism: Aphrophora alni (assembly GCA_963513935.1). Classification (NCBI taxonomy): domain Eukaryota; kingdom Metazoa; phylum Arthropoda; class Insecta; order Hemiptera; family Aphrophoridae; genus Aphrophora; species Aphrophora alni. Next base: position 48,895,412 of record OY740775.1, on the reverse strand, counting down.
AAAAAAAAATTCTAAGTCCTTTTATACAAATTTAGAGTAATTAATAAAATATTACATGCTGGTTAACCTTTTCAGTAAAGTGATCTCTGAAAAAGGTGTGAAAGAACTTGTATCCAAACTTCTACGGGTTTTTAAGGAAAACAACAGTAACAACTTGATATCTCTTCTAACCAAATTGTCCTCTTAGTATTTATATTTTGTTTTTATGACCTAATTTAATAATTACAATTCTCATACTTTTTTTCTACTGATTAGGTAATTCTCTATTAATTGCCGTTTTCATAATTACTAATTATTCAAATGTGTTTGTTTACAGATTATTTTTAAACAGTTGCAGTAGGCAATCTATCTCCCTCTCTTACTCATCTGACATTTACCCATTATAGTTTTGTACTTTCCTGTTACTTTCAATTTCTAAAGAACTTATTCCTCCTTAAAACTGTTTTTCCACAACTTCAGTTTCCCTGAATAGATTTTCATTTTGTAAACGTCATTGGATGAAATTCCTTCTCTAGATTGCTATAAAATTTGAATGGTAGTCGTACGATGGAAAAAATACCAGTTATGACTAATTGTAGAAGTCTGTTATTTTCTCTCTCTTAACTATACATCATCGAAGACAAGATCAAGAGTATGACTTTCTGTCTCTCTTCTTCCTCCAATTATCAATCACAACTAGTCTCTCTTATTCTGACCCAAATGCATGTATACTAGATCTCTGGTTTCTCTCTCTGCCAAGAGCTTGGAATCTTAAACTTTAGTTGTTCACAAGAGGTAATGAAAGCATCCACACGCACCACTGCCACTCTTTCTTTCTACTCCAGTTCTTAATTTCGAAGCACTCTATAAAAAAATTCTTTAATCTCTGTGATACCACAGGTTATGATTAAAGCCACCTTTTAATTGTTTGTCCTCTGAAATTGGAACCGTGTTAATCAATTCGAACTTTCTTCACTGGATTATTGCTTCTTTACAATGAATGTATCTTTATGCAGAATTGAAAATTCATATTTTTTTGGCAAAATTATGCCGATTTTTGTTAAAACCACTTGATACATATTTTTACGACCCTAAATTGTGGAATTTAATCTTTTTTCACATTGTCTTACAAAAATATCTTTTTAATTCCTTAAATTATTGTCATGTTTATTTTACGAAATTTACTTATATTTTTACCTATTCCGTTATATTCATTTACTTTAACAAACAATTTATTTCACAACAATTAATTCAAAATTGATGCCGATTTGTCATTTTATTGGTCTTATGGACCTCTATCAATTTCAACTAAAATAAAAAATAACTCCTTAAGATTGATCTCGTTTCATCAAAATCACTCGGTATTTAATTATGTAAACCTATTTAATACATTCCTTTAGTAGTTAAATTTATTTTTTTAACGTAAATTTTAGATTTTTTTTGTGACATTTTTCGATATAACATTTAAAATTTAAATATTTTACAATTTCTATTTATGCATTCATCTATGGTCTTTATTAATAAGAAACAATCAGAACAATTTTTAATTAAAATCTAATTCTTCACTGTTTCCTAGTTTGAATACATAATCACCTATTTTTTTAAACTAGTTATCTGTTTGAAATCTACTGCTTTTACTTCCAACATGTTAAAGTTATTTTGATTTTTTAAATATTTTTTTTAGAGAATTTTCATAATTTTAAAACTCATAAAATTAAGCTGATTCTAAGCCGTCTCAGAGGGAAGCGAATGCAAACTTAATTAATGTACAGTGTGTTTAAAAAATATGGAAACCTCTTAATACTTCAAGAACTGCCTCAGATAGAAAAAAATGTTCGACGTCTAATTTTAAAACTTTATTATCTGCAGGGTTGTACAAAATTTTAGTGTATATACAGAGTGTTCCAAAAATTAACAAAACGTAATTATTCAAAATTTTTATTTTGAAATACTATTTTTAATTTATCTTGAATGAAAACCGAGTTATACCGTTTTATAATTCGCAATTTTGTAAACAATATTAAACGTTTTCTGCAAGGCTTAGTGAATAATTAATTATTATTTGGTTACGGTAGTCTAAACTATATTAATATATTAGTTGGTTTTTCGGTCCTTTAGGAAACGTTAAATTGTTTTGGTGGACCAAAGATCGCTTTGAACGTGTCGTTGAGTAGGGTCTGGATCTAGTAACTATAAACTATCATATTTTAAGTGGGAGGTCATTTTTTGATAATAACTTCGCTTTGTAATTGTATGGAGGTGGGTTAGTATCATTACATCCAGAATTGAAATTTACAAATTTGTATATAATACTATGTTACGAGTTGAATATCATGCCAGGTGTGACTAAATAACGGTTTAAGTTGGCAGCTTATTAGATATTTTCAATTCAATTTTTCTTAATTTCAACAAAGTTCTATATGAACACAAGTAAACTAAAATTTGTACTTTTATCTTTATTTTGTGGCCGCTATCGTGGTTACGAACAGACGAGGACATGTCGAAAATAATTTATTTCGGTTTCCTGTAGTTAGAAAAAACGGATATATAAATTTTTGTCGATTATAAAACTTAACTTAGGCTATACTTCGTATACTGGGTAAGTACAATGGAATATTAATCCAAGGTCATTACAATATTCCAATTATAAATTTCAGGTTAACTCTATTATGTCTAGTCCATATTTAGTAAACATTTTTTTGTGTATGATAATTTGAATAATTTTTCAATTAGGCACTTCTTGTGTCAACTCTCATGTGACAATAACAAGGTACAAACTTATCAAGAAAACAATTCCATCGTAAAATCATGTACAGGTTTTTATGAAAAGACCCTCATAACCAAATTGTATAACAGTTGATGTACTTACCCAGCCCCATCATAAAATATATGGTTGTTTCATAGGCTACATAGTAAGAAGAAAGTTTTGTGACATGTCTCGTGTTTTATAGGAAATAGTTTGACGATTCCGAATTCAAAAAAGGAGTTGTCCAAGGACATTGATATGATGCGCATCCTACGTGTCGCGCTGTGTTGTGTGTCGTCTGTGAAATGTATTGTTTTGTAGTTGATTTTTGTTGAATTTTAATGTATTAACGACCAAAAACGAGTGAAAAAACTCGTGAAGATGGAGCAGCTGTTCTGAAACGCGTTAGTTGTAATATCAAGAAGGGCGGTTCATGAGATCCGGTTACTTAGACCGCGACTAACATCAGACCTGGCCTAAGTTAGGCTACGACCTAAAATTGGGTCACGAACCCTAGCTTTAATTTGTTAAGCTCGTGTTTATCTCAGGCCGAGTCTAACTTTGTTCTTGGTATTTTACATTACATTTTTTCATTTAATTCATTGCATCTGGCATAATTTTTATGTTAGACACTTCGGCATTATTTATTGTAATATATAATCACTGAGTGTTTTCCTTTTTAAAATTTTTTAAATATATTATTCACTGAAAATAACTCACAAAAAAATAACAAAATAGAAAATCGATTTACAAATGTCAACTCCATTTGTTCAACCACTAATGATTGTATCCCAATTTTTTTAAAAAAGGGAAACATCCGCGTTCACGTGATATTTAAAATGATCTCTTAACGATAATTCTAAGATGAAAATAACATCAGTAGGCCTACTCAAGTGTAGCATTATTCTTATGGGAGATGAATCCAATATGGTGGAGGGTGGCCAGAGCTTTAATAGGCAGAGAACTAACTTCTCGGAATTATACGTTGCAAGTTTGGGATCTTGAACTACTTGCCCGGCTCAAACTGTTTGTTGACGAACATAAGTCTCTTTAAAAATAGGATGGGTGGAAGTGATCGATTGTTCTTTAGACAACTGTCTTATTAGTTGTTTTCGTTCTTGTTGGTTGAGGAATTGTATCCTTCAGCCGATGTTGTTATTTCTAAAGTAGTGTCCCTCTTTTCTTTATATTCGTGAATAACAGTTTCTTGTTTTAAAGTTTAGTTATGGTGTTACAGTTATAATATTTACAATTTAACGGTGTTCTTTGAACATTCGCGTTTACTTTGAGAGATAATTTGAATTATATTGTGTCTTTATTTATTTATGTATAGTGTTTAATGTCTGACAAATTTAAACAAGTAAATTTTAGCAAAGCAGAATTGAACTGTATAAAAGTTAGCTTAAAAAACATCCAATAACAGAAAAAAACTCCATGACAAAAAAACACACTAGACGAGCAGTAAAACAACTGTTACGCTGTAAAATACAGGTGACATTGATAAATAAAAATTGTAATTTTAACAAAATAAAATCATATATTGTAAGTATTACATTTAGCCTATTTACATGTTGCATTCGTAAGCCCTGTCAACAACTAGCAATCCACACATATCTTTATTTATCAGAATTTGACGGACAAAGAATTGACATACGAGTGTTATCCACGCAAATAAAAACACCAGAAAAACTGTACTCTGTAAAAAAATTATGTCTAGTTTCTGTCAGCTGTTGAAAACTATATGTTTTTTAGCTCTCGATTTCTCACAAATCGCTGGAGCTATTTTATGAATGATTTAATAAGCGGATGTTTTTTCTACGTTTAATGAAACACTTGTTCCTCTATGCTAGGTAGCCAACAATGTCAAAAAATCTTAAGGGAACCATTACTTTCCTCCATATGCTATGATGAGCTTTCGGGTCGGCGATTCCCAGTCTTGGCGTTAGTAAATGAATCAATATTTGGGCTTTTTCGAAAAACGAAAAATGTATTTAAATTACACTTCCAATAAGTCATTGAAAGAGTTATGATTGGGAATACTACCTTCGTCGTGAGGTAGAATGAATCTCCTTTAATTCAAAAAATCAAGTTATTTCAGTGCTATGTAATACACAAATCACCAACTAGCGAGTTCACTATTGACTGGAAAGAAAAATGTTGAGCTGTAAACAACTCTGAACCCCCTTTTTCAATGCTGTTAAGAGGAGCGAAGACCGCCATTAATTTGACGTCATATTCCCTTGTTGCTTCGCGTAAGCTCGCACTTAGAGCTGCTCCCTGGTGGGTTTAAATTAAAGATTTTATTTTATTCATTTTAGGCTTTGATTATCTTATTTTTGCTTAAGCCAGGACTCATAACTCACCAAGTTTAACGCCTAAACCGGATTTTAACTAGACCGTGACTCGTGCACCCAATTTTTACGTCAACAGTTTATCCCCAACACATTTGGGCCGAAACTATCATTACATCAAAGGCTACAGTGAAATCAGGGGACGAGAACGTGACTTTTTAAGCCACGGAACAAAACAAGTTTAGGCTTGGCCTAGCGTAAAAGTAGAACAACCTTTTTTGTGTTAAAATCTGACGGTATTTAATCTGATAAAATTTCATTTTATTAATTACTTATTTATTTGTGAAATAATAGAAATCAAATAAGATAAATAAACTAACACAAGAATAACTATACATAAAATATAAATAATGTAGCCTAAAATAAATAGTAATTTATTATAAATGAAGAAAAACCAAAACATAAAAATATAACTATTTAATAAAGATATAATAATTCAAGTTATGTTATTTAATGAAAAGGAAAAAAAATGATATTAAATACATATAGCCTAAACCCATATGTACAAACACATATTTATCAACATTTCAGCTCTAAACTTAACTACATAACCTACACTTTATATCTAAAGCACAACTAAGACAAATTGAAAAACAAATAAACTAAATATCTTCCTAAACACGATAACATGTTTTTTTCTATAAAAAAACAAATTAGATACCTTAAAAACGCTGCCTGTGTAGAGGATATTTTCTAACAAAAATAAACACTAGAATATAACTTTATAATTAATCAAAACAACCCCCCTTAAACAAAGAAGTTGATGTAATACAATTCCTTATCACAAAATATAATACAAGAATATCCTTTAAATTGAACCCTCAAAAGTTGGCTCTTTGGACCTTGTAGGAAATGATAAATTTCTTTGTTTAGATTCCTATCATACAAGTCTCTCTTGACCAACTCTAGTTCTTTTTAGACAATATAGTTGGAGCCCCACGCCTTTCTTCATTTAGTCTTTGTTCAGATCTTCTCTTCAGGTCTCTTTTGACCAACTCATATCATTTCTAGACACTGACGCTATTATACTGTTCGAGGGCTAGAAGTTTTTATTTTATACACTTTTATTCTTTTTTTTTGTATTATGTGATGATATGCGAGAGGTTTTTCGCGTTTAATAACAAGAAGAAAAATCTTCTGATAACATTTTTCATTCATCATAACCTTTACAGATATAGATTTTTGGGGGAGGGAAGGGGGGGGGGGGTTATAATGTAATTGTTCGCATTACGAAGTTTGTCGATATATTAATCTCTCTTTTTCTTTCAGATGTTTGAAGATCCTTCTGAGTTTAACGACACCAATTTCTTTCCACGCAGATCAGCAACTATAGTTTTGCAGGAATATAATCGACTAATAAAGTACGGAGAAAAAGAGTTAATTCTAGATGTTGGAAGTGGGAGTGGCAACGTTACTGAGGAAATACTGTTGCCCTGTATACCTTATCCTAACTTTCGTTTAGTAAGTTGAATGAATCAGGAGTCTCATATTTATTTATTTTGGTTAGTTATTAACGGTTCTGTAAACAGTGGACTTCTCTACTTATATGTTTAAATACATTCATGTTACTGGTGAGCGACGTGACACAACAAGACCAAGAAGTAATTATAACCATTCGCGGGGAGAAATAATAAAAGCAAAACACTTTATAGATGGCTTGCTTCATTATTGGGTTCAGTGTTATTAAATATTATGTGTCTATTTCTATAAACCTTTGGTGGGGATTATCTTAAATGAATAGTTGTCCCCGCCACTGTTACCTAAATAATTGGCAGTGTAAAGGATCCGGTTATTGTTTATTTTTTCTCGAGTACACTAATTTTCATCGATACTAGTTCCATCCAGAGCTGGAACAAAATAGTGTTTTTACATAATAGTTTATTTGATATTTTTGTAACAATATGAAATTGAAAGTTTTATTTCATATAAATGACAATATTAAAATTATGTTTAATACATTTAATAAGAATGTTAATGTATGTTTAATATAACTTAAAAATTAGTGAAAGTTTATTAGTTAATAAACTAAAAATTACCCACTAATGTCTACAAAATATTCAAATAGTTATGTCCAAACCGTTAACGCATTTCAAGAAATGTAGTTTAAAAGACGTGGGTCAAACAATAGTTTCAAATGACGTAAACTAGTGATATAATTCAGGAAGGAAAGAAAATTACTGTATAGGAATATGGTACAGCCAAAATAGTTCTAAATTTCTGTCAAAACAATTAAATTGTAAAAAATTCTGTTGGGAGTTGTTTTAAAACCGTTATTTTTTAAAGATAAAGATGACTACCTTCGATGAGTTCTTCGAAGAGTTCCTTTTTAAAAGGAGGGGTGGAAGGGGTAACAAACTAAGGGAAGTTGACAAATAAAACACAATTTTTCTTTTGTAAAAATTCTATAATTTATTTGGTCTAGCCCAAATTTTTACAAAAGAAAAATTGTGTTTTATTTGTTAAAATGGAATTCTATCAAGTACCGTCGGTCATCAGTGTAAACAATATAAGGGAAGTTGTCTTAAAATAATTCTTTTTTAAGATAAAGATGACTACCTTCGATGAGTTCTTCGAACAGTTCCTTTTTAAAAGGAAGGGTGGAAGGGGTAACAAACTAAGGGAAGTTGTCTTAAAATAATTCTTTTTTAAGATAAAGATGACTACCTTCGATGAGTTCTTTGAAGAGCTCCTTTTAAAAAGGAGGGGTGGAAGGGGTAACAAACTAAGGGAAGTTGTCTTAAAATAATTCTTTTTAAAGATAAACATGACTACCTTCGACCAGTTCTTCGAAGAGTCCCTTTTAAAAGAAGGACCGATCAGGTTAACAAACTAAGGGAGGTAGTTTAAAACACATTTATGTGTCTCTTTGATGAGTTCTCCGAAGAGTCACTTTTTAGAGAGAGGAGAGGGTGATAATGTTTGGTTGTACACGTGTCTTTTTTCTCTTCTTTGTAACTTTGTCATTTTTCATAATACAGAAAATGGCATGGATTCAAAATAAAGGTAATAAAATTATCTAAAATGATATTTTCGAATTTTTGATACCATGTATGTTATTAACACCACTAAAAGTCTTGTCCGCGGCATGGGTGTATTTTCAGCATCAAATTTAAAAGGTCATAACATTGTCAATTTAATAGTAGGCCTATCTTATTGAGTAAAAAACCAAAATGTAGGGAATTTTATAATCTTTAAAAAAATGTTAGATGTAGATTTTCTTTGAAACGATTTTTCACCTTTTCATCCCTCAAATTAAAAAGTGAATCTTCGCAGCACTTATCGATTTATTAAAAAAAGTGTTTTAAAACAACTTCCCGCAGTTTTTGTCACATTACGTTTTTCTTTTGCTTAACCAGTATACTAAGTATAGAGTTAATTTGGTAATCGTTAAAAATGTCGACCTCAGTTTTTGACTGATCTTTACATTTGGTAGCCTCAGGAAACCGTAAAAGCGACCTTCCACATGCCATTCGTTCGTCACCGTTGTCGTCTGTACGTAAGTACGATATCGCCTACTAAAATTAAGACAGGAACATTAAATTTGGTATACGGGACTATAAGGTGCTTATATTGTCTGTGCCTATTGAAATTCAGAAAAAAAACGAATTAAAAACGTAAAATGGAATTTTTCTTCATATCTCTTGTGTTATTGAGATATGGCGCAAGAGACCAATTTTCAGGCAATAATTTTATTTGTTCATTTGATTTTAATTAACAAGTTCATTGTTCATTTTGTTTATGAATTTTAACGAACGAATTTATTTGAAGTAATTTACAAAAACAAAAATTATAACATCTGCTAAATCTTTTTTCACTTTCATTTTACCTTATAAATTGTAAATCATAAGTTTATTTATACAAAATTGTAAAAAAACAACTTTGATTGCTTTTTTGAACCTAATTTTAAGATTAAAAACAGAGATTCAATTTTTAAAATTTCCTTAATTTTTTTAGGATCTCAAATTGGAAATTTTGATATTAATAACAAAAAAAAAATATTTAGAATTGTGTAGTTTATAAATGAAGTTTGTTAATAGTAAAAACAATTTATTTTTATTTAACTCTCCAACTAATAAAAGTACCATTCAATTAGTTTTCTGATATAATGTTATACTCATTAACTTATTTTATGAGTTAGCTGAAAAAAAAAGAATATTATAAAATGTAGTATTGGGTTAGATTCTTTTCTTTTCTTTTCATACTTGTTTTTCTTCTTTTTTTTAATAAGACTAACAGGGTTTTCGCCTTTAAATAACAGAAGCAAAAATCAACCGTCTCCAATAATGATATTACATTTCTGATTTTTTCAATTGGTTTCTAGGTTGGTGTTGACAAATTAAAACCCATGGTACATTTTGCTAACAACTATGTGACAGACCCAAGAATATCATTTCGTGTTCTGGACATATCAGAAAAAGATGAATCCATTTTGAAGTCTGTTTTCTTACAGGAAGAATTGAAACTGGGTTTCAGTAAAGTATTCTCCTTCAACTGTATTCATTGGACTAAGGATTATCTGTAAGTAATAAGATATGTATAGGCCTACCGTAGAAAATATTCAACAAACTTTCTCACACATAAATCAACAAAAGAAAATATTATGAATTAGACCAATGTGTTAATTAAATAACAATCGATGGTTTAGTTTGAATATATTTATTTCAATCTCTATTAATGATAATTTGATATGTTCTTTAGTAAACCGCCGATTCAATCACTTAAAATCAATACCATGGTTTTATGTTCCTATATTTTTATTTGATCATCGGTGTTTCAATTAAACAAATTAATAGAATGGAGGTTCAATCAGGTGGATTATATTTTTTTAAATTAATTTTATTTATCTTTTACCTAGAGCGAAAGCAATGTTGCGACAAGAAAGTTAATTTAGTTCAATCTCTCTCTCTCTATATAGATTATCTATAAGGAAGTTAATACAAGAACAGAATACACACAAAGCTTTCTTATCTCTGTTGCTGGAGCTTAACACTGTGATCCTTCGCGGTCCTTGGTTCCCTGGACTGTTCTACTGAAGAACCCAACGAAGTTGATGGCACTCTGACAACGTCCGACGGTCTCGTTTTCTTTCTTCAGCCTCACTGCCTAACTACGGTCCGCTCGCTGATTGGTTGACTCCGATTTTCCCCAAGCCTTGGTTATAGCCCACATCTTTGAGTAAATGTGTGCCGCGTTTGCAGACTCACAGATTTTCTAACTTTGTACAGATTGTCGTAATTATTGTTTATGGTCTGGGCTCACAGTGGCCCTCAAGGGCTCACTTCCAGTGAGTACAAGCTTGGTAATCAAGAGGAAGTCAAGCTGGATTAATAACTTTTATCATGCAGACTTTTATTGGATCCCCTTGTTGCAAGCTTTCTATCTGTTCTCTGTTGACCAACACTTGTTCTTGTCAGACCCTGACTTTATTAAACTATTCGAGGGTTAATTGTCTTTATTTTTATGTTCTTTTTTTTTACTTACCTAGTATACGAAGTATAAGGTAAATTTGTTAATAGCAAATATTTTGACCTCTGTTTTTTAATTGTTCATGAATTTAGGAAACTGAAAAAAGTGATTTTTGACATGCGCCGTCCATGTGTCGTCGTTGTAGTGATTAGCGTCGTTGTCCTTGTCATCTGTATGTAAGCACAATATGGGCCACGAATATTAATTCCTACTCTTGTTCTTTTCTGACTCTGACGCTATTGAGTAACGAGGGTTAGGGTGTTTATTTTAGGTTATTTTCTTCATTTTTTATTAAGCGATGATGACCGAGAGTAGCTACCATAAAATTTTGAGTTGTAGATTTTTTGTTTTTGAACGATAAATCACAAACCAGAATGTTTGTAGAGGTGTTGACCAAGACGTTTTATTTGGGACCTTCAAGGGTACACTTGATCAAAATGGTTAGAGCCGATTTTGCGACAATCGTAATTTATTTATCCCACCTTAAACCAACCATCAGTCATCGGAAAAAACCAAAATAATTTTCCGAGACTAAAATACACCCACTTAACAAATTTTATTAAAATCGGCCTCGCGTTTGGACTGTACATATCACGAAAGAACAATATTTTTTAACTCGAAGGACCTCAAAACATATAAATCCGTAAACATGAACCGATTTTAATCAAATTGGGTGTTTCAGCATATTTTGGCAATACCTCGGAAAATGTTTTTCCATTTTTTGATAACTCAAAATCAGAAAGTAGCTTCTATAAGAAAAAAAAAAAAAAAAAAACACAAAATTACGTTTTACGCAAAACCGGTTCCAAGGATTATTATAAAACTTTGTTCAACCTCTAAGGACTTAAACAAGCCGCATTGATTGATATCTCTATAAAAAATGCCGGCTTATAAGTTATTGGTAAAATAAAAATAATAAAAGATTGGTCAAAGAACGTAATTTACAAAATCGGCTCTGCTGGTTTCGTTAAAACTTTAGTAAAATAAGAAGACTAATGACACTAAACCCGTGTGAAAAATCCTACGTAAAAAAATATTACGTACATGAATAATAATTGACAAAAACAATAACTAACCTTGACCGCTGTTACTAAAAACTTGAATTTAGTGCAATATAATTTCGCTGAGGGCAGCAACATACTCGGCATGGATGTTTTGACCCATTACATAACGTTCTCTATTCTATGCATTTATAAGACAGTATAAATACAGAATAGGATCGCTGGTCATTTCATAGGCTTAAATGTCATCTTTTTCAGGAAGATTACAATATTTAAAATTTACCAATTACGGACTAAGGAAAGTTGAAATAAATTTACAAAAATTTGTTTAACAGATTTTAATTTTGTTATTTTTTATTTTCAGCCAAACCTATAAAAACATATTTCGACTGATGAGGCCTGGAGGACAGATGTTTGTGATGAAGTTTGCACATTCTACTTTAGGCGAAATTTGGAATGTTATTTACAAAACTGAAAAGTGGCAACCCTACTTGAAGGTACGTTCATAATATCTGTGGGGGGGGGGGGTACATGTTATTACTGGTTGGTTGATTATTTCTGTGCATTTTGTTAAAAACATTAGAAAATTTATTGTATAATAAGGTTTTATCACTATAAAGACAACAATATTTAAGTTGTATTTGTCCAAAGAAATATTGCAGTGAAAGAATGAAATATGTATTTAATAAAAAGCCCTGAAACTGGTTTCTAGGAAGAAAGGGACTGTATAGATCAAAGAGATTAATTTGAAATAATCATTTTTAAATGGAATACTGTAGATGATTTTGTATAATCACTTCATAGTTAAAATCTCCTATCTTAATTTGAATGCTATCTCAATATCCATTCAACTAAAATCTAACTGTAAAATTTTGCAATTATTTGTTTACACAGCAAACAACATAACCAAGTGATTTATATGACAGATGTCAATCAATGTTTTATCGGAATGCACTAAATCCATACATATATTTTGTTTCTTCTTTTATAAAATAATGATTTTTCAATAGTTTATTATTATAATTTTTTCCTTAACTTAAAAGATTTGAGGGAAGGCTTTGGCAATGTATATTCCTAATATTAAAAATTAATTGATACTGGGATAGTTAGAGCACAGGAAGGTAGGTTTTTTACCTTTATGAATATAGTTTAAAACTTATTGAAAAACCAAATGAGATTTTATTAAGTGTAAAAACAGTCGGTCCTTGGTGAAATTCCATAGGTAAGTAATAACTGACGTGTTAAATTTCACAAATCAATACTTTGTGAAATTTAACATCTGAGTTATCATTTAGTTTAAATAAAATTTATTATGTTCCGACAAAGGAAAAAAAATGTAATAATAAAATAAATAAAATTCAAAATATTATTATTTCGATTCAAGAGAGTGAAAGTATTTTATTTAAAAAATGATGTAGTTAATAATTAAAAAAAAGATTAAGGTGGAACACTTTTATATAACTCGATTGCCAATCGATTAACTAAATATAATTTTCTGTGTATCAGGTTGTACCCATCTTCAACTTTACCTACCATGACAGCACTGATGTTGTCACAGAGTGTACAGATTTGTTGAAGAAAATTGGTTTTGAAGATATAATCTGTGAAGTTGCTTCAAAACCGATGGTAGATGAACAAACTGTACAGCCACCATGGAGAAGTAGGTCTAAACAATTTAGTTACACCTTTTGTTAAGAAAAAAGTTGGTTAGCACCATCACGGTACTTACCCAACCCCTTCATAGAATGTAATACAACAAGATCCTCTAAATGTAATGTCTAAGCATTGTAGGAAATGTTAAATTGTGTTGGTAGAACAAGAGGTCTTATTTAGGAAGGTAAGTTTGTTTAAAATAGTTGTGAGCTTCGTAATTGTGTATATCGCTACTTCTAGAAGTTGGCTAGGCCCTTACAGGCCTCGTAGATATGCATGAGTTCCACTGGACCGATTCTCAAGACTATTTTTTAAAAATGGTAATATTTATGCTTTAGTTTGTTAAAAAAATAAGAAATTTGAATTTCCTATGAATCCTTTTGGATAACTAGAGTTTACGTAACAAATATATTTTTAATGAAATCATGAACATTTGAGGAAACATTGCCCAGTAGTTAATTCTGTAGTTCCAGTGACCTGATTATCATGCTTGTTTTATATTTAAAAGCTTGTAAATAATGGTTTCTAGTTTTATAAAAAATAGGTGATAAGTAAAATCTATTACAACTCTATAACATAAATTATTTAAAATACCAAGTATTGTCTAAAGAGATTAACAACTAAAGAATCATATGTTTTCAATTTTTATTTATTAATATTGTGAATTATTTTGAGAAGTCTACTTGTTTCGGATTACTATATTTTTAATGAATAATTGGATAAGTGGAGTTAATCCTCAAGGCTACAGAAGTTAATACAATGGTAGGAGAGGCAGTTATTTATTAATATAAGTTAATTATTAACGAAATAGGGCCTATGGGGCATGTTTTGTTTTCACAATTCATGACCTCAGAAATCCCCAAAAAGTTATTTTCGACATTCTTGTGTTTTGACGTCTGTACTGAGTAAAATAGTGGCCACAAATGTTAAGATAGGAACATGCAATTAGAGGAATATAGTCTGCTCAAATAAAACTCTATTAAAATTGTGGAAATTGAATTGAAAATACCAGTCGTTTTTAAACTATATATATATCGCTTATCACGTTGTTACACAATTTTTAATATTTAAATATTTAAGTCTGTTTGTAATGATATTACCCCAATTTCTTTACAATAACAAATAACGAGATTATTGTCAAAAATATAATTTCGAATTCTGGTCTGTCAAGAAAATGTGATATTCGCATTCAGAAGGGCCGAGTTACCGGGACGATCGCACCGAGTGTACATCTTCAAGGCCTGTCAGCGTCGAGCGAAGCGAGTGAAGACCAATATAAACACATCCAGTCGACGTTAAGAAAGTGGTGACATAGACACTTACGTCGTTCAAAAAAACATGTAACTACTGTTTAAAACACAAAATTACACTACTGTGTTCGATCCTTGATCCACCAATACAATTTAACCTTTCCTACAAAAGCACTACATTTAGAGGATATGCTCTATCTCCTATGTTGTGCTCATGTAAAATGCTTTTGAATATCAAAAAAAAATCGAATTGAAAACGTCAAAACGGCGGCCATTTTAAATAGTATTTTGTTCATAGCTCGTATGTTAAACATATAACACACTAAATCAGATAAAAAATGTAAGATTTCAATTCTGTATGTAATGGTATCGCTATACTTCTCTGCTATTTTAAATAGCAAAGTGATTTTGAAAAATATAATTTTGAATCCAGACTTTTCAAGAACATTCGTATAGTTATAACACGTAGCACTGACTCGAGTGGAGGTATCCAAGCATATTGTATAGATTCGAGGCTTGATAGGATCGTGTGAGCGATTGGAGACTATTTAATATATTCACATCCACTAGGCCAGTCAAGGCCTATCCGACTTCAAGAAAGTAGTCGGAACATTTACAAGGTTCAGAACACTTAATTAATAAACTTCCTTATTAAGATATCTTAATCTACCAATACAACGTTTCCTACAAGGCTACATTTAGAGGATCTGTGTATATTACATTGTATCGTGTGGCTGGTTAAGTACCATGATCGCATCCATCAAACTATTTAAGTATTGTTAGATATAACTAATAATAAATTCAGTGATAATATTTTCCATCGTAAAATATTCTCGTCTTGATATTTTTCAGAGGTTATGGAGTATATTGATCCCTACATTCACCTAATACCGAAGGATCTCTGTTCAGAATACATGGACGATGTTATGGCAGTGTTCACCGAGTATAGAAGAAAGACTGATGGCATCCCTTTTGACAGAGTTGTGATAATTGCTACGAAACCATTGTAATCATTTGAAGAAGCTTCGAACTGTGATACTTTCTTATTATAATAAATTTAGTGGAATCAACTAAGCCGCAAAATGCTAGAATCTAAAAGTCAAGTCTCATAAAAGAATTTTAATAATTCTTACTGTAATATATTCTGTAGAGTATGCAAATCAAAGTTACAATAGTGGCTTTTACCCTCAAAGTGTTGAGAACACATATCATTTTTTTTAAAAATCTGTTGTACTTTCTATATTAAATTAGTTTTTAAGGTCACTGATTAAGAATATGAAGTCATAAAACAAATTAATCCCGTAGTACTTTAACTGGATATACACCTTCCTTCATCTAGTCTAAATCCCTCTCTTGTCTATCGGGTCTCTCTTGTGGTCTTTCGACACTGGCGCTATTAGAATATTCGATAGCTATGGGTCTCTTTTGTTATACCTTCCCCCTCCGGAGCAAGCTTATAGTAAATACGGTAGTAGCAATTTCGTGGTCCCTAGCTGGATCTCCACTTTTTTCACTTTGTATTGGGTCATGCTAGTACGTATGTAGTTGAATGACACAAGAGATATGAACACAAATCTGTTTAAAATGGCTGTTATTTTGAGATTTTAATTAGATTTTTCTGTATTTCAGTAGGGTTTTATATGACCACACTATAGTCCTATATACCAAATGTTTCTGTTTTAATTTTCGTAGCCGTTGTCGTGTGTACGACAACAAATAGGCAGCAGCCGAAAATCGTCTTTTCGTTTTCCTGAGAGCATGAAACGTGAAGATCAGTTAATGAGAGTAGGTAGAAGTTTTTGCGATACAAAATTTATGATATGATTCGTATACTGGGTAAGTAGAAATAGAAATTTGTTGTTGTTTATCATGTCAGCTGATTAATGTTCTTCTACAATGAAAGCATCTTACATTAAACATTATTACTGTTATGAGCATAACCAATGGCTATCTTCTGTTTATGAAACGGAGTGACTTGCATCTCCAAGATGTTTCAAACAGATTGCACGACTTTCATTTGCTTTCTTTTAAAAACAAAATGTCCGACAGTATCTGTATTCATGTCGAGCGACTCCAACTTTCAAAACATAAATTTACAAAGATAATAATATAGAAATGTATAATATTTCTGTTGAAGCTGTTCTTGGTTTGATTTTGAGGAATTTCATTCTCAATGCTCGTCAGAATTTTGTATACTTGATGTTAAAAAAATATCAGACCAGCTTGATATCTATGATTATAATTTAGATAGAAATTTGAAACAAACGTTGTTTTCTAAAAATCGACCCTCTCTTTCTACAAAGTGAGCAATAAGATAGGTTCCATATAATAACGTTCCAAAAAAATCGTAAAATATTATTTTTTCCTGCTTTCTTGTGAAATCATGAACAATATTTTGTTGTTTCTTAAAGTAAAACAAAAAATGTATTTCTTTTGAATTGAATTAGTTTTTTTTTTGATTTATTAGTGGCTTAGGGCTCATTGTGCGGTAAATGTAAGCAATCACCTGGATCAATTTATTCAAACGGTGGCCTGCGAAGTAACCTAACTTTTAGATTGCTTTAATTTGTAATTTGAAAATAGATGTCATTATAATTTTTTATGTTGAATATGTCGAAAACCTTTTTACAAAAAAATATGCAAGAGAATAAAAAGTTTCAACTTTTTAGAACAAACAAATTTTTTTTTATGTCAAAATTCAACACCAAAAAAAAAACAAACAAAAAAAAACAACAAAAAAACAACAAAAAAACTAAAAACATAATTTATTTTTTAAATGGTTTACAACAAACGGAACTTTTTTTATTTGTTATTGGATTTTAATAAGTTCTGAATAAATAAGTCATTTATTTCAAAAGTATTCTGAGGATAACTTTTATCCCACAGGTGGCTGGTGAGGTTGGACCAATTAATCCCACCCCCAATTTTTTGGAAGCGTAAAGCATCTGTATGCTAATACGCATTAATAGACTACATAAAAAAAATAAAAATAAAAAATGCACGAAAGTTATATTGAGTTTTAGAATTAATCACAAGGAACTAAACACTGTAACTGTACTGTACAAAACATTTTTAATTGAAATATATTCATATATTCCTCAGGGGCTTATAGTGAGCTACGGACTAGCAATTACGAGGCACCCTAGCTTGATGTACACTTTTAAATATCGGGATAGATCCCTCTCTTTAATTTTTCTTATCATGTCTATCTTGACCCCCTCTTGCTTTTTTAAATCTCATGACGCTATTACAGTATTCGAGGGCTAGGATAGGTTAGGTAACGTTGTGTTTTTGTAAAAACAATGATGAACAAGAGGTTTTTGCCTTTAACATGAAGAAAAAAATTAATTCATATAAATAAAAACATTAAAAAATGTATTTATTTATTTATTAACGATGTTAACTTCCCTTGGCAAAGTACCCATTTTAATTTTCATTAGATGTTTTTCTACGTCTGATCTTTATGTCTTGTTTCCACATTTAAAATACTTTGGCACACTCTGTATTCCTAGAGCGTCCAAGGTTTCGTGTATTCACTGTTTTAAGTGTCTGCCATTTTAAACACTTTATTGTTCACATCTCGCGTGTTATTCAACTTATGATACATCAAATTTAAATAATATTTCGAGTGAAAAATATACGACCTAGATTGGGAATTGAAACCAGGACCTTTGGGTTTATGCGCCAATACTCTACCAACTGTCCATAGTCGCTTCCCAGAATAGGGGAAGCCATTATATATTTATTAATTTTAGTTTATGATTTTAACGCTTATAGTTTTTTATACAGGCAAGTAAAATTAATAAATACATACGTAAGGGTTGCAAGTTGAGTAAATATTAATTTAAATATCGTTTATAACGTGGTAATTAATTTGATAACTCAAAAATTGCAGCAAAAGAAAAGTCAAGTCAGAAGTGTACGCCCAATTCTGGAAAGCGACTAAGGATAGCTCAGTTGGTAGAGTATTGACACATAAAGTCAAAAGTCCTGGGTTCAATTCCCAGTCTAGGTCTTATATTTTCACTTGAAATATTATTTAATTAGTAATACTAACTGGTATAAACAAAGCATAATAGTTAAAATTAAAAATTAAAAACATGGAATTTGATAAAAATTTGAAGATTTCAATTCTCCATGTAATGATACCAACTTCACTTCTCTACGATGAGAAATAGATAAGTTATTGTCAAAAATGTAATTTAGAACCTTGAATTTAAAAGGAAAAGTTATATTTGTATAGTCAAGAGGTCCAGTAAGGTCGGGTCACTGACACGAGCGCAGCGAGTGGAAACGTTTAATATACTAATCTAGTCACGTGATCTACCAATACAATTTAACATTTCCTATAAAGCCCAAAACCAACTTTTGGCTATTACATTTAGAGGATATACCTGTATTACATCTTAAGATGAGGCTGGGTAAGTGCCATGACAGTATCCATTAACGTATTTTAATGTGTTTTGTAAACTATAGGTGACATTGTGTGTATGTAAACTTTCACCAAAATGAACACAGATCGAACAATCTTCGTGCATGGAAGACGAGTTGTAACGACTTACAGTAATATTGATACTAAAGTTGACTGGGTTACTTTCTGTTTTAACCCGGTCACTAGCTACACCTCCTCCATGGAACACGCACTGTACACGGTCACTGTCATCATTGCAGGATAACAATGAACCTGCCAGTCTGCGAGATGCATCGCCGGTCTGCTACGGTAAGAAATACAATTATTATTTATTTTATAATTTTAAGATTAAACACTTTAGTCTCGGCGAGGGGGGAGGGATTTTATTACATATTTTCTTTTCTTCTGTAACCAAAGTTTTTTTGGTAATAATGGATTTTTCAAGTTATTAATATGGTTTACTGAAAGACTAACGTACCTTACTCGTGACAGTTCTCTAAAAGGTTTTTTCGTTGGACTTCCAGTTTTGAATCTCTATTGTCAAGTCGAACACACACAATACAACACGGTTAATTTTTTAAAATAGGAATAAGATCACGTGACACTTGTTTTTACATTGTGTTTTATTTTGGGTTTAATAGTGGAATCCGTTTTTTTTTTTTTACATATTATTTCCTTGAAAAGTTATCAACTGAGATCCTAAATTACAGGTGGACAAATGAGATCATACACGTAAATGCTGTAGTTTGAATTTTGATTTTCAAAGATGCTCAAATTGTTGCTCTAGAGATATTTTGCACAGTTCTAAACGGTTTTAAAATTTTCCAACTATTTAGAAAATGTATGATCAGTAATAGAGTTTTAATATTTACTTCATACTTCTGTTCGTATCCTATTTCGTAGTTCATTTAGGTTTTCTGATTGGTTACGATACATCTTACTTTTTAAATATCATACAGAAAGTAATCAAGAGGAACAAGGTCAGAAGAAACTAACGTATGCACGTGTTTAAAGGTTAAGTACCCAAATAATTTGTCCGCCTGTAAATTGTGATTTTAAATGTTTTGTAGTTGTATTAGTTGATAATTTTTCAAGGAAATGAGGTATAAAAAAAGGGTTTCCACTATTGAACCCAAAATAAAAGAAAAATATATAAATGATTATATTCTTAATTCAAAATTTTAATTATATTTCAACATGGCGGATCTAAAATGTTCGAAAAAATCAAAAAAATCTTAAAATAACTTTTTTTATTCAAGCCGCTTTAAAATTTTTGATATATTCAATACTTCATGAAAAGTCTGTATTAGTTGGGATTTTTCACAGGGGTTAATATTAAGTTTAAATGAAATTGATAGAATCAATTTTGAGAAATGAAGTATTTATAACAGTATTATGGGATTTTTAATGTTTTTTAACGGTAACTCAGGAACCAGAATTATTGGAGAGATGACTGTTATTTTTGTGTGGGTACCTAGAACCTTACAGGCATTTTTTTTTAAATTGAGAAAAACTAGTTTAAAATGGTTAGAGACAGTTTTGAAAAAAAAAAAAAAACGTAATTTTTGGCAGCTAATCCTAAATTTTGAATTATAATTTTAAATAAATGAAAAATTCTTCCTGAGATATGGGACCACATACCAAATTTCATTAAAATCGGCCCACGCGTTTGGGCTGTAAAGTTTGGATCCAAGGGAGCCCAAAACGGATAACTGAAAAAAAAAATGACGTTGGTTTTTTTCCCCATCACATAACGTTCGTCATATGGAAAGTAAAAGCAATTTTTGGTATGATGTCTGTATGTTTATCTGTAAAGTACTGAATCGATTGTGATAAAAGTTGATGTGTCAACATGTTTTGATATCTTGATATTTTAGCAGCCTTAAGAACAAAACGTAAAATTATTATTTTATTAAGATAAAATAAAATCTTTAGTACCTAAATACAAAGTATCTATCTCCTGGCAAATTTCGTTTCAAAGGTTATTGGTACAGAAAATAGTTCACGGAGCAGTTACAAAATAAATAATCGGTTCTTAAAATTTTGGTGAAATGTGAAAATTAAATAATAGTGAAAAAATAAAAAGTGAAAATAATTCAAGATTAAAGAATAATTGGAACTTAAGTAATACGAAATTTCACTTCCATCGTTGAAATAATCGATAGTAATGAAGCACGATTCCTGGTCAAGACGAATGAAGGGAATAAGCAAATTGAAGGTCCGTATTCGTTAGTTGTCAATTATTCTTTAACTTTTTTTCCCACTTTTGATGTTTTGTACACTGATAAGCTTTAATCTTGTGACAGATTACCTCTATATTTTGATATTGTAAAAACAAAATAGCTGGAGATTTCCCCAAAATTTACCCACTTTTAAATTTGGATTAAATTTATCCATTTATTTGGTTTATAGAGAACTATAGGAGTAATTAAGTTACCTATAGACCCTAAACGTGATACAGAAATTACTTCAAAAATAACATTTTTGTTTCAGATATTTTGAGAAAAGAAAATTTTTTCTATACACCATTTAAAAAATATTTTTACCGGTAAACTCCGAACAAATTTATAATGGGAAGATTGTAACCAAAAGGTTCTGTTTCGATTTTTACCAGCTATATTATTTGATTAAAATCATGCAGGGCAATTTTGGGTTTTATGTCTTATTGTAGATCACCCAAAAGGTTGTGTTCTTAATCATGTGAAAGGCTTACTGAATATAGATGTGACAATACCCGGTATTCTAACTGAATGTACACTCTTTATTTATTTAGTCTTGGGTTAGATTCCTCTCTTTCATCTTTCCTATCAGGTCTCTCTTTACAAACTCTTTTTAACTTCCGACCCAGACTCTGTTAGAGTATTTGAAAGCTAGAGGTCTCTATTTTTTTTAGAGATGATAACAACAAGGGAATAAAAAATAAATTAAGTTGTGAATAAATTATTTTTAAACGTGTCAAAATTCGGTTAACATATTTCTATATACCAAAATCTGTCCTTCTATGGACTCTAGTACACGGTACAGTCACCTTTCCCCCTTTTTGTTTCTCTCATGGGAGATGAAAAATCGTATATAAACAATGGAGTTGAGTTCCCAAAAGTGTGAAATTCTTATCATTAATAACTAATCTCCTTCCTGTTAGTATCTCTATCGCGTAGGTTAAGGATTCAGGAAAGGTGTTCCATATCTCAGATGATAAACTCTTTCATGGAGTTGTCATGACAACAGTTTTACTTGTACTTACATATACCTCTTGTTTAGACTTACTGGAAGCCAAAACAGGCACTTTAAGTTAAAAACCCGATGTTTTTACCCGTCACTTAATTTTCTCTGCACTACATATACAGGGTGATTCAAAATTTCACAATATCATTTCAAAAGTTGATTCTAGAGCTATAAATAAAGTTTAGTAAACATAAGTCCAGAAACACTTAGCTTTCCGTCTGTCAGCCATTTTGTATTTTTACAAGAAACAATGTAGATAAGATATTGAAGGAAATTTTGGTACACGCATTATTTGTGTAACCTTTTACCAGTATACTAGAAAACCAAGACGTTATTTTGTATAATTTCAAAATGGTGGACGATTGAAATGTTTAATGTCAAATATCTCGAAAACATTTAACACAACAAAATATTTATAACAAACAAAAGATTTTCCTCCTTTCACGGAACACAAATTTATTTATTTTTGTTTTTTTATATGTCAAAACATAACTTAGATATCGAAAATACAGATGTTTCGGTGAAAATCCGATGTTTTTAACCCCTCACATAATATTCGCCACATTACATATACAGGGTCATTCAAAATTACACCCCAATATTTTAGAAGCTGATTCTGGAGTTAAAAAAATGTTTATGTAAACATAAGTCCAGAAACGCCACGTATCCGTCTGTCGGGCATTTTGCAATGAAACAATAAATCTTAGGAAATAGATAAGATATTTAGCGAAGATTTAGTATACCCATTATTTATTTAACCTGTTACCAGTAGGCCCTATACCAGGAAATCAAGACTTTATTTTGTACTTTTTCTATATGGCGGACAATTAAAATGTTTAATGTCAAATATCTTGAAAATAATTATCGTTTCAAAATATTTAAAAGAAACGAAAAGATTTTCCTCCTTTTAAGAAATCAAATAAATTTTTTTCTATGTCGAAGGATGACCGAGTTAAATTTATTGGCTATTGTTTACAACACTGAAGATTAACTTTAGTCAAAATCATATAGAGTTATGATAAATGTTTTAATATAATCCATTACGGAAAATTGAAAAGCATTCCCTTAACAGTATTAAAATGGCGACAGTATAAAAATGTTTCCCCAGAAGTTTCTAAAATTACACATTAACAAATAAATTTTATTATTTCTATCCAAATTTATTTTATACAAATTTTGTATTTGTTAATATATTAATGAGGATTTTTTTAAAAATAAGTAGTATAAATAAAAGACACCATTTTATTTAAAACTGTTAAGGAAATCATTTTCAATTCTTTCGGGCAATACATTATTATTAACAACTATCATTATTCCATAATATTTTGGTTTAAGCTAATATTGACTGTTGTAGATAATTACGGAGAACATATGTTTTTAGTTTCATTTTTTGAAAATTGGTTTATCAACGGAATATATATATATATATATATATATATAACATATATACTTACAAAAAAATCGACATAAAAAATTTAAAGACAATCATTTAGAAAATATGAAAAATAAAAAATAGTGTTTCTGGTATACTGGGAAAAGGTAACAAAGTAATGCTTATACCAAATCTTTGCTTAATATCTTATCTACTTCCAAAGATATATATATATATATATATATATATATATATATATATATATATAAACACAAAATTGTCGACATAAGTAATAGAAACGTTTCCTAACTTATGAACTTTCTTATTTATAGTCTAAAATTGCCTCCTGAAGTATTGCCTTACAATTTTAAATCACCTTGTATAATGAAAGTAAAAATAAAGATAAATTATTAATTACTGTTTTCACATTTTTCAGATTTTCCTTACAATCGTGTTTTTATCAACATGTGGCTTTGGTGAACGCAAATATCCGAACCATAAATACAACACGTCATCACTACTTGAAATAATATCAAAACCAGAAAAGTTAAACAAAAGTAATATTAAAATTCCACAAGACCGCAACTCGGAACCTAGACATTTTGTTGATCATCAGCAAGAAGAAAGCGCTCGTGCAGATGATTTTCAACTTGATGAACTAGATACTGAAACATATGCAGGTATAGATTATTCTGGTTTTGTAGAAGATTCTATCGACGAGGAAGATTTTATTGACACTTCTTCGCAAGAAAACACTAGAAACAAACCAAATATTCAACCGATTGAAATACCATTCAAATTTGAAAATTTTGTAACTCAAAGATATGAACTGGATAGTGTTCATTCATCAAAAGGATATGAAGTAACCACTCTTCCATTCAAAGATACAAAAGTAGAAGGAAATATTTCTGCCTATCAAGTTACTTCTAACAATTTTGAGTCGAGTAAAGATATTAATGAACCAAATTTTGAAGCTCTGCGCTCAAGTAGTCCTTATAAAATAAGTTATCATAACTATAATGAAGATGGAGTTTCACCTCCAACTAATTTCAGAAAAAATGTAGGTGTTCATTATTCGTATAATATAAAACATGTTAAGAACAACCCCAGACCAGAAGTTTATAAAAAAGAAAATGGAGGAAGAGTTTCGATTCAGGTATGTTGAAGATAGATAATTTATTTTACTTTTAAATTAAAACCCTGGTAATTATTGTAGCCTGGACTCAGAGCTAGACCTACCCCTTCTATGTGTAGTCTTGGGTTAAATCCTTATATTTCATCTTTCTACCGTGTCTCTCTTGATCAAATATTATTTTTCCCGACAATTAGAGTATTCGAAGAGAAGAAGTATTTATTTTGTTTAAAGGGTGAGGATGACAAAGGTTTTTATCTTTAAACATGAAACAAACAATATACAGTAAAACATATTATGTTAATCAAATACAGTGGCGCAGTAAGATTATCTGATGCCCCGGTACAGAAGGACTAAATGGGGCCCCTAACTACAATTCCCAAAAGTGAATTAAAAACTTTTAATCTAATTTATATACGCATTATATTATAAATTAAATTTCACCATATATAAACAGTTATGCCTAAGTAAAACAATGTTATTAAGTAATGAGATGTTAATTGTTTGATTTAGACTTTTGCTTGTCTATAAAGTTAGGCAATCACTTATCGTTGGAATAAGATAAACATGACCAGTTGTTAATTAGGACTTAAACTAAAATAATAATAGGCTTTTCAAAATAAAAATAACTTGTATGGATAAATTAAGCGAATTAAAATAGCCGAATATTATTTAACTACGTTTCTAGTAGGCATTATGTAGTAAATGTAAAACAATTTTAAAAGGACAATTTAAAGTAATAAAAATAAAGGCTAAAATTAAAGTACAAGTTTTCTTGATATCAGGAGAATTAATGATTTATTCAACAGTATCAACATCGATTTAAAGATTTTCTTTTTTGATTTCATGTCAGCAAAGATATGAACGATTTTTTCAACATTAATCTCTTGTGCTCTTTCATTTTCTATTGAGAAAAGAGCAAAACGTTTTAGTCGTTCTTGAGTCAAAGAAGTTCTAAGGTAGTTTTTGATCAATTTTAATTTATCAGCTTTGGCTACAGTAACAAGAAGAGTTAAATACATATACATAGTAAGTAGTTTAACATCAGGATAGAAAAGAACTATCCTATGTTCAAGCAACAGTAGATTAGCAACTTGTTTCACATAGGTTATCTATTTATTTTTAGATCTGAAGGAACGTCTAACTGATAATATTAGTTATATCGTTATGTAGTTACGTCAGCTTATTTTTTCAGTTGATCATAAGTAGAAGTAGCCAGAAAGAAGGGTTGAATTACCCTATAGGGTTCTGCTACTGATAATATGCCTTTGAACCGGTTGTCAAGTTGTGAACATATAAGGATAACATAAAATCACCTTAAAACTTGATTTCGGCCAATAAGTCTTTTACAAATTTCATCACGAGACTTTTGACCTTATTGACTCTTTTGTTTAAAAACTGAGTCGATGTCTCTATTTTGAATAGATTTTGGCTGCTTTTTAAACTAAATGAATCGATTTTATCTAAAAGAGTATTACTCGAAAGTTCATAGGCGGCATTTATATCTAGAGATTTTTCTTGTCGTGTTTTTGAGTAATTATTGATGTTTTCTAAAATTTAAAATAAATTACCAACAGTAAAACAAGAAGGATTCGACTGCGTTCTTTAGACCAATAGCGAAGGATCTGTGAGTTCTGAATCCCTCTCACCCAACCACTTTCCCGATAGTATATTTTTTGTTATTTTAGAAATAAGTTTCTCACGTGAAATTGCAGCAATAATATGGAATAAAATAATTAATATTCTGTAGACGTGTAATTTATTACAGAAATTTTTACTTTCAAAATAGTTTGAACAGGAACAACACCTTTATTGGGTTTCCTCATTCAAAGTTCCCGATGCGGTGCACCTGCCTAGCTACCTGCCTAGTCAGATGATATTGTAGATTAAAAATTTGTCTTAATAATTAATAGGTGATTGTTAAAAACAGCTGTATAGATACTTGAAAGTGGTAAGGTTAGGTTAAGGAGTTACTTTATTTTTAACATTATTAGGTAAATTTTTAAAAGACGATTTTAGTAAACCAGTAAAACAAACTAACATTTAAGTGTTGTTAGTGGTAAATATAGCCTTTAAAATTGTGATATTGATGTAACTTGAAAACAATTTTATTTGCGAACAATAATTGTAGGCTATTATTTTTAAACCATGAAAAACGATCATTCCAATGCTATACTTTTTTTTAAAAGATAATTTTGCTTTACACCAAAACGATGGGAATTGTTGAGAGGAACATTCTTTTCAACTAAGTTCATTAGATGTAATTATGAGTTTTAATGGTGACATTTTCGGTATGTATTGGTATTTGAAAATCTGAAGAAAGAAGAGAAGAAAGAGGGAATTTGTATAATTTAATAAACGTGTTATATACAGTTCTCAACACGAATATAACTTTATAGGATTGGCTCTGAAAGTTTCCATTTCTTATTACAACTCGTGACACATTCGTTTGTAAAAACTTGATTCCCACTTCAGTACTTTATATTTCGAGATAGGTGATGATGACTGCAATGGTATATCACTTTAAACAAAAATGTATCCCTAGATATCTTACCACTTTGAATTATCGTACTGAGACGAGATATTAGCAGAGAGTGTTGCTTAATATATATATATATCTCTTACGATAGATGTGTTTATCGTACTGACATACACCGTTTAACCTCTACAATACGATTTGAACGCTCATTAGCGATACCTATCTTATAAGATATTTGTCGTCTATCCCTTACGATATGTATCGTACCTAATACTATGTACTGGCCAAATTAAGACATCAGTACTGGACTGGACAAGTTTTATTTAATAGAATGAACAAATAATTAAAAAACTATTTTATCTTATTCTGTATTTATGGAATAAACTTTGCAAAAAAACCATGGGGCTATTTCATTGCACAGTCGTCAGCCCAACCTGATCATCAGGAGTCTCATAGTTTTTACTAAGGTGCCATGAGCAATAATCAATACATTTGATTTATTTAAAATTGTTTTACAGGTTTATCGTGGTCATAACAGGTGGCATAATGGCAAATCGTATGCACCATGGGGTTATTTCATTGCACAGCCGTCAGCCCAACCTCATCATCAGGAGTCTCATAGTTTTTACTAAGGTGCCATGAGCAATAATCAATACATTTGATTTATTTTAGGTTAGATGTGAAGTTTACGTGTACAAGATGATTTAATAATGTAAGGAAATATTTCATCGGTTGATTTTAGAGCTAAAATTAATAAAAAAGTGTATATGAAGTGTATATAGAAGAAATGCTTCGTTTTTCGTCTGTCGGCCATTTTGTATTTTTATAAAAAACTTTATATCTTCGGAAAAAAGATATTGATTCCCTACGCATAATTTGTACATAATCTTTTAACAGTATAGGCAATACCAGAAACCAAGATTATATTTTATTTTCAGAATGTCGGACGTTTAAAATGTTTACAAATATTGACTAAAAATAAAATATTTACATCTTTTAACGAAAATAAAATGATTTTTATTTTTTCTGTAGGTCAATGGCTAATCGAGTTTTCGACAAAAAACTGAATTTTGTTTAATTTGTCAACAACACCCAAGATTACCCTAAACTAAAATATTATGGAAGTAAAATTAATTTTGTAATCCATTACACATAAATGTAACAAAAATGAAAATGTTTCACTTAACAGTTTATATGGCGACTGGTGTTTCAATATTATTTTAAATATTTTATGGTTTATGTCGTTAACTCGGTTATCCTTTGACTTCCAGTCAAAAATTTAAAAAAATGGTTTTTAAAAGCTAAAAATCTATTGTTTCTTCGAAGTATTTTGTAATTATATTGGTTTTCGAGTTATTCAACATTAAACCGTTTAAATGTTCATCATTATGAAAACGTTCAGAAATAAAGTCTTGGAATCCTATGTTAATCAAAGGTTACATAATTAATGTGTATACCAAAACTTTACTCAATATATCTAAACCTATAACTTTTTTGTAAAAAAAAAACACAAATTAGCTAACAAAAGGAAAACGAAATTTTTCTCTCAATATCAACAATTTTATTCTTATTTTCAGTTCTAAAATCAGTTCTCGAAATATTGCTCCAATTTAGAATTACCCTGTATAAATTGTATATTTATTGTATAAACTGGTTGCCAACTCATAGACAAATAAAATTTATGAAATTGGTAATATCGCTGATGAAATATTATTATACTATATACCAACCTAATTTTAAATTTTTTTATCAAATGTAGTTTTTATTTTTTAAGATGGAATACATTGTAAGAACCTGGGCTGAAATTTTGTTACGAACCAATTATCACTCTTATTTAGCTTCTTTTACTAACAGTTGAATGAAGTTTATAGTCTTTCCATTCTACAATGGTCCACTACGATTATCTATTTTTAATTCTAGTATTAAATTAAAACATATTTTATTTTTAAATTCTGCTTTCTTGCAACAACCACAATTATTTTTCATTTATTTATTTTAATCCTCTTATTATGCTATAAATAATAATAAAAAATTAAACTATTATATAATAAAGTAAAATTAATAAATTATAAAATAATGAAATAATTTACATGTTAAAAAGAAAATATAATGTTTATATTTTACAATATACATACGTACCACAGATATACGAGTATTAAACTATCTTACCACTAAAATCACCTCAAAAACAAAAGGTTTAGTTATAAGGAAATAAATTTTTTTAAGTAATGAAATGAGATTTGAAATTTGTCGTTTTGACATGAGTAGAAAGGTGTTTATAAGGGAGCAGTAAATTAAAAACAATATAATAACACAATAATTAAAGTAATATAATATAAAATTGTAAACAAAACAATAATAATAGATAGCAAACCTAAACAACCATAATAAAGTAAGTAGAGGTAAACATTTATAACTCTGACTCAACATTTCCCCGTGTTTAATTTATCACAGACACGCGCTTTCCCTCTCATTACATACGATCGTACGTACATACACGCACACACACATAGTATCCAATACGGTCTCAACGTCGTCAGTACAACTTTTAATTTTAACATTAGGTGTGGACAATTAAGTTACCAAACTGTACATCTGGCGTACAAATACCTACCTCTTTGTACGTTCAACTAGTTTCATAAGACATTGAAAATATGATGTATCTTGTACAATATAGCAACAAGACTTGTTTCCCAGTATTAATAAAGTGCGTTGTATCTCGGAGCAGTTTCTTTATATCAGATAGTATTGGGTTTCTTCTGTGTACAGTATAGAAGGAAGAGTTGTACTGTCTTTGGTTAATTTGTACAGATCTGTGTATAGAAGGGATTCCGGAAATTGTGAACCTGTAAAAATAGTCTTCTAGATTATTCTTCTGGAGCGTCAAAGGTTTGTAATTTCTTCGAGACGCCACTATATAGGATTCATTTGTTTAGTTCGGTTAAAAATAAAAAAAAAAATCATAAAAACAACAACGAACATATTACTAAGACAACAACAACAAGTAAGCAGCAAACAAAAAAGCTAAAAAAAATGAAGCCAACAAATGATAAGGAAACAAACAAAGAAATAAGCTAGGGAATAAATAAATAAACAAAGAAACAAGAAAGTATATAAGCAAATAAGTAAGCAACAAAACAAGAAGAGAATAAGCAAGCAAACAAGCAAACAAATACAAAAACAAGCAATGAAATAAAGAAGTAAACAAGCAAGCAAACACTCAAACAAGTAAACACGCAAAGGAGCAAACAAACAAACAATTAACAAGGAAACGTGAACTCAAACAAACAAGCAATGAAGCATCAAACAAGCATGCTAGCAAACAAGCAAATAAGAAAGCAAATAAACAATATGTAAGCAAGTAAGCAACCGAACGAGTAAACAAGCTAACATACAAGCATGAGCGATTGAAGAATAAAGTAAACACGCAATAAGTAAACAAGGAAACAAAGAAAAACAAACAAGCAAACACACAAACAAGTAAAGAAATAAAGCAAACATATAAACAAGAAAGGAAGAACACCAACAAACGAGTAATTTACCCAACAACAAACAAACAAACAAATAAGCAAATAAACAAACACACAAATACAGTTATTTAATCAGCTAAACAAATAAATAAACAACGAATCAAGAAACAAAAGAACCAAGAAAAGAAAACAAACTAGTATAAAAATAAATTTAAACTCTGGGCTGTACTTCTGACTGTTTGACGAATGACGACCCCACGTATTCAAGTTTCTCTCTTTAGTGTAGTCCTAGTTCTGAGGGTGTTCTACTCTTCAGTTCATCCAGTCCAAATGTTCTAATTTACTCTGAGTGAGGAGATTCTTGGCTTTTCAGCAGGTGTTCGTAGCTAATTTTCGGTTCAGGTCTTTTCTCTTGTCTATACTATCCTGTTAGTTTAGTCAAAATATATTTTAGTTTATTGACAACAACTCTTCGAAATCTTTCAACTATAATCCATTGGCCGAGTGTTTTCAGAAAAGTGTTCACGTGAATTCCAATACCGGCCAATTGGAAGGGAAGCGTTTACGTGACCCACTCCATTCTAAACCTGTTTTACAACTCTCTCTGCCTTCATATGTTAGTACCGTACTTGCTGTATATCTGTGTGGATGTATGTATAATGTCGACGTGATTGCTTTCTTTTTCGTTTTTATTTTATAATCTGTTTAAGTTTATGAAATAATTTGTTAACATACAGTTAGGGGAAATTATAAATCATGGCAGAGTGTTCACCAATCTCTAAAAATAAACGTGAAAGTGTGATTCACAGTGAAAAACAATTGTGTATTGTGAATAAATTTAAACATTTAATTTTTTGAAAATCCTCTGAATTCAAAAGACATAGAAACTGATAAAATCACTAAAAAGTTAGGTGTAAGTAAAAGAAGAGCATATAGTACAGGTATATGAATGATAAACAATTAGGCTTAAGTTCTCTTAAGAACAGAAAACTCATAATAACAACAATGGAAAAGGTTGAAGAGTTTACAAAATGTGTAATTAGGAGAAAGTCCAAGATTTTTCTTCTTCAGAAATGAACTGCCGACATAAATAAAATCTTGGATGCTGTAAAGAGTGATAAAGATTTATCTGATTTTAAAAGAAGAGGATTTTTCCATTTTTTAAAATATAAATTTAAATTATGAACGAATTCATAATTTTAAAATTCAAAAAAGATGACGCAACATGATGCTTATGAGTGACAGAGATGACGTAATCGCAAAAACAAACAATATCCCGAAGAATATATTATCACGACGAAATATGGGTAAATTTAAGTTATGTGAAGAGGTTTGACCAGTACCATAGGTTTATATGATTTAGCCCTATGGAAGCGTCTTCCATAAAAGATTTAATTATTTTGGAAGCCTCTATCCATTATTTTTCAATAGAGCCAAATGTTACTTTGCTTGTTCCATAAACTTACCCTAAGTGTAAATGGCATTTGATTGAAATAAAACGAAAACACATTGTGTCACAAATAATAAGTTTATTAATTGTAACACGTTTCAACAACAATGTTGTCATCTTCAGTGATGCATGACCTAATACTTTGCCACGCCCTGTATTAATACAGGAGGGGCGGGGCCTAAACCTATTTTACAACTTTCAAAATAGTCAATGCTTTCAGCCATTCTAAGCTACGTTTGATTTAACAAATATATTGTTTGTGAAAACTTGTGTTTTATTTTAGAAGTTATATTTATTAATATATAAAATCCACTTCACTCCTTTGGGCTGTAGAGTGTTGCACAATCGATAAACAACAAATATCTTTCCAAAAACCACTGAAAGTAAATATTTCCACCAAAAACTATACTCTACATGTATGTGAGAAAATACAAAGAAGACAAACTGGGTTTAAAGGAATAAATATATATAAATAATAAGAAAAAAACACAAAACAGTACTATTTATTTTAATTTACAATCCAAGTTTTGTTTTACAAAAAACAACAATCCAACATATGGCAACATTATTATAACAGCACAACATTTTACAATTTGGGTTTATTGACACTTGGGTACAAAGAGATTACATAGAAAAGTTAGAGATATGGCGTCAAGGGTTTTGGTTTGATATTTGTGCGATTTGGGTCATATTTCCCAATATTTACATTAATATTACTCGCCAAGTAAATCGTTCAAGTAAACATTATTTATAATAAAATAAAATAAATAAATAAATAAAAATGGGAATAATAAACTGCTTTTGGTTTCTTTACAACTTTACTTTTTATTTTCTTTGTTTTTGGGATTTCTTTATAAAACTGAAACGATATGAGCTTATTTTACTTTTTCTCCGACTATAGACAATCCCAAAGCTATTTTAACATAACTGATTTCTACAGCTATCCTGCCATTTTCAGGTTGTTCTTTAAAAAAATTAAATTGATTTCTAATGTTTACACAATATCTCCCACGTAAAAGAAGATCATTCATTGTTTACGGATAAACCTATATTATTCAATAAAAACTGGTTCAAAACACAATTTTGCAACTGACATGTGCTTATATTTATTTAATTTTCCACCGTTAAACAAATTATTATAAGAAATAGTCTTGAGTCTCTATACATTTTTTAGTTTTACGTAATTTTGATAATCACGAAAAATTTCGACTGCTGTTTTTTAAGTGATCAGTTTATTGCCTCCGGAAACCGAAAAAGTGATTTCTACCTGCCGTCCATCCGTCATCGATGTAGTTGTTGTTTTTACTTAGGGACGATAGTGATCCTAAAAATTAAGATGGGAACATGAAGTTTGCTAAATGGGATAATAGTATCCTTGTATTCAACCCTATTGGGATTTAGAAAAATGAAATCGAAAATGTCAAAATGGCTGTCATTTAAAAAAGCTTTATTTATTCAACGTACGATAGACAAATTTAATAAAAGTTTGCAGATTTCAATTCAAACTTCATGTTCCCATCTTCAATTCAAGTTTGCGATGTATGTTTGGCAAGCAATTGTGCCAACCATACATCGCTAATGTGAAAAAAGTGAAACCTGGCCTCCGAAGAAAAAGACATATTGACATAGTTACGAGATTTAACACGAGTGAGGCGAATGTACAACTTCAAGGCCGCAAGCGTCGAGACACTTACAAAGCGACTCAAGACTTTTCAATATATACACATCTACGCGGTCTGTTGGGGTCTTCGACTTCAAGAAAGTAGTGATATACACAGTTGTGAGCTTCAGAAAACCTGGGTAACAAATGTTTTAAACAAACTTACCCTACTGGGTAAGACCCATTGACCTACCAATGTAAATTGACATTTTCTAGAAAGCAAAAGAAACCACCTATTGACCATTACATTTAGAAGATCTGCTTGTACTAAATTGTATAATAGAGCTGGGTAAGTACCATTATTGTTTCCAATCAACGTTTTTTATCAATTCAGCACTCTTCAGCTATAGCAACATCTGGAACTCTTTCTTGTGGCCTTTAGGAACCAATACGACGGTAAGCTTCGATCAAGTACATAGTGTCATTCACATTATGCTTTAAGTGACTACATCAATTGGTCAACTTCATAGTGACTGGAAAGCAGCGAATAATTATTATAGAAGGTTACTTCTATTTGGAACAGACTATACAACTTATTTCCCAGGTTGAGTTGGATCATTGAAGTTGGAGTTTCACTTATCGAAATTTCAAGATAGACCTTTATAAAGTGCAGAACTTTGTTTAGGAAACAGTGTAAATGTTGTAAAACATGTAAATAAAACAACATCAATTTTGAATTTTACAATTAAAGTAAATGTTTTTTACGGGGGAAAATTCCGAAGACAGCTTAGCTATCAAAATCAGAGAAGTTATAAGAAACTTTGAGCTTTGATAGGAGACCAAGTTAAATTATTTTCCCCTCTTTTAAAGTTAAATTTGGTTTATATTAAAATATTTTCAAACTACTATGTGTTTTCTTTGTTTTTCAGGATACATTTATAAATATTAATATTGATTCTATCATTACTTAGACAAAACATATATTATATTCAAGCACCTTTACTTTATTTTACTCATTTTTTTAATATTTACAAACATGAATCAAACCTGTGTAGAAACTTTAAATATACTTTCTTATGATAGACTTAAACATATCTAGTATTCCGTAACAAACTGTTGACAAAATTTAATTTAATTATGTTATGTGTGGATTTAGTAATGTAGTGTTATTTTGATAGGGAGAAAGTGTTTTTTTTCAAAAATAATTGATAATAAAATCTCAAATGTTATGATGCATTTTTCATTTGAAAAGCTGTGTATTATGATTAGAACACTGATGAATTAAGACATAATTGATGGAGTAAACAAAAAGAATTGATGAATAAATACAGTAATATTCTAGGCATAAATAGAGTGTTACATAGTTTGGATCTGTGTAGTGGAAAATAACCATCTCCATCAACTTCCACTTAAGCCAGCCACCGTTTGTTTATAGTGGGCCTCTCTTCCGACATACCATAAGTTGGAAAGAACGAATTTGCGCGAAATAAACCTTGTGCCCTGGGTGGGATTGGAACTCGACTTCAGGTGCCACTCTTGATCAGAGAAGTGATGACTTTAACCACTGAGCAATCAGAACACATAAGAATAGTGACTTTGTTCATAATATTTGAGTAGTAAAACTGCTGTGACCAGGTATTGTAGGATTGGAGCTGAATAAACGAAATGAACGAAACTCTCTTGGCAGAAGGTTGAAGTCGAAATGTGACAACCAGTATATCTTGGAATTTATTTTACAGATAATTACTATTTATTGTACATAGCTGGAACTCAACAACAAAGGTAATAAAGGTAGATTTTTTATTTCATCTCCGTCAATAGTGTTGATTGACCAAAAATTTCAAATTCATTAAGTATATAAAAATTTACAAATCACCTATCTCTTTCTTCAAAATTTAAACATTTTCAACATTTAATTCTAGAACAACAAATTTTTTAAATTTAATAACAGCTGATTCATGAGAATAATAACTAAATTATTTTGAGGTAATGAGAAGGAACAAGATCCACGAAACATTTTAATCATAATATATTTTATTTATGTTTTATCATTTATTGTTAAGTTTATTATGTAGATGAAAAAACTAATAGAAAATCATTCTCACACACACAACACAATGAGGACATCAATAGACTGCTCCTCAAACAATACAAGAAACAACTTATCATAATTAACTACTCTTGAATTTTACAATATTGATGATTATGTGCTTTGGTTTACATTGTAGTGACTTGGCCTCGTAGAGACAAAAATCGTAATTTGTCAAAACAATTTATGAAGTGTTAACCAATTCTGTCTAATAGAAAATCATGATGATTAATTTTTTTCCGGACAGGAGAGGTTTCGTTATTAGATTCTTGAAACATGGCCACAAAATCGATAGAAATATTTATTGAGAGACAATAAAGTAGTTTAGAATAACCTTTTAGAACAAAGCCAGGTGCGATGATTTCCCTACACATCAATGTCCACTTCATTATTATTATTCTCAAGTTGTAAACCTGTAATCATAATAACTCTACCTTTGCTCCATGAACCTAACTGCTCAACAAATCTGACCTTTCTACAGTGTGATCTAAACACTACTACTTCAGTAACGAATCGCTCATTTCACATTCTCTCCACACTTATAGGATCGCAAACCATTCACCAACCCCATAAGATGAAGTTGCCTTTCGAGGGATTTGCGTCTAGTTAGAAGGTCAATCACCAAATTTATTTCTAGCCTGTTAACAACCAGAAGATGAGCTGCCTTCCCCGTCTCTTACCCTCCACTATTTTAATTCTTCTGAGTTCAGACAGAAAATATTTTCTTTTCTATATTTTAAGCTTACATGAAAACTATTATGCATATTTGGATCTTACTGTAAAAATTCAATTGGAAAATGCACATGAAGAATGGCTTACATTGAAGGGCTTTAAAGTGACGAGGGGTTGCAGTTCAGGTATGTAATTGCGACAGAACAACATGGGTCAGAATCTTATAATTAAGCGAACACAAAAGTTTGTTAAATTGTATGAAAATGATTCATTTTTAATGGATACAATGAAAGAAAATATTACGAGTTGTCGTTTTAAGTTAGATATAATACAAATTTCGTAAACCTGCTGCTAACAACGAAACAGAAATTATTTTCCTTCATCAAAACTTGAAGGTGTCTAAAATAAAATTGGATATACAACACTTGTTCTAATCATAATTGAGAATAGAAAATAAAAAATAAAAATAGGTATCTGAAATACACTTTCAACTCGTTAAACGCTGCTAAAGCATTTGTCTACTTGCAAAGAATTTTACCGTCGCTGTTATAGTTTTAGAAGTGCTCAAGTGCCAAAAATCTTACAGTCTTTGGGTTATTTATAAGGCAGTTTTGCAGTGATGGTTAACTATATGTTATATTTAACAGAAATAGTTTCGTATGAGTATATTTAAAGATATTTTTACAGTGTAGGTTTGCTGTATGGACTACGTATAGGACATACATATGTTCTACACATTTGTATCGACTGCAAATCAATAATTAAATTGGAAATATGATGGTATTTAATGTACCTTAAAAGACAAAGTTAATGTACATTTGTATTATTTTTTTGGAGTATTGTGATCTCTAGCAAGTGTGTTTAGCGTAAGGTTGATACATTTCTTTCCAACACTAAAGGTATAAAAGGGTTTTTTTGCAGAAAATCCATTAAAAAATATTAGGGATATTAAACACAAAGTAACACATAATGAAAGACTAATTTAAGAATAATTTTGCATTTCATTTACAAAAACAAAACATTATAATTTTAAAAGATGTTTTATGAATATACAAGAACCATTTTTCAAAGTAAATACCGTTTGGGCAAAATTCGCAGACCAGGATTTAGGTGCTCTCTACAGTTTCTCAATGTCCATTTTATGTTTCTACTTGTGTTTATTGTTTCTTTATGTTAAATTGTAAAAATAATATGTTGATCATACATCCTGTCGATTGTGAAGTGTGTTGTTCTAAGATTAGATTTTGAATGTAAACAAATATTTGTCTTGCTGAAGTTCTGCAGGATTCTAAGAGTGTTCTGGACGGACAAAATAATAAAGGACGTAATATTTGAAAGGAGCATGATAGGGTAAAAAATAATACGCAATGACAGAAGATACAGTCTTACAGTCCATACCGCTAGGAAAAATAGGTCCTGGAAGAATATATTTATTCTCTTGTTGTTTAAGGGTGAACAACTTTTCGGTCATAAAAAAAAGAAGAAGAAAAGAAGATCGAATAGAGTATCCTAGCCTTCGAATACTCTAATAGAGTCAGGGTCGGAAAAAAGCAAGAGTTGTACAACAGAGAGCTGATAGAGAAGATAAAGAGAGGGATCTAACCAAAGACTACATGAAAAAAAGTTGTAGATCGAGATAGGTATTCTGCGGGATCTCTAAGCATGTAATCTTTATAAATGAGCCCGGTAGAAGAAAAACATTCATGTTGAACACCTAGAGAACATTTTTTGCCACATTCACAATAGAACTCTTCGGAGCAGTGGTGAACAAAGTGAAGATTGCCCAGATGTTAGTCAATGTCCGGACTGGATTGGGACCATGAGTAGAAGAAGAAGTTCTTTAACAAATTGTGAAAGTGTACGCGGAAGGAGGTTTGAATGAGAGAAATATTAATAAATTGAGTAAGATGTTTAATGAACGAAAGAAACAGATGTTTATGTGAGTCACAATTACGATACCCAACTGTCATCACTGAGGACTGAAAAACAAAGTTTGTATGCGTAAACAGATGAAATGCTTGAAGCTTTCCATCAAATTTCGTTCCTTGTTTCTGTTAAGCTAAATTGCAACGTGGGTTTTAAAAATGTTTACGATAAAACAGAAGGAAAACTATGTTTTTTCTAGAACGCAAGAACCAAAATGGTGATGGATTTTGAACAATATTGGACGAAGGACGAAACATGGTTTTTTTATTACACATCTGAAACGAAGCAACAATTCCATTTTAAATCTTTGTAAAAGGAAACAAATTCAGGAAAATGCGATCAACTCACAATATTATGACCATAGTTTTTTTTTGGACAAGAAAGGAGTCCTTAAGGTTGAATTCCTTAAGGAGAATTATTTGGATTTGGAATTAACTACCTTAACGGAAGTTGCAGGAATACTGTCCATCATATTTAAAGTAGAGAGAACAATTGTAAATTATTCAGGGTAGCTAAAAGCATCAGGAGAACGAGAAGATGATTACTACCTAGATAAATGGCAAGAGGAGTAGGACGCAAAATACTGGAAAAGCAGTATGCGTTTAGTGTCTTATACCCGACCTCAGACTGTGGAGGGAAAAGAAGAATAGGAAATGTACTACCATCTGACCTAAATCCTCAGTAGTCATAGCTGTTTTGGTAGCTATAAAAACACTTTGCCATCAGCGAGAGACGCCTGTGTATGTTGTCCTTAGACAGACACATTTTTCACATTATGTTTGTTTTCCAAAGCTGAAGACGTCAAAGGGAGTTATCAGAAGACGACCTGGGGAGATGTGTTACGGTTGACACTTTTGTGTCGTCATTAATGAAAATCCTGAAAGAGTTGGGCTGTGCTGACCAGTTTTTTCAGCCAATTGAAAATAGTAAAAGAGAAGGAGGAACGATATTGAAAAAGATTCCAGGTAAAGAGAGCAAGTGTTAGAAAACAACAGGGCCACATTCTAAAGTAATGCTGAAAGGCGGTTCCAGAATTTGACAGGGAGGTGTTTTTAGTGTGATAAGAATCCCACTTTACCATCCAGAAGCGGGCTGGTTGTTGTCTTTGGAAAGTGTTTCTACTATTCCAAAAAGGGTTGAATTACAGTCTCGTGGGGGTAAAAATATATCCGAATGTGTATTGAAAGCATTGACAAAGCTTAAGTAGGTTATCCAAAACTGCTAGCGAGGACTAATAAATTACGAGTGGTGTCTGCTTCATGATAACGTTCGGCCACACACTGCAGGAGATTATTGTTACTTAATAAGTTTGGATGTGAAAAATGTAAAACCCTTCTGATTTTATAATTTAAAATTTTAATTTTTGTCCAAAATTGAAGAAAATTTTGTGAGGAAAATGTATTGCAAATGATGATAAACTGAAAAATTTAGTTATATATTGTGAAAAGGACACGTGGCGCAGTTTTATGGTGAAAGGATCAACAATTCCTACCACGTATAAACAGGTATTTAGATTTTCCATGGAGATTATGCAGAAAAATAAAGAAGTGTTGTTTGTACTGATAGCTGAAATTTGGTTAATTTATTAATGTGATCTACAACAGGTTTTTATTGAAAATTGCCCCTCAATTATCATTTTGTTTTCGGTAGGTTAAACAAAAAAATACTATAAGGTATTCACTTTTAATTGTATATAGTTAACGTTACATTCAGAATACGTTGAAAAGTTATTAAAATGTGCCTATATAAAATAAATATATTGTATAGGTTTTAATTTTTTAAAGTAGTGTGAATTTGAATTTCATTTCGCTTATTTCAGTAAAACAATTTAAACCCTTAGGAGCCCACTAGTGAATAAGAATTTGGCAATCCCGAGAAACCCTAGCTGGAATACACTTTTTAAATGTAGTCTTAGTGTAGATCCCTCTCTTTTATCTTTTTTAACTGGTCTCCCTCTACCAACTCTTTTTGTCTTCCGTTCCTAACGCTATTGGAGTATTTCAGTAATAGAAATCTTTATTTTATGTTTTTTTCGTTATTTTTTTTTTATAAGATGATGATGACCGAATGGTGTTTTGTCTTAAAATACAAAGAAAAAACCAAGTCCAATGCCATTACATTAATTGTAATCAGCTACAGCCTCTTTATGATGGCGTATAGTCTATCTTAGTATCTTTTTTGTCTATGTATCTAATACCATAATACCACCCTTCTGTCCTCATTTTAAAGTTCTTGAGTCTGTGTGGTAAGCTAAAATATAAACATTTCCATGAATTTATTAAAATTCTTATTTTGTCAATTTTAAAAACATAAGAGCTTTGTCATATGCAGTTGGTATTTTAGCATAAAAACTAAACTTCCATGATTTTACTTCAATGCTGTTCACTTGTAATGAGGTTATGTCACTTTTACTCAAAAGAAACTAGTAGAAATTCTAAGTATTAGCCTAATAGGAATGGACTTGTAGGCGTGTCTACATTGCTAAGAAGCATTGGTGTCTCTTTGGTTCAGTGTATACGTATAAAAACTTTTCTTTCATTTGGTAATTGAAGTTTCACTCATTGCAAGTGAATTTTATAAACTAAAAGTTGAGAAATACTCTTCGTCATGAAAACAAACATTTTAAATTTAGTTTCATATATGCTAGTCTCAATATTAATGGATTTTCTGTGTAATTATACATTATACATACTTAAATATACAAACATATCACATTTGAAGCATAAAAAATATATTGAGCATGTAATGCACAAAAACTATTATAATCTAACCTAACACATTATTCATTGTATTTTAAATTTAATAAACTGAGGTTCAAAGCTAACTTCATACTCTTTGTATGTTGATTATACAAATGCGTCTACCAACCGTTATAGAATTTAGAAATTAGGTTTTGTAACTAGGCTGGATGATGTAGGCAAAAGTTTTTAAATTTGATTTTCAATTTTAAAATATCGATTAGTAAAAAAAAAAAAAAAAAAAGCGCCCTCTGAAGTTTTAATATTGTAAAAAAAAACAAAAACATAACGAACAGTCCTTAAAATTGAAATTGAAATTTTTAATCTTCCTCACACTCAAGGGCTCACTTAGTACGGTGTGACTCTAGCTGGATATACACAATTTTTAATTTAGTCTTGTGTTAGATCCCTCTCTTCTATCAGATCTCTCTAGACTATCTCTTGTTCTTTTCCGACCCTGACACTACTAGAGTATTCGAGGGCTAGGAGTCCATTATTTAATTTTCTTAGCTTCAATTTTTTTATAAGGTGATGATGACTGAGAGTTTTTTTGCCTTAAAACCCCAAGAAAAAAATTAGCTTACCTGAAAATAAAATAAAAAAAACGGACAGTCACCAGTTTTTTGACGATTTCATTTTCTAAACTTTTACGAGTTTCTCAGAGTTAAATATCATTAAATATATTATTATTTACACAAAAGTTACACTATTTTGTTTCTTGTGTTTTCTATGACACTTTATGTAATTTGTATGTTTAATAAATTATAACAGTATTATAAACAGTAGTCGGATCATTTACGCTCCCAACTAGAAATGAGGTTTAGTATTTAGAGAAATCTATTTAGTTAGTGGTCAAAATATTTTTACAAAATTCATCAATAAACTGTGAAAGTGTTTTTGCATTATTGTGCTCACAACACTTATTTTTTAAAAATATTATAGGGGCCTCAAATGTATTAAAAAAAAAAAAAAAAAAAAATTAAAAGGCTTTGTGCAACATTTTTGTAGTACAGTTTAGATTTTTCTGTACATCCAATCAAAGTTTAATGAAATTTTACAC
The DNA here is from genome assembly GCA_963513935.1 of Aphrophora alni. Lineage (NCBI taxonomy): Eukaryota > Metazoa > Arthropoda > Insecta > Hemiptera > Aphrophoridae > Aphrophora > Aphrophora alni. The sequence continues at coordinate 48,853,342 of OY740775.1, read as the reverse complement.
ACATTTATATTTCGTCTTCATAGAATTATTGTTGAACGTTATATTATTACTATTGATAAATATATTTCAGCGACCACATATAGTTAGTACAGGTTTGGTAATTCCGAGAGAACCTAGCTTAATCTAACTTTTCTTCATATAGTTTTGGGTTAGATCCCTCTCTTATTTTTCCTATCCGATTTCTCTCGACCAAAATTTGTTTTCTTCCGACCTTCATACTTTTATAATATTTAAGTATTAGGGGTCTTCTATAATCTTTACTTCTTTATATAAATTATGCCATGATGACAGAGAGGTTTTTTTCTTTAAATAATAAGGACACAAATTGATAAATATATATACATAGATTGAGGTTGCTAATTGCTTTGCTAGAGCCGAAGCTCAAAGATCTCTTCATAGTTCAGAACCTTTCTGTAAAAGTGGAGTCTAAAATTGTGGTTGAGATCTGGATAGGTTGGTTCCTTCTTTAGGGGGAAATTATTAGCCTTTGTCAGGAAAAGAAAGTTATATGATTTGCCAAGTTAAAAGCCTTAATATATTTATCACTAAGTATAAAGGGACTAGACTGGCCGATAAGTTGATGACTGATCAGTGTCACATGAGATATCACTTCTAGAAAATGGAGAAAGAGTCAGCAGAAGTTTGATGTGAAATGTTTTCTAGGAGGAAGTTCAGTGATTTAGATTTCAATTCTGCATGAACCCCACCCCTCTACGATGAGAAATAATTATGTGATTGTCAAAAATGTAGTTTTGATCCCTGATCTCCAAAGAAAATGTGATATTCTTTATCACGAAGGCAACGTCACTGACACTTCACACATGTACAACCTCGTCACATGTACAACCTCGAGGCTCATTAGAGCCGAGGTACTGACACAAGCGAAGCGAGTGGAGACGTTTTTATATGTACACATCTACGAGGCTCATGTCAATGCCAAAAAAGTATTATATAATATAATTTCACAATATTCTAAAAACTCGTGTAACAACGGTTTTAATCAAAATTATCCTACTGGGTAAGACTCCTTACCAATACAATTTGACATTTCCTACATAGCCAAGAAAACCAATTTAGTGCTTTATATTTAATGGATTTACTTATATTAAATTGTATGATGGGAATGGGTAGTGAGTAAGTACCATGATGGCACTCATACTTGGTTAGTTGTCTTTAAAATGTTTTTCTTTAATTTAAATCGTCATAGATTATATCTGAAAAAAAAAAAAAAAAAAAAAAAAACAAGTGTCAAATATACAAGTACTGTATGAAAGTCATAATGTTATTGAGAAACATAAATATATATTTTTAAAATTAGACATAAAGTTATAAATATTAAGAGCAAAACAAATTAGCACTTCAATCATGGCGACGATATCTAAAAAGTATTCAGTTAATTTTGAACCCTTTTAAACAACACATTATTTGAACTCTACAAAATAAGTAAACAATTATCACTTAACACAAAAGGGTAAACAATTAGTTATTTTAAAACACGTGGCACATGAACACATACCCTCACTACACAAAAGGCACTAACTACCATTCACTATTGCGTCCACCACTACCATATCCAAGTTAACATACCCAGGTACGATTCTGGAAGAATAGCTCTGTCTTGTGGGATTCAAAGTTAGAAAAAAGTTCCAGCTTGTTAGTTTTTTATACATATCATTTGATCATTTAAAAGAAAGTATAAAATCTACGTGATTTTTGTGGAGGCTAATAATTTAAAGCCCATCAAAGATACAACAAAATATTTCCCCCAGATATCTCGGAAACTATTGGCTCAATGACATAATAGGTCAAGTAAATATTAAAGATTATAAAATTCTTCATACAAAATGTTTAAATATACATAGGAACAGGTAAAAAAAATACACACATAGTGGTGACAAGGGAAATTAGTTTGCCTCTAATAAGAAAAATATCAGTAAAAAAAAAAGTTAATGTAAAAAAAACTAGGCCTAAACGTAGTATAGAAACATTTGTGAATAATATTATTTATGGGTTTTTTTAAATAAGTGTATGACAAAGTAAGTGCAATATCATTGAACTCTATTTTACCATGGTATCACCTGTAGGCTTATTCCACAGTTTTAATATATTCAATGATAAAAGTATATATGAATATAAAATTATGCATTTTCTTCTACTACCTTGGGATAAAAATTAAAATGTTTCGATGAATATCTGATGTCGACGATTGGTAATTTTTTTATTGAATACATACACAATTTCTGTGTGTTCAATCAATATTTATAACAGATATTATTAGGATTTTTTCCAACCATTCTTGTACTAATATGTAATAGTTACAAAACAGTTCACGATGGGGTGTGGAAAAAGTAATATAGATTTGGCAAAACAAAGTAATTAGACAAAACAAAACTCATGGAACCAAAAAAGAACAGGAACATAGACCAGTTTCCAGTACCTTGGTATGGTAGTATAATATGAAAGATTGAAGGAACAGACGAAGATGTCTTGCAAATGATCTGGAAGGGCAATTCATACAATTTGCGTCTATTTGGTGACGGGAAAAACTAAACCTCGGATTTTGAGAAGAATGTAAAATCTGTGTTTTCATGTGGCTGTCAAACAAGGAAAGTCACAAAGTCTATTTATAATAAGTTACAGGTGTTTATAAATAACTACAAGGTGTTTATAATATTCAATGACCAGAGCGAACCTCAAACGAAGAGTTAGAATGAGATCAATTCAAGTCCAATTGAATAAATAATCAAGAAAAGGAAGTATAGTTGGTTGGGCCACATCTTGAGAAGTCTTAGTAACTATATAAGTTGACAATGCCCAGAGTAGAATCTCCAAGAAAGTAGGAAGACCAAAAATAACAGGGAGAAGTTCGGTCGTGTGAGAAATAAAGCAGTAGGCCAAGAATACAGCGAAAAAGTAGTCGTTTATGGCAGCCCTACATTATCCATAAGATTAAGGATATAAGTGTATATTAAGCATTGTTAAATGGAAATATTGTAAGGAAAAATTTCTATAAAACGTTTTTGTCAAAAATTTATAATCTTTAATACTTACTTGAACTATTTTTATCGTATAGGAAAGAGTTACTAATATTACGAAAAAAATTGTTTGCATCTTTAACAAGCTGTAAAATATTACACTCCAGAAAAAATCATGTCCAAGTTTTAAATTATAATTCTAATGATCAAATAAAGGCATGTACATAAACCATCTTGCCACAAATTATTCCTTTCTACTTGATGAATTTCATTCCAGAACGTCTGGGCTAAAAGGCATTTCAAGAACATTCGTTCACATAGTTTGTTTTAGTTTGTACAAATGAAACTAATTCCATGCCTCTTATTTTTGGTATCGTTGTTTTGAACTAATTAACATTCTTTAACCTTAAACGCTATTAAAGTTTATTACTACTGCTTACCATTATATTGTATACAAGTAATACAAAGGCTAACTACATTCCAAACTTGACTGAGAGAAATTTATGTTGTAAAATTTATTTTAGTTATGACTGTCATATGGATGATTTTACAAATTGGAACTGTATTGCGTCGTTGTGATTAATATTAGATATATGACATAAATATAATAATTTTACTCCAGGATGGCACTCCATTTAATTTCCCCCATTATTGTCTTTACTTTTTGCCTGTTAGACTAAAGAGGAATAAGGAGTAGAACACGGAGAACCACTGGGCTCAGACCTGTGTTGGTTCACTAGTTTGAACTTCTACGAGATGAGATCGTACTCTGCCAACTGAGCTACGTCGTTACGGTGTGGGAGTATCTCCTATCCCCAACAATGTCAGGTCATCGAGTGAAATGAAAAGGTTGACAACCTTACACGTTTAAGCAGCTTATCATGGGGTCAAGTCATCTCTAAACAGTGCACCTAACCAGGCTTAAACGAGAACATATCTAATAAGTAGTTGCTTTCATACCCGAATATGGCCAATAAAGGGAAAGTTTAAAATGATCCATTTCTACGGAAACTAAAACTGTCAACTGTGTGGCCGGGCGAAGCATGTACTCATGGATTGCAGTCACTATGGTACAATAGAAGGAGACGCTTCGAATTTAAACAGCCAGGGATGAAATAATACAAGTATAGGGCGACAAAATTCTCTAACTAGTCAAAGTTGCGCGAATCAGTCAGCCTGACCAAAGGGGAGCTGGTTTGATCATCCCGATATTTTTCACATAACTCGATAATGTATCGGATTCTCATGGCCTCACTTGTAATGGACTATCGGGTTGGATTCCTAGCTGGATCCACGCTTTTTTCCATGTAGATCCCTCTATTTCATCTTTCCTATCACGTATTTTTTTATCAACTATTGTTTTTTTCGAACCCTGATGACATTAGAGTAATCGAATACAAATTATCTTTATTTTATGATCTTTTCTTTATAAGGCGATGATGATCGAAAGGTTTGGCGCCTGAATAACAAGAAAAGTTGCATTTGCAAGACCCATTAGTTCCCCTCACCCCAATTGGTTCCCCAACACCTTTCTTGTTGTTGTTATTATTAAATGATTTTGGAGAAGGGTAAATAGTTATATGAAACATGTCTCCAATGAAGTTTGGTAGTATGTCACTTGTGGTTTAGAAAATAGAATTCTTGGTCGAGCAAACGGAAGAATTATAGCCACTTTAAATTATTTATCTCTCCAGTGCCTTATAGACTGAAGCAATGTTATCGTTAGAAGAACATTTCACCACAGAGCATATTCTACTATTATTATTGTTTTTTTTATTTGTGATTCAGATAAATTTCATTCATAATTAAATATTATAAATTCTAAAGCATTGAAATTAAATTTTACTGTAGAGTTTCTGGATTAAGATAAATGTTCTGCCTACAAATTAATAGATATATTTTCATCTTCTTTCGCTTTTGATTTAAATACAAATTTTTCATAATGTTTTTGTTAAATACAAAACGCAAATATATAAAAGATATTATTCACAAAATGAATGAAAACATATTTTTACACAAAACAAAGACGAAATTTCAATGACTAAGTCATCATCTTCAGTTGCTACACGCACACAAACCCTACGGACAGTGGATTGTGACTCCAGTAGCAACGGAGGATGACGACCTAGTCATTGAAACGTTGTTTTGTAAATTAAAGTGGTTTTGGTCAAAAAGTATGTTTTCATTAATTTGGTGATTGAAGTTTCCACAAGAGTAGCTCATTACAGTTGATTAAGATGTTTTATAAATTTGTGGCATAAATTTGGGAAATATTGCTTAAAAATAAAACTATAGAAAAATCATTTAACCTTAACATTAGCAGTTGTCAATATTTTTAAAAGTAAACAATACAAAAGTGTCGCGGTAATATATAAAAAAATGTCAAACCATTTTAATAATTTTTACAAGAAAATAAATTAAACAATGAGAAAATTTGTAACATTAAAGATATGTGCATATCATTGACAGCCATAACAACATCTATTGTAAAATCTTGTTCGGGAACCTTAATTTTAGACAATCCTGGAAGAACAAGAAGTCCACATAATTTTGTCTATCAACTAATTCATATATCACATGGCTTAGATATATACATTACATTAACAAGATAAATTGTTTGCTTTCATCAACTTTATTCTTTGGTGATTGTACAACTAATATGTAAAAGATGATAATTGAGAAACTCATTCGCATATCTTTAAAAATAAATTTAAATGGAAGGTATAATTAAAATAATTTAACAGGAATATTTTCTGCGTAAAACAAATGAAGGACTAAAGGTTACCTCCAAAATGCATGTGTGAATTTATTCCCGCCTATGGAGAACATCAATTACTGGCAACCAGCCTGAGAGTTTAGAACTGTACTCGGCACTCGTAGGATTTTCATTTTTTCAGAAAATTATGAAATGACGACGATTGCATTTCGAATCTAGCATGGTGATATTTAAATAGGAACCATTTAGAAGATTCAGCAGGCTTATGGTGACTATGTAATAGGCATTACACAAATATAGTATCTGGTACAATTTTTTCAACTTTGATGAGGAGCAACTTGCATTTTGGTTGGTGGTCAATAAGTCAAAATGACGAGTTCAAGAGCAGACTCTAGTCATGCAGGACCACCAAGAATTTGTGCACAAGGTTCACCAACACTGGTTAGATACATTCTATTTTGAGCAAGGATTTGGCGCAGGAGAATCTAGATAAAATTTTAACCCATGTTTTTATCGATCGAACAGAAACAAGTCCATCTAGGAGTTTTACATAATGTGATGAACTTCGAAAATTATGACTTTAATTTCTAGAACACCATAATCACTGGTCGGGATTCATGTGTTTATAGAATTTGAAATCAAGGCACAGTGAAAAAGAACATGTCGGGTGAGAAATGTTAAAGAGTTGATTCTTTTTGACTTCCGTATGATGCATACATGCTCAAAGGCAACTCATTACCAAAAAGTGAAACCTGGTGGTTATTTGCTACATTCGTAATGGGATTTGGATAATGAGTGGACCTGTGAGCATGGAAACTTGCCAGTTATACCATAATAAGGCACTCACTCTCTTTTACATCTCATTTAGAATTTCGTCGTACAAAATTCCACTTTAGTGACAAGTTAGGCTCCCTAATCTCCAAAAATGGTTCGTAATGAATTTCGTTTGTACTCTTAAATAAAATTGCTACAAAACGGTACTTGATTTTGTGACAAATAAAAATTCTACTGGCGCTGACTATACTTCCTCATAGGCTGACTGAGATTGACTGATGCACTCTGTGAACAGGGAATAATTTTTGTATGTGTATGAAGGTACTTATAATCTCCATAGCTTTATTTGTTTCCATGAAACAAATTGACATTGGATGTTTTTTAGATACATCTTATGTTTGGTGTGAATTGAATGTAAAAATAAGAACCTTCAATTTACAACTTCTTTGTGTCTTTATATTTTAGTAAAAAATTAAATTTGCTTTGTTATTATGATTTTGCTAGCGTGTATATGCAATTATAATGAGTACGTTATTTTGCCATTCATGTTTTTGATTTATCTTCAGTGACACGTTTTGGAATGACTAAAATGAAGATAATAATATGAAAAAGCTAGTAATGTCAAAAGATTGAACTTAGTTAAAAATAAAGTATTATAGGTTATAGATTAGTAAACAATGTTTTATTATCTTGTTAATGTAAAGAATACTGTAAAGTTAATGTAAAGTCAAATTTTATTTTCATAACACACAACTATACGGCCGGGGGAAATTGAAAAAGAGGAATAGTTTCAGCCAAAGGTTCATTTCTTTTGTCACGAAATGAAGTCCCTCTCTTCCTCCGCCCGGAAAGTTGTCGTCAGACTTTACTTTCATCAAACTTGACTTCTCGTGGACGACTCCTCGATGGTCTTGAAGCAGCAGGTGGTGGAGGAAGAACAGGAACAATCACCGGAACAGGTATTAAAGCAAGCGGTGTTGGTGGTATTGTTGCACTGACTGGAGGTGTAAGAATTGGTGCCGTAAAAGGTGACGTTACTGGAAAATGATTTGCAACTACTGGAATCCAACATTGTTGCTGTCCTCTCGATGGAGATTGGTCTAAAACACAAATAATTAAATAAATATTTATAGATTACAGGGCTTCTATAACATGATCTGTGAAACAATATATCTTCGTAGGTATTTAAATTGACGGGACTTTTGATTGACACACTCTTATAGTATTTCCAGAACAAATCATAACACATGATGACAAATATCTTTGTCATCGTCGATTTTATGAAACTTGTCACAAATCAGTTGTATATTGTACATAGTTTCCGAGAAGACATTTCTACAAAATAAAACAAATCCATGGGTGTTAATTAGGTGTTCGTATTAGTCAATCTATGAGACTATGATGACCAATCCATTTACCGAGAAACTACAGATCAAGTTATTCCTTGACAGAAGTGCTACAGTGGGGTGGTCCCTGGCCTTTTAAAAAATTATATCATAGCCACAAATAGTCCCTAATTAGCGGGGATAACAGTGTTTTCCAGCATGTTCTTATACACAATATATTGATGTGTCATCAAAAAATACTGGGCAAAAAACACCGTTGCAAGATTAGGCCACTCAAACTGTGACCCCTGGTGGTTAAACTGCTTTTCAGGGGTTATAAGTGCGTTGTCATGTGAATAGTAGAAACAGTTGTGCCTGTTTATAGTTTCACTTAACTTGAAACAAGTTTCGTCAGACTACAATATCTTCATCAAGACTGAATTTCCTTCTCTTTGTTCGTTTAACGCAATTTAAAGAAACTGGGGTTGTGGTCTGGGCTATTTTCCAACAAACCATGTGCAAGTCTTGGGCGATACAACTTAAAACCGAGACAATGTTAGAGCCTCTGTAAAAACTATCTTGAGATTCCAAGCTTAATCCAAGTTCTTATTTGTAATTTCTATGGACTTTTTATAAAAGTAACCAACAATCCGTTATCAGTCATGTTAAGAACCAACCTTATTATTTCAAATTCGTTTCGTAGTTTGTAAATTGCAAATCTGAATAGTAGTTGAGTTCTAAATGGGTCTACCAAGTTACTACTAACAGTTTAAGTGTTCCCTTACTTCCAGTATACTTTCGTAACTTTAAACCTAACCTAACCGTATCCTAATATAACCTACCTAACCTAACCGAAGCTAACCTTCGTTCCTAACCTCTAAACCTAGATTTTCAGTCATTAATGGAGACTTGAACTAACTGTAAGTTGTAAATAGAGTTAAATTATAACCAATCAATAAATGAATAAACAAAGCCAGCTGATACATTTAATTTTTACAGGAATATAATATGATAAAATATCGCTGATCTATCAGTTTTTGTTTCAACTGTTAGCCTATATATATATTCATCGGAATATGATCAATTTATTACTACTATATTATAATATCTAAAGCAGATTTATGAACGCTCTCGAAGCATAACACGGAAACACTATCAAATTATCAGTTGTAGTTTCAGTTTAACAACCTATTGAATCATTCTAAGGGGTGAGTGAAATTTAAAATTTAGAAGTAACAACAAATTATAGTGAGGATATAAAAGGTCAAGTGCAAATTGTCACGATATAACTTACATTATTAAATATTGGTAGCTCGAATAAACCTTATGGTGCACACCGACCTTCATGCTTCATGTTGTGTATTTTATATAAGTGAATGTTTCAGTCATGTGTTAATTTAAAATATAATATTTTGCTGAGGGCTTGGTTTTAGTCAATCGTTATTCTGACGATAGTGTGCAAATAAAAGGAAAATAAATACAATAGAACGTACACAAGGACAAACATGGTTGTGATATCAGATAGAACTAGGACATAACTATCGGTCAGTAGGTGATTCTCTGAAAGATATGTAGTCTAACGAATTCAGGTCAAAGTTAGTTTGATTATTTCAAAATCATATCATAGTTAGAGGCTCAACATTTTAATTTTTAAAGAATTCTGGACATACTGGGATTAGTAGGAACGCATGAGGAAACATTGTGATGATCAAAGCGCTAACAGCAAAAACGTAGTCGTTCTATGGCATATCCAAGAGATTGTCACTTGGTTTATAATTTTTGTTCTAAAGAATATCATAGTAGAGGAGAAACATTTTATTACACAATGACAAATTCAATTCTACTAAAATATACTAAATTTGTTGTAGAAGTAGAAATTTTAATATGAATGTCTGTTAAAATGTTTTCATAGACATGAAATTCTGTATAGGTTAGATGAATTAAGTCAAAAACCATTACATATTTGAAATTTTACAATTCTCACACACACCTAACTTACAATTATGTTAACAAATATAATAGTACAAAATTTAATAAAAATATTAAAACACAAAAACAAACACACTACTTTTGCAGGCGGCAGTCAACATAATTAGGCTCAGAAACATATCTGTCAAACAGCTGACTATGTAGGTAAATAAAGTAATTAAATACTACACACTTTGAACTTTTCCTTATCGATTAGTGATAAACGGGACCAGAAAGAACTGGAGATTAAACTATATAAGAACAGATTTAACCGAGAATTTTTGATTTTATAAAATAAACTATTCTTAGTTTTAGAGTTAAAATCTCTACAGGAGCAGTCGTAATCCGTCAGTGGACTTCATATATCAGGGCTGCCATCTTCAAAGTATTAACTTTTTACAATTATTTAATACTTACTGTCAGAAAGAACAAGTGAATTTCTGCGATTGGAATGAGCTTGTCTCCATGCTAACGATCTGACATGACCTTTTGTACCTGTATCCACTGCATCTACGCTGAGACTGCGTGTCATAACGTGTCGCCAATGATCAGAGCTTACTGCTTTACTGATAGCATGAGACGTGAAGGCTGCGCCCAGCTGTTCATTTAATGAGTACAGTTTTACAGTTATGTCTTTACCTAGACAAAAATAATTCATTGCAATACATAAGTTATTTTCATAATAAAACAAAATACATAATATCAGAAATAAACAAGAGTAAAATTTTGTTAATTCAGACTTTATTAGTGCAGACAATCTTTGATAAGTAGTGACTAGGAGATCTCATTTTGTAGGGGATGTCATTTGCTTGGGTATAGTAGTATTGTTTTAAATTAAGGAGTGCGCTCTTGCGTTGCGAAAATAAAATTTCTAACTAATAAGATTCAGTTCGGAAAGTAACCTCCGTTTTCATGAAGCGTGAGAACTAGTTGGAGTAGCGTCGCTCTCTTACTGTGATGTGTTCAGTAGCTGAGGAAGCTTTTGGCTAAGCTAGTGGAAAGGTTGTGCTGCAATTCGTACGCTCGTAATAGCCTTTGAAAATTAGCACTACATTGGAAAACATAGCGAATTGCGAAATGCTTGTTGTGATAAGATTTCATATTACAAAACATTTGTCAGCAGTATGGATCCATCTTGAACTGTGTCCTGTATATTGAGTGAAGATGTTGTGTTCGTTTGTTTAAAATTGAGAGAACGAACATTTACGATGAGGAAAGGCCATCTGTAGCCAGTGATAAACTAGTTCCGAAAATTGATGAATGATCCATGAAAATCAGCGGATTTATTGCATCAATTCAAGTGAGTCGTATTTGATCATCCGCTGTGTAGCTTGAGTCCTACAACATTGATGGCGATGAAAAATTTTAAGATGCTGTGACAGGCTGGTAAAAATCCCAGATGGCAGTATTTTACGCAGAATAGATTTCTAAACTGCTATGATAATTGCCCAATTTAAAAGGGCGATTATGTAGAGAAAGAATAAATAGCTGTAGCTGTAGTTTTAAGATTTATATAATAATGTTTCTTATCTACGTCTCTTTCATTTATAGTCAAACGGAGGTTACATTTCGAACGGCTCTAATATAAAGTCATTATTTGTATTTTACCAAATTAAGTATATATTTCTTGTTCTTCAATTGGACGGTTTATCTCTTTAGCACGTCAGCCACAACGATTTTATTGAGCTTCCGAGTAAATAATAAATAGTTTAATAGTTTTAGAAATCACGATGGTAACTGGTAAGTTGAAGGAACTTTAGAATCTTCCTGACAATATTGTCTTGAGGGATTGTTTGTCCCTTTGTAAAAGATGTATCCATTTGAAGATCAGGTGCTCAAGAGTTTCCTAGTGAATAGGCCTACTAGTTAACATATTTGCTTAGATAGCAATACCCTTTAATAAAACGTACCACTTTCCTTTTATAGCCAAACATTAATTTCCTTGTTGTACAAGTTAGTCAGTTTAGAAAAAAAAAGTTATATGGTCATCTTGATTTGATTATGTGAGCAAATTTAGATGCCATTTGAAGGTGATCTTGATTTTAAAAAATACCTCTATCTGATACCAGAAAAACTAAAATGTTTAAGTTCAGCTATTTATTCACATTATGTGAGTACCATTTGGGGTCATTTCAAGGTCAAAATATTATTTTTCAATGTAACTCTGTAACTCTTCATTTTGGAAATGAAGGCAAGATTTTAGATTGTCCAGCTAGTCAAAGAAATTTATTTTTCAAATTAAGTTTGACTTTGAAATGATTTGCATATTTATGTGATTCGATACAGTTACCGTTAAGAGATAAGACTGAGGCTAAACCATAGAGCCAGATTCCATTAGTACATAGCTGAACATTCTTCTATTGTCATAATGAGGGTGTACATTTAGAAAATTCAAGTTTATCATCAAATGATCCTTAAATTTTCTCCAAGGTCAAGGATCTAGCATCCGTTTTTGTACCTGTTAACTTTGTCTAAAACATATTTTTCTAAAGCTTCATTATTTCAAGATTTCCACCGTCCCTTAACTTTTCCTATAGTCTATATTACCACCATTATGTCACACCACTATTACTCATTATGTTCTTCTACAAAGTTAACGACGCTTTAAGTTTGTTGTCAACAGAAATCTGGTAATTGAGCTAGTTTTTCAATGAAAGACACATTTCGAATAATATTCGTTTAACAAGTAACTAATAAAAATGAACTCTTCTCTACCACTTCTCTATATGTAACTTATTGTTACACATAACAGTGCTACTCAACAATGAAGCCAATTTACCTCACAATGTTGCACATCAAAACCAACTTACCATTAAAGTTATAGAACTCAATATCCACAAACAAATTTCAAAAATCGGTTACTGCTAGCTTTTTAATAAAATATTCATTCATTCAAAGTCAATATAAATAAAAAAAAACTTTACGATTCAACTTTACAATGCAAGTTATACGAAGTAAAACATGTTATAAATATCAATGAGAAATTAATCTTGTAGAAGGATGCATTGTATAGAACTAACAAAGAAATAAAGAACTATAAATAAAATAGAATAACAAAATTACACATTTGAAAGTAATGGTAAACAGACAACTTGCATGTGTAAGGGAATAGTGATGGAAGTGAATTTTGAAGAGATAAAATTTAAGTGAACAATTACACAAGAATTTGCCGGTACAATATTGACTAGTTATAACAAATAAATGAAATAATAAATACTTCATTTGTATATCAGTTTTGAAAACTCTAAACGTAAGTTGAACAAAAAATATGTGGACAGTTGATTATTTTTAATTTGTGATATGTAATATTTAATTGTGTTACTAATAATTGAATGAAAATGTGTTGATATTTAATTGTAAGTTATTAGTTTAAGTAAATTTTTAATTTATTTTGAATTAGGTACTGCACAAAGAGTTTGACATTAAGGCCTAGAATTTATTTAAACTCCTAGAGAGGAGTATATGGTTAACATAGGATTAAACATAGTAGGATGAGGCCTGTCTGTACTTCTTCTTAACATAGTATAGGAGAAGCTCATTCGGTAGCTCTTTATACATGCAGATGGAATCAATAGATAGGTTCAATACATGGCGTATGCTGATAAGAAGGAGTTTTTGGAAGAAATATACTTCATTCGGGACTGGAAGTTAGCCTGGATTAAAACCAAATTTATGGTAATGACAAGAAGTGAGTGAGGAAATAGAGCACCCAAAGAGAATATATAATAATAAAAAATATCAAAATGTGATGAACTGTAAGTTAGGTTCTTCTGACAAGCAAAAATTAGATCTCAATTTAAATTTAAAATGTGCTATCTGTTATTTTGCCCTCTAACTAATCTCTCGGTACACAAATTTATCGAGAATTTCTAAAATAGGGATTTTCAAAACTTACTTACTACCAGTTGTTAAGATTCTGAAACTTGGGCAATGGCAAAACCTCAGGAAGATGGAGGAGATGAAATTGTGGGACATGACGAATTAGAATATGACGAGATGTACAATTTATTTGGAGAACAGTGCAATGCTACAATTTAAGCAGGAGAGGATAAGATGGGCAGAGTGAGTTCAACGAATGCTGGAAGATAGAGTGTGAAGCTGGAGTTCCTGGCTAAAGCTTAGGGGAAGAAGATTAAGAGGAAGGCTTGAGAAAAGTTGGATAGTCGATGAAGATCTTCAAAAGCTGAATTGAAAAGGACGGACGAGCTTGGAGGAGAGTTGTTCTGAAAGCCAGACATCTTCAGCAGCTGTAGCGTCGAGGAGTAAGCAAGTTACTCTTGGAATAGTTGTATTGTAAAACAAAAAGGTGTACATAGTTTCAAAATAAACATAATTATTTATAAAAAACCAAATGAATGAAAACAGAATTTTCCACAAAAAATAACTTTAATTTGTGCAACACAAATACAAGACGGTATTTCAATGACTAAGTCATCATCCTCAACGCTACATGCACACAAACCTACTGACCAGTCACTCCACTTTTACTGTCAGTAGAGTTTCTTTGCATGTAGCAGCTGAGGATGATGGTTTTGTCATTGAAACGTCTTGTGTTTGTATTACACATATAAAGTGATTTTGTTGTGGATAATTGTGTTTTAATTTATTTGGTTATTGAAGTTTCCACAAGTGTAGCTTATTACAGTGGATTATAATTATTTATTGTCCATGTATTTTCCCTGTATATTAATTTATTATGTAACATAGAGAAGTATGGCTTGATCTCTGCTTGATGAAATATATTGTAGTTATAGCAGTTTGTTTTAAAGTATATATATTTTTGTATTATAAAAGAGACAAATCACGTGAATAAAAACTCTCATAAACAGTTTGAAAATTTATAAAATCAAAACAACTCAAGAATATAGATAAACTATACTTAGATAAAACTATCAAACTTTGTTTTAGTTTGTTCTAATCTATACAGGTTTTACTATTTTTCTATTCTTATAATGTAAGTCAATTTCTACATACATTCATTAAAGAATTTATTAAGAAAATAGCATGCCAGAAACTAAAACTACATTTTCAGTGTTTTACAAAAATAATTATATTTAAAATATATTTTACACTTATTTTGTCTGTAGTCAAAAAATCATTGATTCTTTTTCATTAAAACAAAACGTTATTTGTTTGTTATTAGAACCAAATTTATTTCTCGTTCACGTTTATCAGTGCTATGTGGGCTATTTACTCTATTCTATATAACTAACTACAACCACATTGGTAATAACTATTCTATGAAATTGGACCATAATATTATTGTAACACAAAACTATTTGTTCTATTGACCATGTACATGATTGTTAACATACCAAATCCAATTGCTGCACAATAATGTGTTAATCAATTAGTGTATATATTTGTATAAAGAAGTAAATTTCGACTTACTAATCTATAAAAAAATACCAGAGAGTGAAAGAATGATTACGAAACGCGTTTAGAAAGTAATAAATAAATATAACGATTAATATAACTCTTTAAACGATAAATAACAATAAAATTGCACTAAATAACAATTCGAATATCCTCAAAAACAAATGGAAACCAACCACAAAAAATATCAGTTTCGTAGTTGTCAATCAATTCATGTAATAGAGGAGAGTTTCGATAGTATTTTTTTAGCTTATTTTTTCAGGACATGAAATCCACTTTTTCATAATAAAACAAAAACTTAATAGCTTTCAAAAATTTGTAGATATACTTGAAACTATAAGTGCCTAAATAAGATGGGAAACATTGTACATAAATAATAACATAACGATTTGAGTGCAATCTATCGATTTATCAAACAGTTCTTGTAGCCTAAGGCCATTGAAATTATATCACAATATCTTTTATTCTATTGTTCTTACAGGCAAGAGGCTAAAGCTTCGAGTTTAATCTTTTTATAACCTCTTGCACAGTGGAGTAACTAAAATTAGTGGAGAAGTTGCTCTAGACACCAGGTTGGATAAGAGCCCAAAATTTGGTTTGAAAAAATGAGGAGATATGAATTATAATGTTGAAAATTTTAAGAGTATTCTAAAAATCCATCTATACTACGTAATCACCTTTTTAAATAAATAACAATAATTATGATAAGTGTATTATTATTATTAATAAGACTGAGAAGACCCATTGCAGTTAAAACGTATTGGCTATGCTACTAAACGAAATTAAATGTTTCCTATTGCCAAACAGTTTGGCTTTTTGAAAGTTCAAACAAGGATACAAATTCATGTAAAATATACCATCGATGAAGTGTAGGAGTGACTGTAGATTCAGGTAACTTAAGATACAAATTCATGTAAAATATACCATCGATGAAACGTAGGAGTGACTGTAGATTCAGGTAACTTAAGATACAAATTCATGTAAAATATACCATCGATGAAACGTAGGAGTGACTGTAGATTCAGGTAACTTAAGATACAAATTCATGTAAAATATTCCATCGATGAGGCGTAGGATTGACTGTAGATTTAGAAGCTTAGGGATATAAAAAATACTACAGGCTATTGGCGAAACGTTTAAACAGATGCTCAGGAAAAGCCAACAGAGTAGGAAATAAAATTCATTTGGTGGATTTGTAAAGAATTAAAGATACACTTTTATGGATGAAGTTATTGTCTTGTAATGTTAAAGAAGAAGAACCCCAAGCATGATATACTATTGTTAACAATTTCCTAGAGTAATTTTAATTGTATGTAGAAGCTATCTCAATAAAACGTATTTTGCAAGCCACATCAGATAATTGTTGACAGTAGGTTTACTGATTTACATGTTGCAACCAGCTTACCCGATGTTATAAGTATACGCTTAATTTTTTCAACATTCCTATAAACTACTAGTGAATTCTTTCTCAGCTCAAAGGTCATTTCCAAATAGAAAATTATCAAGAACTAACCTGGAAATACTAAGTCACAAAACTGTCTGAGCTCTACAGTAATTACGTTTATTGAATGGAGACTTCAGAGGTTCACCTAGTGAGTACGAGTACGGTATTGTAATTCCGAGGTCCAGAGCTGAATTTACTCCTTCCATATAGCCTTGCGTTAGTTTCCTCTATTTTAATTTTTTTATTGTTGACCAACTGATGTTCATTTTTGAGATTGGCACTATCAAGTATTCGAAGGTTAGGGTCTTTATTTAATGCTTCTTTCACATTTTTTTTTGTTTAAGGAAATAATAACTGAAAGGTTTTCGAGTTTAAAAAACCAAAAAACCAGCCATTTAAACGGTCAACTGAAAAAAAAAAAGATTAACTCACGCATTTAAATATATATTTCGTGGATCGAGATATATTATCGTAGGAACGCCATTTCCTGAAACCTAGCCCGACAGAATAATTTTGAAAACAAACACTAAATTTAGAATATAAATAAATGGACAGGATTCGATTAATACAATTTTTTACACCAAAGCCTACGTCCATATGTCATTTCTATGTCAGCAACTGATCAGCTGATCCCCAACCTCCGGATGGCCGGTGATCCCGATTACAATTGAGATTGCAATTCGGACCGCAACCATGACACGAGGCCGAGTGAGTGATGCTTCATTTTAATGTTTCATGTTATATTAAAGGTGACGTAAATAGTGTGACAAAAGAATTCCTCATAACTATATTGACTAACTTTTAAATTATAAATTTTAAACTGCAACTAAACATCCTTACAATTATATTAACAAAGAGCTATTTTTTAATTTTTCTTCCTTAAGCTGCGTTTACACAGTTGTGGTGACGTCTCAGAGTGTAGTAATACCACACTATGGTCTCATGATTTTCACACAGCTGTGAAGAAGCATATTTTCACCAAAGTTAAAAAGAAGCCTATTCAAAATAAGAACTTCCATTATCTTGCAGTATCTCATCTTGGGCCTGGATTGCTATTAGAAATTTGTGCTGCAGTCAATGTTATTTTCGCAAAAGAAATAAAACATTTGACAAGAAAAAGAAACCACGAATGAAAAGAATGGTGAGCGAGCGATTGGATAAATAAATGTTTAGCTTGACTTGTGAGAAAATATTAGATAGAATAAAACTGGAACAGATTTTATCACAAAAATTACGTTTACTTAATCAAACGCGTTTCAACGACAAAGTCGCCATCCTCAGTGATAAATGAGTTACAATAACTAAACTATAACTGTTTAGCTGAGTTACAGTTTAGTTATTGTAACTCATGTATCACTGAGGATGGCGACTTTATCGTTGAAATGCATTTGATTAAGTAAAAGTAATTTTTGAGAGAACTTCTGTTCGAGTTTAATTCTATCTGAGAGATTGGATAGCTTAGAAAGAGGCACTGGGACAATTAGAAAGTGTAACAAATTAATTAAGAAATAATAATTGAGACGATTGTAGAAGAACGTTGTGCGTGGCCGCTGATTCTTTTGATATCTTACCAAAAACGTTTATCTTTACATTGTGAAAAGTGATTCCTAAGTGAGACTGGCAGTACCCTCTTAATCAAAACCTAAATTAAAATTGAAAATAACTCATTGTTATTTGGACATTGGAAGTTTGGAGTAGTTATTTAACCACTTTAATCCAATAGACAGTTGGGAGGTACAGATTGCGGGTGTACTTTGTTCTCCTACGCCACACTTGATATGACCTCGCATAAACAATCTTCTTAGACTACGCCTGTTTGAAGTCATTGTAATCACAGCTTTACAATTACTTACATACGATTGTTGTATAATTTAATATATTAATTATTTAAATGTTACTAAAAACTAGTGATTATTATTTCTTCATATGTTATAAAATATTTCTAAATGCCAGATTTTTATTAGCTATTATAGAAGAACAAATAATCACCAAGAATTATAAACAAGTTTACCACGAAAAATAAAATTTACTTTATTAATCGCAACAAGAGAATTTGGTCCTCAGTGGGTGAAGGTAGAGGGCGCTTTGGTTAAAACGGTTCCAAGGCGCTTATTATTTACTAGATACGTCACTATTTTTGAATGTTTGAATAGTTGGTGAAATATTAAAACTAGTTGAAGAGAATAACAGACTGACGAAGTATAAATTGAGGTTTCAAAAGTTTAAAAAAAACTTCAACACACTGTTCTTTAATTTTCAGACGAATCCTGGATATTTACAAGTAAAGGATTCATAATTAAAACAATTTTATAGTGTACATATATATTAACGAAATTTTGCACTATTGAAATGATAGAATTTGCGATTGAACTATAAAATAATAAATGTTCATTTCTTCAAACATGTGAATAATGAAAACTGTAAAATAATAAGAAGAATTGATACAAGTTGATGAAAGCTATCATTGTACTTACCCAGCCTGATCACGAAATGTAATATAATCATATATAATCAGATTTTGTAAATGTAAACCCGAAAAGGTGGTTTCTTTTGCCTTGTAGGAAATGGTAAATTGTATCGGTAGAGGAAGGGATCTCATCTATTATGATAAGGTTGCTTACAACAATTGTTACAGAGGTTTTCGTGACGTCGGCTATGCTATAATGGGAACCGTAGATGTGTAAATATTAAAGATTCTCTACCCACTTCACTCGTGGTAGTGTCTCGGACATCGAAGCTGACTCGGCCGTGTCGGATTTGGTAACTATACAAATATCACATTCTCTTAAAGTTTGAAATTACATTTTTGACAATAACCTCATTATATGTCATCGTTCATAGGTGGGTATAATTACATGTAAAAATATGAAAATTTGTATATAATTTAGTGTATTATAAATTATACATGAGATATGAACAAAAAACTGACTGAAAAATTAGCTATTTTCAATTTAATTTTCCTGAATTTCAATAGGGTTGAACCGAGCACACTCGTCGGTCCCCTATACAAATTTAACGTCCTTATATTAAATTTTGTGACCTCTATCATACCAACGTGGAGACAACAATGACAACGAGAACAACGTCGGACGGACGGTGTGTTAAAATCAGTTTTTCGTTTCCTGAGACATTGAATATGGAGATCAGTAAAAAATCGGTGTCGAAATTTTGTGAGATTACCAAACTTACACTATATTTCCTATACTGAACGAAGTCTCAATGATATTCAACAATGATGATTATAATGTAATAAGCCATAATTTATATTAAAATTTTTCCTTGTAAGTTACAATTGTAATAATTTATTTATATAAATAATTAACTTTTTCTTATTTACCTATAAGATTCGAAAGAATTGTTCTTAACATAGGCCTATGTCTGAGAACTCGGTCCAGTCTTAATTTAGGCCAACATAAATAAACACTTTCTTCTTCTGCAACTATTGTTACCTGTAACATTAAACAATTTATGTATGTGGGCTAGGTCATCTTATTTGTTACTTGTAACATTAAGCAATTTATTTAAGTGGGTTAGGTCAACTTATTTGATACCTGTAATATAAAACAATTTGTTTATAAAGCTTAGTATATCTTATTTGTTATCAGTAACATTAAACAATTTATGTATGTAGCTTAGGTCATCTTATTTGTTACCTGTAACAATAAGCAATTTATTTAAGTGGGTTAGGTTAACTTATTTGATACCTGTAACATAAAACAATTTATGTATGTGAGTTAGGTCATCACATATGATACCTGTAACATTTAACAATATATGTATAAAGGTTAGGTCATCTTATTTGTTACCTGTAACATAAAACAATTTATGTATAAAGGTTAGGTCATCTTATTTGTTACCTGTAACATAAAACAATTTATGTATAAAGGTTAGGTCATCTTATTTGTTACCTGTAACATTAAACAATTTATGTATAAAGGTTAGGTCATCTTATTTGTTACCTGTAACATAAAACAATTTATGTATAAAGGTTAGGTCATTTTATTTGTTACCTGTAACATTAAACAATTTATGTATAAAGGTTAGATCATCTTATTTGTTACCTGTAACATTAAACAATTTATGTATGTGGGATAGGTCATCTTATTTCAATATAAATATACATATTTTTTCTTTTGTCTCGGTCATCACCTTTAAAATAATATAATGAAAACAATATAAAATAAATACCTTTAGCTTTCGACTACCCAAATATCATCAGAGTCAGAAAACAACAAGAGTTGGTCAAGAGAGACCCTATGGGAGAGATGAAAGAGAAGGATCTAACTGAAGACAACATGGAAGAAGGATCCTAGCTATAGTTCCTCAGGATTGCCAAATGTGTCTTCACTATAATGTGCCCCTAAAGTTTGAATTTTAATAACTTGTGTAATTAGATCAAAAATACAAATTCAAACATCTTTAAAAAATTAAAACTTACAAAAAATATCTATTTTATTTAAATTGTATGTTCACAATAATACTTTATATTAATTACTTTTGTTTAAATGTACCAAATTAAATGATAATATGAAGGGTCATTCTTTAAAGGGAAATATTTTAAAAATTCTCCATTAACAGTAATTTTATATTATTTGTATATTGCTTTGGGTCACTAATTTAAACATTTTACCAAAATTTGAATAACAACTGTAGAGTTGATTTTGAAAAATTAATCTTTTATAACAGCGCCAATTGTTAACAGTCTATTTTTTTTACCGATAACTCTCAAAATTGCCTTTTTTGTTTTTTGTAGAAATGACGACCAATTGGTTTTCTTAGAGTCATTAGGTGACATTAACTTAATAACGTATGTCCTCTTCTATTCTTCCAAGGGAAATAGGGCGTAACAAAGTCTCTCCACTCAACCGATCTTACATGATCACCTTCACCTGCCCCCAAGTCCTTTTAGGCAGCCGCAATTTCCTATGCAATGTCCGCCTTCAAGAATTTTTTAGACGACCACTTTTACTGTGACCTTGAACGTTCTAGTCCAGAGCCAGCCTCGCTATTTTATTTTCGCTCTTCCTCAGGGTATGTCCAACCTTCTTTCATTTTCTTTCCTTAATTACTAAAGCTATTAAATTTTCATCCACTCGCTCTCACAGTTACTGTTTACTTATTATTGTTGTATTGTCAATTTGACTATCCTTCTTAGACATTTTTGCTTTATTTGTTCTACCAGTGACCTTTCAAGTTTCACATCCATAGAGCAAGACAGATTTTACACTCGCAGGGAACAATCTGAGCTTAATATTTCACTTAGTTACGTTGAATTCTATACTTGTTTCAGTTACAAAAAGCCCCCCCCCATGCCTTTTCAACTTTTTGAGTACTTCTTCACCTCTCCATCCACAACTGATCTCTATACTTAACAAAAAGCAAAATTCTTGAGTTTTTTTTCCATAATTTTCTCTCCTATGAATATTTCTTATTCTAAGATGCTTTGTTTTTCTTAAATTAATAATTAGGCCCACCTTTCAAGTTTTCTGCATTAGAGACAAAATTTGATCAACATCGTTAGAACCGATTTTGAAAAAATAGTAATTTTGTAAACTTTTAGTATGGTAGCTAACCACTGAGGTAACGAAAAAAAAAAGAAAAATAAAACCACCAAGGAAATTCGCTATCAATTATGAATACGATAGGGACATTTCTTATTTCCTCAAAATGCCTTTTCCTTTTTCAACAAGGCTTCAGAGTTGCAAATATTAGGAATTGGGATGGGATTTAGAGATTTGTTCAGGGGACGGTATATTTTTATTGTTAAATTTTTAGGAGAGGAAGTGAACTTGTGGACTGGCCGTAGTCTATGTGACTTATTTTTGTGAAGCTACTTAAAAGAAAAAGTTTATTCTCGCACCACCAATACAGATGAGTAGTTAAAACAATTACTGGAAAACGAAATTTTCAAAATCCCACAACACTTTCAATCATGTCTATGAAACTTTCATTCGACCGTGCTATCAAGGTTTACAATTTGAATTGTGATAATTGTTTCTTCTTTTATATTTTATTGTTGATTGTTGTGTCCATTATTACTAACTTAAAAATGAAAAACTTATAAAATTTTCCGTTGTATTAACTACATTTTATTAATGTAGTTAATAAAAGAAATATACTCTAATAGCCAAAAACTATGTTGTATTTTAAACAGCAGTCATTTTGTTTATATACAAAATATTATTTGATCATTCTGTGGTTTAGTTATATACATACCTACAACATTCATGTATCATTGTAACCAAATAGGTCAAAAAATAACTGTTCCAATTATTGTACAGTTAATGTAGATAAAATAAAAATTTACCTGAAAAAGATCATCGCTAGTTTCATGTCCAGCTTCCCACTCTGGGGAGTCGATGAACTGATATGAGTTAATGTAATGCAGGTGCATACCATCGCAGGTGACTCGTAATCTGTAAATAAGATGTTGCTGATAATTAAAATTATCTAGAGTTTAATTTTAAAATCAAGGTTTATTAAATTATCTATAGTAACAATATTTATCCTACTAACTTCTTTTCATTTAATTATAAGGCAAATATATTATTTATTTCTGAAGTAAGTATAAACCAGCTCTGTGAAAATTACTGGTGAACAGGTCTTTGTGAACTGAGAAGGATCTTAGAGATGTGGTGGCCGAACATGTTTACAAATGACTTATGGAAAGCTACAGTTGAAATAGAGTTGGAAATCAAGAAGAGGAAATGAAAGTGGATAGGACATACCTTTATAAAGGTTTAGAGATCCAGAGAGAGAGAGAGAGAGAGAGAGAGAGAGAGAGAGAGAGAGAGAGAGAGAGAGAGAGAGAGAGAGAGAGAGAGAGAGAGAGAGAGAGAGAGAGTTTTGATTGCAATCCTCAGGGAGCTGAGACAAGAGATCTGTTGAAAAAAGTAGATCAGTTAGGAAAAACATGGATGGAATTAAAGGGAAGTGCTGCCGAAACGTATTGAAAACACTTAAGGAAACCCTATGCTCCAGTGGGAGTTAACGGATTAAGTCAAGTGTAGATTCCGTACAGTGGCGTCCCAATGCCCTATGTTCTTCTGAGGGTAAGGCAAGGTACAGAGAGGGGTGGGTTACGTCCAGAGTCAAGTGCAGATTTAAACGTTTCCTTGTTGGTACAAGGCGGGCAATGTATTGTAACAGTGGACTGGCAGTATGCTGTAGCAGAATAGTAGAATGTTAATCATCTCAAGCCAAAGGGTACAACCTACAGGAGCGTGAGTATGGGAGAACGTAGCTTTAATATGGGAACTGTAGATATCAAGCGACCTCTAGTTTTAATATATCCTTACTTGGCTATATGAGTCACTGCTTAAATTTATCACAAACTTTTTGAGTCATTCGTGGGAACACAATGGTAACAAAATAAATAATTTAACCAAATGAACTCATTGAAGAAGACCTAAGTGATGTAAACATGGATAATATGATGGGATTAAATCTAATCTCAATGGAATCAGTTTTAAATCGTAGGAAGTTCTAGAGACATTAATTGAACCAAAACATTCTGCGATTGATAAAAGTTGTTGGGGTCAAAATTGATCAGCAAAAATATGTAGCTTACATAATGAAAATGGTGGTTTCTATAAGAAAAAGGCTTAGGTTATTTGAAGCACAAACATCTATTCTCACAAAATGAGCTAGTCAGTGGATTTAATAATCTTCACATTTCACAAAAAAAAACATCGGTCGAATTGTCGGTTTTTTTAACGATAATTCACCAACTGGGATTTATGGTGAGTTGGCGACTATAAATTCCCTTTTTTTTGTTCTTAGGGGCTTCACTAGAGGAAGCTTTGATCAAAATCGTTAAGCCTATTTGAAAAGTCAAAATCTTGTATTCATTTTTGTTTTAAATTTCGAATTATCAAAAATATGGCCGCATACTAAATTTGATTAAAATCGGTCGAGTTGTTTGCACTGTAAAGTACACACATGCGATACTACGTATATATGAGAATGTAAAAACTATAATCTAAATATATTATTAAAACATTCTTTGAATTTGAAACTAATTGTAATTGAAGGAGGAAATATATATATATATATATATATATATATATAGATTTATGTATAAGACCTTTCGAGTGCCTAATGGTACGGGCGACGACCTATTGGAGGCCTGGAGTGCTTGAACT
This sequence comes from Aphrophora alni, assembly GCA_963513935.1. Lineage (NCBI taxonomy): Eukaryota > Metazoa > Arthropoda > Insecta > Hemiptera > Aphrophoridae > Aphrophora > Aphrophora alni. The sequence continues at coordinate 48,828,620 of OY740775.1, read as the reverse complement.
CAGGCATTCAAAAGGTCTGTTTTCATACACTAAAACGACCTTTTGTGCCCTCTGTATAAAGCGAAAACGTCGACGAACCTTTTGGATGCCTAGAGTGCCTGGTGTGAAATGTACGGGAGACGATATTTTGAAGGCTTATATACGATCAGTTACAAATGCCACCTATTGAAGTCTTATAAGATCAGTTACAAAAGTCACCTTTTAAAGGCTTTAGTTGACGCCTGTTCCTGTTAATTTCTATTTTCTGACGCCTGTTATCACCATGGTATAAGTCATCGTGTTTTAGAGACCTTTTGAAGACCTGCTATTATTTAAATAGAACCTTTTGAAGACCTTATGCTTTCCAATAAACTTAATTTTGACATTACTTTGTCTGAAACATTATTTGAGTAAAATTTTGCGTCACATAACAATATTGTATAGTTTTAATACAAAAAAAATTAGATTTAAAAATTTTCTCATACCACTTACTTTCTTTCATTAATACTATTGTTTGTCAAATACTAATGAAGTAACTATTTATTTTAAATATAACTAGAGGGTACATAATCCTCTGTTCGCGGTACAACTCCCTTTCAGCCATTCGTTGTCCTCGTTTTCATAATATAGTTAACAGAACGTTAAAATATGTTACACATTATTAATCAGAAGACGAAAATAGTTACTTTTATTTCTCCAAACAAGTAGGCTACGGTATTTATTTTTTCAAGTTTATAAATAAAACTATATTTTAACTAGTTACCATTTTACTTTCACACTATACTATAGTATAGAGAAAGTATAGTGATCGCAAAAAAATCGATGATGAGATTTTTGTGGATATACCCGTTTTGGGACCCCCTGAGTCCAAAAAAGTGGTTTTTACAAAATGTCTGTCTGTATGTCTGTATGTATAAAAAGCTAGAGAGAAAAATATTCGATCGATTTCAAACAAAATTGCACCAAGCATGTCAATTAGGCATGCTTTATTTTTGTTTAAATTTGTTAAATTGTTAAATTTGTTTAACAACAAAACACACGTCATAGTACTTTTCCCAGCCCTAAAATGTATGTTATACTGTAAATATATGTTAAGTGTACTGTTTAATTTGTGTGTGTGTGTGTGTGTGTGTGTGTGTGTGTGTGTGTGTGTGTGTGTGTGTGTGTGTGTGTGTGTGTGTGTGTGTGTGTGTGTGTGTGTGTGTGTGTGTGTGTGTGTGTGTGTGTGTGTGTGTTAATAGTGTGCGTCTCTACGATGAGACAGCGAGTTTGGTCCCGCCTGTTTAAGTAGCCTATGTTTTGTATAGTCCACTACAAAAACATGTATTAAGTATCAAAGTTTATTAATATTTCACTACAATTATTATTATTGCATTTTATAGTGTGAAGCATAAATATTTACGTTATTGAAGAACGTTAGTTTCCGTTAACGTTTCGTTCTGCAGGTTAGTGATAGACCTCTCACGTGTGTATTATTTTCTTTTTTCGTATTTTGCGGAATTAGAGATATTTTTCGGGCCTATGAATGACTCAACGATTGACAAATATTTTTCCCCAAAAAATTCCGAAAGGCTTAAAACGTTTCAGGGCGTACAGTTCGCCAGAACTTTCGGAAGACGCAAGTGTTTCGTTAGGAATGTCGGAAACGCATTGTGACAAGATGGATAATGCAAAGGTAGGTGACACGACGCATGGACAGCTAATGACTGGGTTGAGTAACTTGCTAGATACAAAATTATCGACATTGGCTACTAAAAAAGACCTCTTAATTGTGTCTTCTGAGGTGAGAAGTCTGACGGAAGAGAACAAAGTTTTGAAAGCAAATATAGACTGTATTAAAAAACAAGAACAGGTTATTATGGATAAGCTAAATGATTTAGAAGGTAGATCTAGACGTAACAATTTAATTTTTGTAGGTCTTAAATGGAATGGTCAGACAGACTTTAAAGCTAATAAAACACAATTATTTATTTTGTATATCCACTTATAATAATTAGTCTAGCCGACCAATGGTTTCGCCTGTTAAGGCATTGACGAGGCTGTATTACAGACTGAAGAGAAAAAAAAAAAAAAAAAAAAAAAAAAAAAAAAAAAAAAAAAAAAAAAAAAACAGAAAACCTTAAAACTAGAGGATGGGAGTTAGGATACAATGAATGGAAGGTTGGGGAAATACCCGGCCTGGGCAATGACCATAGGAACAATACATATTGGGAAAACCAGTTGATTGTTCTAAGTACAAATAACTTTTAAAGGTTTTACTAATGGAGAGTTATACAAATCTAACTGGTCATTTAAAACTAAATTAGGGTTACAGTATCTTATTCTTTTAATTTCTAAGCTCTCCAAAGCATTCAATTTCCTACCTTTATTATCAAAATGTAATATTTTAAAATCTACACTCGAATTAAAATCAGACACTTGATGTATTCTTAAATGATTTGAAAAACTGGAATCTTCATATCCTAACCGCCAACTCATATCCTACCAGGCCGGGTATTTCCCCAACCTTCCATTCATTGTATCCTAACTCCCACCCTCTAGTTTTAAGGTTTTCTGTTTTTGTCTTTTTTTTTTTTTATAAGTGGATATACAAAATAAATAATTGTGTTTTATTATCTTTAAACATGGAATTCCACCAAGAACCATCGGTCTCAACAGTAATGAAAATTAAAGACTTTAAAGCCCTTGTGAAACAATTCTGTGTGGAAGTGTTAAAGTGTAATGACAGTTTGTGGGTCAATAGAGCGCAACCATTAGGAGCAAAGGGCAGAGCAATAATTGCCCAGTTCCCTTCAGATGACTATATTGGGTGGATCATGTCCAATGTAAATAAGTTTAAGGGAACATCTTATGTCGTACATCGAGATTACACACAGGATGTAAGATTAAAGCGAGCCTACCTTGCTGCAGTCTGACGAGAGATAGAAAAAGAGTTGGGAAGACGTCGTATGCCGTTAGTTTTTGACCACATTAGAATAGAATGTGTCAAATTCACCTGGGAGGACAACACACTGATGGCCGGCCGAACGGATGGAATAGTGAAGCTGAAGGATCTATTCAACTACGATTTCTCATCGAGCATAGCGGAATTGAGAAAGGACGGTCCAGGGAAGCTGCAACCAGGACGGACGGACGAGAATGGAGTGAAGACAACATCTTCTTAGGGACTAAACACAAATTTCTCAGGACAATGTTCTCAAACAGCTGATAAGGAGTTGGACAATATTTAAGTGCCTCAGACGGTTAGCAATTTTAAAATATTGTATTATAATGTATGTGGACTAAGAGCCAAGGTTGGTAAAGATTATTTTTTTCATTTACTAAATAAGTATGATTTAATTTTGTTATTAGAAACATTTATATCTGAACATGATGAAGAGTTTATTGTTAAGAATCTTCCTAATTTTAAAATCGATTTTTTTAGTTTTGCTGAAAGAAATGCTAATGTTGGAAGGGCAATAGGAGGTATTATTTGTTGTGTAAATTTACAGTCATCCTTTACTAAAGAAGTTAGTTTCGTATGCAAACGTAATATAAAATTAATTGAAATTAAAAATTGGTTGGTTTTGCCAATTTATTTAAATTATAACAAATGGGAGAACTGCTTTGAAAATTTGTGTAATTTTATTATGTAATTCAAATTCAGAGCAAAATTTAATAATAATTGGAGATTTTAATGGCCGAATATCTAACGAACAAAATAATTCTGATATGTATAATTATATTAATGTAACTAGTACAATTAGAGGGGTCAGAAATCGAAAGACAGGATATTAAATACAAGGGGGCGTAAACTTCTAGAATTATTCCTTAATTTTGGATTAGTGGTTTTGAATGGCAGAACCCAAAGTGATGCTGAAGGAGAATTTACTTTTATTGGGAAGATGGGTAATTCTGTAATTGACCTTGCGGTTGTATCAGTGAGTTGTTTAGAAATAGTAAATGATTTTGAGGTTATAAGTCATGCAGGATCGGATCATCTACCTATTTGTGTAAATTGTAAAGTTGGTAGACTTGCAGAGAGATAAAGGGGTGGGGATTGTATACTACCATTGTTGCCAAGAATGAAATGGACTAATTCAGATAACGTCTTGTTCGGTAAAAACATAGATAAGGAAATGTCAACCTTTGATGTCTTGAATGATAACCAGATAAATGTCAATAGCATGATTCGTTGTATCAAACAAGCAGCCCACTCTATACCGAGTACAAATAATAACACTACGGTAACAAAAAACAACAATGGTTTGATTTCGAATGTCTGGTATCAAGGCAGCGAGCCTTTAAACTCTTAAAGCTGTTTCGCAAAACAAATTCAACTATGGTTAAAGTCGCATATTTAGAGGCAAATAAAAACTTTAAATCGTTATGCAGAACTAAGCGTAAGATACATTACAAATATGTTGTAAATAGTTTGGGGCAAGTTAAAGATGCAAAACAATTTTGGAATTCTATGAAAAGTTTTAAAAATACAAAAAGCAGATTAGCTGGAAATATTAGCTGTCTCGAATGGGTGGAGTATTTTAAAAATCTTTTGAATCCTCTTATTGTACCAAGGGATATTTCTTATACGGAACAGTATATTTTCGACAATGATCTCGACAAGCAATTCAACCAGCAAGAACTGCAAACGATTTTGGCAAAATTGAAAGATGGGAAGGCTCCAGGTTTTGACGGAGTACCGTATGATTTTTTTTTAAAAACGGCCCACGGGTTTTAAGTTCAAAGCTATTGGCTATTTTCAATAAAATATATATGGAAGAACGCGTTCTAGAAAGTTTTAAAAAATCTATAATTTTTCCCTTGCATAAAAAAGGGGATGTCAATTATGTGCAAAATTACAGAGGTCTGTCATTTATAGATTGTATAGCGAAAGTGTTTGCTAGTTTATTGCACAATCGATTAAACAATTGGGTACACAGTCATCAAATAATTAGTGAATTTCAAGTCGGATTTAGAAAGGGTTATTCCACCATAGATAACATATTCAACTTAACTTGTATGATTCAGTTGCAACTGTCAAAGAAGGGGGCGAAACTGTATTGATTTTTTTGTAGATTTTTCCTCTGCTTTTGATACTATTGATAGAAAGGCACTGTATTAAGTTATCGTGTTTGGGTGTTTCTTCTCATATGCTGAATATTATAAAAGAGCTTTACAAAGGTACAACATCGGGAGTGTGGTGTAATGCGGGCGTAACGAAATGTTTTGAAACTAATATGGGTTTGAAACAAGGCTGTATTTTAAGTCCATTGCTATTCTCTTTATTTGTGAATGATTTGGTTGATATTTTAGATGGAGGATGCGATTTTGAAGGGTTTAAGGTCAGTGTTTTATTGTATGCAGATGATATTGTTATTCTGTCCCCTACTCCTGGTAGTTTGCAGAGTATGATAAATAAACTCGAAAATTATTGTAACAAGTGGAATCTTCGGGTTAATTTAAGTAAATTTAAAATAATGGTTTTTAGGAAAGGGGGTCAGTTGTGTAGAAATGAGAAGTGGTGGTACAAAAGGCAACGGGTAGAGGTTGTCAATAAATATAAATACTTAGGTGTTATACTTACTCCATCATTGTCATGGGAAACTCAATTTAAGGACAAATCTATGGCTGCAAAATATGCTATAAACGCGGTATGGCACAACCTTTTAGGTAACGAGAGGGTCCCACTTAGTGCCAAGTTTACATGTTTTAATTCTATTGTGAAGGCGATTTTATGCTACAGTTCTTAGGTCTGGGGCTACAAGGAAAGCGATAAATTGGAAGGGGTATTTAGATTATTTATAAAAAGAATATTTAAGTTGCCAAATAACACCCCAAATTGTGTCTTGTTTTTAGAAACAGGGTTTGAAAAGGTTTATTTGTATACATTGAAAATCCACCTGAATTTTCTTTTAAGGGTTGTAGCTTTACCAAAGAATAGATTGCCAAACATTCTTGCTAAACAAATAATAAAAAGTGGCATTTACTGGTACCAGGAGTGAAAAGTGTTAGGATATAAATACGGGATTGATGTGGATATGAGCAATATTGATAGGCTACGGGAACAGATGCTTAGTGTTATTGAAGCGGTCAGAGTTACTTGGGAGGGAGAATGTTTACAGAGGGCAAGAAATGCGACATATCAAAAACAGTACCTGGACCTTGACTTTCAACTCTGCACTAGACTTGTTTTATTTGATAAATATGATATACAAACAATAAGTTGGATCATCAAAGCAAGGGCGGAACTTGTTGACTTAAACTATAAACCGTGGTGTAAAGATAAAATATGGTTATGCTCCTTATGCAACATAAATGAAAACGAGACGGTTTACCATTTTATTGCTCGCTGCCCTATCCTAGCCGATATAAGAAATTTGTGCTTTTTCAAACGCAGTTTAAATAGGGGGGAATTTGAACTTTTAATAAATGGGAGAAATTGGTGGAGATTGGGTAAATTCATGAAGATTGCATGGAAATTTAGATGGGAATTAATAAATTAATTTAATTTTTAACTGTAACAGTACACAAAATTTTGGTTGGGAAGGGAGGTTAAACCTAAGTTCTTGGAAGGATTACTGTAAATCTATTTATATATGTAAGTAATTTTAATTGTATAGCTGGTGGCAAATTAATTAGTTCTGTAGTAATTTATATTGAATATTTTGTATGATTATATGATTATATATGTATGGGTGCACTGATGGAAGGAAAGTTATATACACACAGGTCTATATGTGTAAATATATGTGACTCATAGTATAATTTTTAACTATATTGTTTTGTTTATGCCAACCCAGCTGACGGTCAAAAAGACCATTGCTGTAAAATACTCTGTAAAGAAAGAATATTATTAAGTTTATTTCATTTTATTTTATCTTTTATAATTAATTAATTGTGAATTTATTTTATATTTTGTATGGAATACATGTCAAAATAAAGTACTTTTTCTATTCTATTCTATTCTATATTCTATTCATAGTACTTTTCCCAGCCCTAAAATGTATGTTATACTGTACAGTCCTAATTGTAGTTATGCGATTAAGCAGAAAAGTGTCTTAAATTAATTCAACAGCCTAAACAGTTACTTTTAGTAGTGTTTAACAACAAAACACATGTCATAGTACTTTTCCCAGCCTTAGGGCATTTATTGTCTGGGCATTGAAAGACAACAAATTGATATATTCGGCAAAATACAATGGGAAATCCTCACACTTAACAAATATCATAAACCACCTAACTCATAGAAAGGTTTTGAACCCGAACGGCCATAAAGGACCACCGGGTTTTCACTAATTGGTTCTGTTAAAAGCATGCGTTAATGACATACCTATAAATATAAGTAAATTTTTTTTTTCACAAACACTTCCGAAATTACACGCCCTTACTACATGTAAAAAAAAGTTTGCTAATGGCCACATTAGGATCGTCACGTTTAGGGAAACAGATAATACAAATTTTCCCTAGGCACTTCAGTGGAACCGACCTTATTAACCTATCTTGTTATTTGTGCTTTAGATATTACTATTAATACATACAACTGCTATATTATAAATTGCAAATATACAGGATGCCCTCGAAATCTCTGGTCCCCTTTTGTGGATTTGTTCCTGGAATCGAGACAAACAAATTTCACAATATAAACATAGGTCAACGGTGCTTACTTTTTCGTCTGTCTGTACGTTTTTTCACAAAATAATTCATATCTATAGAACGGTTTCACCAATTGAGTTCGAACTAGACTTGAAGTTATACCTAATAATGATCTATTATAAATAAAATAAACGATTATATCCAATGATGCGTTTAAAAATGGCGACTGTTAAAAATGTCATACCTAACAAAATAAAAAACCTTTTATTTTGTCAAAAAATTTCAATACATCTTTGTTGTTGCCCTTTTCAATTTCCTATCGGAAAGTGTAATTATCAAAACAATTGGATGAAGGATAATTGTTAAGTTAAGGATTATAACAGCATAATATGTACACACAATATATTGTTGTGTTTACTGTGTTGGTATAAGATGCCGGGTTGAACAAACCGATTATTACACATAACTTAACTATTATCCTTCATCCGATTGTTTTGGCGGTTACACCATCCGATACGAAATGAAAAGGGCTACAAAAATAATTTCTTGAAATTTTTTGTTAAAATGTAGGCCTACGGTTTTTGGGCAATTCAGGTTTGAAATTTTCAAACACCTTATTGTATATAATCGGTTATCTTGTTTAAATAGATCATTGTTAGATTAAACTTTGTGAAAAGGTTGTGCTCAATCAGTCATATAATTCTCTGGATAAAAATTATTTAGTGAAAAAACAAATTGGTGGCTATGGGGAAACAAAGCTTGTCCTGACCCATGTCTAATTGATTTTTTTTCTCATTCTTATGTGCTGAATCATATCGTAGAATATTGCAGAGTAATTACAAAACATCCTGCATATACTTAAAAATCTTATTAAAATTATGCAAAACATCCCAATATTGTGATTACGTACGCTGTTATTATCTTTAACTTAACTGTTATCCTTCATCCGATTCTTTTGAAGTTACAACATCCGATAGGGAATTAAAAGTGCTACAAAAAGGTGTCTCGAATTTTTTTTGTTAAAATGTACTGTTTTTGGGTATATTAGGTTAGAAATTTCCAAACGGTCGCCATTACGAAACGCAAGATTGGATATAATCCTTTATTTTACTTAAAGTAGATCATTTTACTTTCTCACTATCCTACTATAGTATAGAGAAAGTATAAATATAGTGATCGCAAAAAAATCGATGTTGATGTTAAACAATAAATCGTACTATAGCTATTCAACAACTCGAGCAGAATATTGGAGAATTCAAAATTTCCAATAACTTATTTCAATAACCTATGTATGGTCAAAGTTATAGGCTTCTTTGGCGCAGAAGGATAGCACTTTCGTAAAGGATCTTTAATTGGGGTGTCTTATATTTATATTTAATTTTAGCAATAAATCAATTACAGTACTGTAGTTATTAGTTAAAGCACAAATTTGGTAATTTCCCTAGTTCACAATATTATCCTGAAAACGGAAAGATAGACAGCCAGAGTGAAGTCTAAAGAGGACTTTATTTTTATTATATAGAGGAACTATATTAATTTTTGTTTTTCTAAATCTTAGGTAGGTGGTTCGAATCATAATCTCGTTATTTTTTTTAATAAGCCTAAAGATTTCAATTTATTTAGGAAAGGCTATTTATAATACTAAATTAATTACGATTCTACAAAGAAAGTACGTTTGTTGTTTTTAAGATTCGTGTTAAATAGAACAATGTTGAAAATACAATAATGAGACACCGTGAAAATAATAGAGGTTGCAGTTTTACAAGAACAGAAAAACACCCCCCCTCCAGCCCACATCCAAAACAGAATCACGGACGCATGTTATTCACAATTATCATCTCATCAGAGAATAAACTATATTTCCGTTCACACAGTTGGTTTGTTCACATGTAAGCCTATAGGTTACTCATCAACATATTTGAAGAATTGTGTCAGGAAGTAGTTCTTCCTTCATTGGAACACACTGTGCTTGTTAGGAGTGTTACTGAACAAAACACATCGAGCTTCAACTGAACTAAACTAAGATGTCTACAAGGAATTGTTTAATCAAATATTTACACATTTATCTTTACAAAAAATACTGTTCAGCAATTTGTGAAACACGTAAAAACATTTTGCCTTAAAATAGTTGATTTTTTTTGACAAATTTCTTTATTTATCGAAGTTAAAGAGACCAACAGTCAAAAACGAAATATATTTTATCTAACTTCGTTTTAAGATATGTTAAACAATTTGAAGAAAACTGAACAAAAATTACGTGAGCTACTCAATTCGCCAGAGTTTTGAAACCCCAAAAATCGGTTCCAAGCTTTTCCGATTTCTCGATTTATTATGGATTTAGTAATTTATATTAAACATTGAATTTAAAAAACGGTTAAATATCATCAGAATTCTTTGACAACTGTATCGAACTCATCCAAAAGAAATGTTTGTGACAAATTACTCAATCAAACTTCAGAACAATCAAAACTTCAATAGTACAGTTCAATAGAACAGATTAAGTACGACAATATATACATTAAATGCTATATAACATGTAGAATAATCCTATCGTGCTTAGTTTTCGAATATCCGCCATTTTAAAAAAAATAAAATAACATTATAACTTTAGAAATATATTGAGTTCAGATTTGATAAACGCATTTTTCATGTAACGTTTTACACGAGATTTGAAAATGATTTCCATTTTAAAATGTTAAAGTCGTATATATTGAAAACTTGTTAACCTTATAAAACAATTACAAGAGAGTGAAACTTTTATTTGTTAATGACGAACAACATGGTATTTATATTTTTACTGTAGCAGTAAAAGAATATATATTTGAACAGAAAAGGGAAAATTGCATCACAAATATTATATAATTTTAACAACAAATAAACTTGTGCTCTATGAAGTAAGAATCGGTTGACATTTGATGGTTGGAGAAGTGAGGGGTTGGTTTTGAGATTGTCTAGATAAACATTTATAGTTAGTTATAGAAATTCGAACAAACAATATTAGGTAGTAGCAAATTTTAAAAAAATAGTAGAAATAGGCTGTGGATATCTAGTTATGACCCATTTATGCTTAGTAAGGAGGGAGTAATGCAACGTTGTCACATGGTGTGTTTTTTCTACCTGCGCCAATTCACTGTTTATTTTACAGTTGGACACAATATTAATATTTGCCCGGTCGCAAATTTGACTACATTTGTATTCAGGAACTTTACAACTATATTTTAAATATTTAATAATAATGTTTTTAATAGATTAAAAAAATACTATTATTAGGTCTGGAATATGAAGGACAAACGTTTATTTATTGTTTACCTTATTTTTGAGGGCCACTCAAATTATAAAGTCATACTATGCCACGTAAAAGTCAGACATTTTTATTTCTAGAAATGAATAGAGGTGTAAGTACGCCTTTGATAAGTTATGTTGTTTTTCAGAGACAAGAACCCTTAGATGCCGAGGATCCCCAAGAAAAAAAAACAAGTGTTATCCATTTAATTTACCTTTCTTAACGAAATTAATTCAACAAATCAGTCGGGAAGAACACAATGGATAAATTGTATTGTTTTATATAAACTGTTGTTTCCTAAGTATTACATGGAGAGAAAATTGCACTTCACCGTGCAGTAGTTCAATAAATAAATGATTTAGGCAACTCAAGACATATGTAAGCTTAACATTCATTTCATCAACCATGATAATTGATCTGGTGATAATCACCCTGCTTGTCCAGAATTTAGAATAAATTTAGATAGTACTCAACAAAAAACCTTTCAAAAAGATAAAACTTTCGTAAGTATGACCTTGCGTTTTATTCCCTTTAACTTACTGAACACATTGTTACATTTTCCTTTTCCTTGTATCTGAAGTAATTTAATAAATAATGCAGCGAAAGCATGAGAAATCATACTGGGGTGGGGGTTGTCTCTGAACACTATTCCAGTGGGCGACATATCACCCCACATTTGATTTATTAATAAATTCCTAAATACTACCATCTTGGAAAAGCAATTTTTATTAATAAACCAATAATATAAAATTTATTGAGCATATATTATATTAATAATCATTTCTAAGTTGTATTATACAAAGACTTGAATATAACTTGCATAATACCTTCAACAACCATAAAATAGTATTTAGATTTTTTAAAAACGTAAGTGAGCAGTTAAAAATCGAAAATTCAATTTAAAACTTAAAATATTTCTAAAGAAGATAACATGAGCATTATTACTTTATATTTTATTTACAAGTTTCAACTACTGCATTTTCTAAGTTTAGACCTTGACTTTTATGACCATAACTATTGCAAATTGGAAATTGTTTTCTTATTATAAAAGCATTATTCATTAATTGAAATTTAGATTCTATACGTTCTATAGAATATTGTCTTTTATTGGTAAGTTCAATTTTAATAGTGTCGACAACATTATTATTATCTCTTGTTACAGAAATAATAGTACCTATTGTACATTAGCCAAGCCGATAGAAACATCAATATTTCGTCTTATCATAATTTTTGATCCAGCTTTTATTTTAATTACTCTAGCTAATCCTGCAGTTCGTGAACTACCCGCTTCATCATTCATTAAAGACTTTATTATTTTTTTGTGCATATTCTTCGCTCGAATTGTATCTTCGGCAACAAGCTCAATTTCCTCGGCATTATTTTTTTTTAACATAGCATCTTTAAGGTATCGCACATTTGATTGGTAGGTAATTAGCAAACAGTATTTGATGGCAAAGTATTTAGAAAGTTACAAAGTTAAGATATTTCCACTTAAAAGTTTAAATACATGATTACGCATTAAGGAATATGTATAAGTAATATTTTGCGGATCATGGCCAAATACTAATGAAGTGGCAAAAATGCTATCGCGAAAACGCCTCAATCAACTCCATTAAGTTGCTGGGCTACAGAAGGAAATATAATCTTTTTCATTTTTGTTAAAATAAAATGGATAAAGCTTTTTCAAAATTTTTTTAAAATCTGCATCTAATGTATCAGATTTTGAAGAAATATTACAATATTACATTATTACATTATATTATGATATATTTATTATATATCATAAATATATAATAACTTACCATCGTAATATCTACATAACCAATGTTCAGAATTAGAAAACAAAATTTGAATATTTTTTTCACACTCAGCCATTGGTTTGATTTTTGAAAGAACTTGAAGTCTTCCGGTATGTTGAGGCTTGTAAATGGTAAACCGTAAAAGTAGGTTATGAAATCTTTCAATATGATAATCATTTAGACGTCCTCCTAAATTTTTTATGATATCATAATCACAATTGATCATTGAATATTGAAGATGCCAAGAAGGAATTTGAATAAAATGAAAAGGAAAGTTTTTTATAGAACGCTCTCTAAATATACGCAAGAGAAATTGTCGCATATAATAATTATTATCACAGTTATATCGCACATAATCTGATCTAATACCATGTACAAGAGATGTCTCAAAAGCAATTGCGAATATACCACAATCACACTCACTCTGAAGTTGAACTTCAGGCCACTTTATAGTCTTTCCAGATTGAAAATAAAATGGGTATAATTTTAGCAAAACTAATCTATAAGTGACTATGATCTTTCTTTTCATTTAATGAGTCATAAATATATATAGTTTCAGTGTCAAAAAAACTGCACACAAAGGTGACCTCTGAGCATGTCATCATCTGTTAAAGGCCGAAATAAAATTTGAATTCTAGATCTATCAGGAGAAGCGGGAGTAATCATATCATAAATTTGTTATTCTTCCATTCCTAAGAAATCAACATTAAAACATTCTTTTATTAAATCGCTGAAGCGCTGTATATGTTCTACACCTAAATATGCATCTTTGTTAATAATTACGTTCAAAATCTTCGTCACCAAAATCAAAAGCCATGCTAAAAATTTCTGTAGTCTTGTTTACTTTTTTTTTTTTTCTTTTTTTTTTTTTTTTTCACAAAAATAATATTTCTTTTCGTAAGTATAGTATAATAAGTAAATTTCGAATAAATTCTTATTTCTTTTTGTGCAATATATATTTTTTCTATTTAATGATACTTATATAAAATTTCATAATTTTATACTTTTATACAATTTGATACTTACGTTAAGTCTAAATAGAATACCGAAAATTTCAAAAACTACCACGATGTTAATTATTTCTTCCTGTCGCCTTTATAAAAAGGTACCTGTGAAGAAAAAATAAAAATTGTCGATAAAATACGTAAATTATTCTCGGGTGGGGATAAGTAAGGTAAACTACTGGTTTTCTTGTAGAAGTATATACATGCTAGAAAAAGTAATTTGTAGAATTGTGGGGTCCATTGTGTGGTGATTACACCGACAATGGGTGATGCGCGCGCAGATAGCCCCGACGAAACGGATGGACTATTATTTATTTAATAACTATTTATTATTTCGGAAGTTGTATAAAAGTAAAGTTATTTAAAGTCAGTTTAGTATTTCAATATATTTTTGTAAAGATTTGACCTTCGATAAGAATAGTGTTTTAGATTGTCAATCAACCGCTTATCAGCAGATAAGATGTATGGCAGGATGCTAACAGACATAAATATCTCTTGGCTCTACGCCAAAGAAAATACGATCAACTAATTCTAATCTTTCTTCTGCCTAATTTAAAGTAATGATTACGTTCTGATTATTCAACTAAAATCACTTGCATTTATTTTTTATATTTATATCCATGTATGTATAATATTTGAATTATGTATGTCTATATAATTATGTATTCACAGGTATTTCGGCATAACCTTACGACAAAAACTTGTAATATTTAACCAAACGACTTTTTAACCAAACCGAGCTTTTTTTCCCCGTTCTGGGCTGTGAAAGCCACCTTCAGAGGCCTCACCGGCGTCGACCTAAAGATCTTTTGCCGCCCCAATTTCCTTCCTACACCCAACTAGTGATACCCGTCATCCCTATGAAGGAACAGATACTACTAATAGGTTTATCTAGGATGGTTTCCATTTCTTTCCCAGGCAGGCCTAGAGAGTATAGCCTGGCTCGTCCTAACTCCTCACACTCTAAAAGAATGTGTTCTGCGGACTCTTCAGCCAAACCACATTTCCTGCAAGTATTGTCTGCAGTAATCCCTATCCTGTTTAGATGTTTTCTGATGTGACAGTGGCTCGTTAAGAGCCCAACCACCCACCTCATGTTATCCCTTCTGAGAGAGATGAGTTGTTCAGCATGTTTCTTGCTTGGTCTAAATAACCTTTTTGCAAGTCTACTAGTGGTTCAATTCGTCCAGGCCCTATTCATCCCCTCCCGTATCCACGTATCAACCGCTGCTCTGGCATGTCCATAGGAGATCCCGAACACCGGTTCCGGGCCCACGAAAGAGAATTCTGAACCTGACCTGGCTAATTCATCTGCTCTCTCATTACCATCAATACCTGAGTGGCCAGGAAACCGAGCTTACTATTTTGATGAAATTATTTTTATTTTTCAATATTTAGAAATTATACCGCGACTAATTACAACCGACACTTTTTTTATTAGCATACCTTCTTTCTTCGGCGACTTACCCGAATTAACGCTGAATCCGAAATACGTTTACTAAATATTGAACAAAATTAATTTGTTTTCCCCCAAAAATTATAATAGTAATTCCAAATTAAATTATAACGTTACGCATCTCTTTTATTTCTTCCTAGGGTATCCCACTAAATTACTGACCTAGACTGCGTCGCTCGAGGTCAGATTATGATTTCCTTCTTTCATTTTGATTTGACCAGCATGTCAATTTACGGTGGGAGACCTATCCCGGAGGGCCCACCCTTAATATGTAACGGGAAATTAGGGGAACCTCGGGACTCACAGTCTCAAGACTGAAATCCCAAAATTGAAGACAATATTATGTATTGTTATATATATGTTAGCCATATGGTGAGAATCGAAGATGCGTGCGCACACATACTCGCATCCGACGTTAATACGGGAAGCGTCGCCTGAATTTTTTGGCTGAAGAAAAAAATTTTTTTGTCTTTAAACCGTCAAATCAGAACTTTAACTTAATATAACTTAATAACTAGCAATTATAAGTGAAATATTATTCTTTTAATGATAAACTTAAACGTTTTTCTTACATCTTATAAGTTCAAGGGGCTCTTTGAATTTAAAAACAGTAATAAACTAGAAAACTCGCGTAAAATTCAATGTATATAAGGGTGGTGGTTCGCCGGACATATTACATCTGGCGGCTATTGCCGCCCTCAATTATGATGTTTTACGATTACGATGAGAATTTTTAGACTACGACGAGATCTAGTTCATAATAATAGGTCATTAGAAGAGTGTAGATCAATATGTAAACTGAACACCTCTACAATAAGAATATCACTTCCTTATTTTTTTTTTATAGTCATTCTGTTCAATATGATGCGGTATTGTTATTTGTTAGTGTGAAATACATGAAAAATGTATAGTGCAGCCCGGAGTTTACACGCGAAAGACAGATGTGGTTGGAGCGGAAGTGACGGGGAGGGGGGGAGGTCAGTCAAAATAACAAACACCTCCAAAAAAAAAACGCGCGAACATCGATCTCTCAAAAAGTCGTGAATATGTCTAAGGTATAAACCAGGCATTTGTAAGGTCGCAATAGTGGTATCTTTATATCAAGCACCCAAAATGCCGCGAATGCGTTTAAAGTATAAGCCAGGCACTGGAAAGGTCGCAATAGTGGTATCTTTATATCAAGCCCCCAAAATGACGCAAATGCATCTAAAATATAAGCCAGGCACTGGAAAGGTGGTAATTGTATACACGGTATAACATTTATACTCAGGCACCTAAAAGGTGGCCTTTATGTCTGATCGTATAACCGCTCCAAGGTCAGGAATCGCCAGGCACTCAAAAGGTCTTATACATGTATATATATATATATATATATATATATATATATATATATATATATATATATATATATGGCCCAGTTTTCCTGAGTGTTGTGATAAATGACGTCTGGCAGGGTGCCTGGTAGTAGGCCATTAATTAACAATAGAAACCTGGCAAACAAAATTCTCAGTTGTTTTAAGTGCTTAGTTTTATGTGAGTGCCAAACAATCTAATAAAGGAAAACACATGCTATTCAGAACTGCTGGCATCTGGTTGTAAGTATTAACACTTAAAGGAAAGTCCCTTTATAAGTGTGGTTTTAAGAAGTGTTCGGTCTGTTAAGATTCGTTTTTTCTTTATTTAAAGTCAAAAAAATCATTATCGCCTTACAAAACAGGTTGTTGAGGTCTATCATGGTATTTATCCAGAACTGTCATTTTCATATATGTATTTTTGCAGCTTTTAAAATATTTTCATTGATAAACTCTGTCGTTTTAAATTCAATACCAACTTTTTAAAGACAATTTAAACAACTTAAAGATGCCACTCAACCCCACCATACAATCTAATGCAACCTGATCCTCTAAATCTAATGCTCAAAAGTTGGTTTCTTGTGGCTTGTAGGAAATGTTAAATTGTATTAAAAAGGGTCTTTTATCCAGTAGGGTAATTTTGTTTTAAAACGATTGTTACGCAATTTTTCGGAACCTTGTAATTTCGTGTATCACTACTTTCTTGATGTTGGCTAAGGACTAATAGGCCTCGTAGATGTGTATCTATTAAAAAGTTCCCACTCGGTTCTCTCGTGTCAGTAGCTTGGGCCTGACGGGCCTCGGAGCTGTACATATGTGACGAAGTCTAGACTCGCTGCGCTCGCATCGATGACATTGCCCTTGATATATCGTAATTATACCAATATTACATTTTCTTGGGGGTTCAGGGTTCAGGGGTATTTACATTTAACAAAATAACTTTCCATACATGTTATTCATAAATGTTGCGTGTGTTTTATTTTGAACAATTGAAACGCATTAAACCACTACAAGAAGAAACAACATGAACGAGATTTGATAAAACGAGGCTGAATAAACGTCGTTAACCACTCGTTAAAGAAACAAAGAAGAACTGTGAGCAGTGAACAAAACAAAGGTAAATAAGATATTAACATAATCAATCCAGCAGGTGATAATAACTTCGCTATTTGTCATCGTAGTGAGGTGGTGTCTACACCCATTACATGCAGAATTGAAATCTGCTAATTTTTATATAATTTGGTGCGTTATAAGTTGAATAATTTACGAAATTGAAAATAAAAATATACGTAAAATATTTTTGCATAAAATGTGTTTTATAGGGTTCTATAGGAGCACAACTATAGTCCCCTATATCACATTTCATCTTCCTATCATAAATATTGTGACTCCCTCGTGTTTACGCACGTGAGACAACAACGACAAACTTTGGTGTCACGTTTTCGATTACCTGAGGCTACTAAATGTGAAGATCGTTAAATTACGGAGGTCGACATTTTTGAAACGCTATACTACTCTATAATTCAAATGATGGTTAAGTAAAATGGAAGAAAAGTAGATAAAGTCAGTATGGTGTCTTCCTGGTATAGTATAGCGTCCGGGACAAAAAAAAACAATATTTGGTCAAGAGAGACCTGTTAGGAAAGTTGAAAGACTGGGATCTTACCCAAGACTAAATAAAATTATAGATCCAGTGTGACGTCCCCTTAGAACTCGCCCAGATAGGCAACCCGAACAGCGTAAAAGCATAGATCAACGGAATGAAGGAGAGTACTTCTAGGAGGTTCTACGGATAAATCAGTAATCAAGCATGAATGAGCGCAATAAGCCAACAGATTGTAGTACAAACTGGAGATACCAGTGGGCCTCTCTCTTCATGTTTAAGCGAATATGGTCACTTTGACTATTTTTCCTCACTAAATCGTGACATAGTTTAAAGTACGAAACCAAAATCATGAAAAGTTATAACAGAGCAAATTGTATAAGTTTCGCAAAATCTTTCGGAAATGACAAAACGGCTATTTGTGAGTAAAAATATGGAGTTTTTTTACCAGTATCATATCGCTCGGCTAATCTAAAACAGCAGGTAAATCATAAATTATAAAATCCTTATTTATGGGATTGTTCAGGAGAAAATTGAGTGATCTAAGTCAATTTTGTTTTTTTGATTTCCTTTGAATATACAGTGCAGTTTTTGTATATTTCATTTCAAAGATTATGTAACATGCACTATGCTTGTAAGAGGATAACGTTTATGATTGTTCCCTAGAAATAACTAAATATTTCACTAGTGTCTTGAGTGGTCTGAGTAACTCTGGACATACAGAAATAAATAATTGTTGTAAATGATTGTTCTCAGAATTCTAAACCTTAAATATAGAATTAGGCATCTCATGTGGTCTAGTTAGGTGTCTATTTTAGTAACCAGCTGTTGAATAATTAAATAATTTACTTTCTAAAATGTTTAAGTAATTAATATTTCATATGATTGGTTGAATGAATGCAAAATTTCGGCAAATAGACCTTCAGGGTTTTTTAAATTTAGAAATTTTCTCCCACGTAATTGTGTATATCACTACTTTTTTGTCGTCGGCTAGGTCCTAACGGGCTTCGTAGATGTGTATATATTTAAATGACTTCACTCGCTTAGCTTCTGTCGGTGACTCTATTAACTATACGAATATCACATTTTATTGTAAGGTCAAAGTTCGAAATCACATTTCTGACAATAACTTCGCTACTTGGCATCGTAGAGAGATAGGGTTGATACCATTACGTGTAGAATTCAAATTTGTAACTTTGTATCTAATTTGATGTTTTATATGTTTAATAACAAACACGAGATATGCGTACACAATTAGTCCCCTATTTCAAATTTATTGTTCCTGTCTTAATTTTACTGTGACCACTATTGTATTAAATTTTTACTTTGTCAATTTCAGGTTGGCGGGTGGACCCGGGACTACCTGAGGCCACTCCTATAATGGTGTCCTCCTACTTGCGGTCAGTCCTATTTGCGGTCAGTCCTATTTGCGGTCAAGTGTAGTTTTATGAAGGATGATCAAGGTTCTGGAGGTGGAAGGGTTTCCAGTTTGCGGTCACATCTTGAGAGATAGTTAATTACTAATCACAAATCAAGTCGTTTGCCATCTTCACGTGCCGGTCTACAGTTCCCGGTTGGCAGAATCCACAGGGATTCTTACTTACCAAATTCACTGTTTTGACGAGAGGATAGTCAGTCAGAACGAACAAACGACTCTGTTCACTTAAATAGAGCCTAAAAAGGGGGAATAATAAACAAACACTGTATACATATATAAATAGAGAGGGAGAGAGCTACAACAAAAATAGATACTAATATTTATAGAATATACTCTTTCGCATTACAAACATACTTCGTACTAAAGGTTCGCCAGTCCCAGACATTTTTAAAATAAGACTATAGATAAATTTGGATTGACTCAAAAAACATTGAATTGAATCAAAAAAACAAATGGCATACGACGAATTTCGGTAAACGTTTCCCCCACTTCAAATCTTCAACACGACTTTAGGGGGACGAGGCCCAACATAAATAAATGTCAATACTTAAAATACTCCGGCCAAACCTGTTAGACACGATTTACAACCTAGTGTTTGAGACAATGCCGCACTAGGCTCACTATATGGGGTTCAAATATGTGACCGCAAATTGGACAAATATCTTTCGATTAGCCCACGACATTTTTGGGGTGACCGCAAAATGGACGGTTTTACCCTTGACCGCAAATTGGACTGACCGCAAGTTGGATACAACCTCCTATAATCACTCGCCGCGACCGCCTGAGCTGTCCGCTGCCTAGGCGATGAGTCACCTACTGGCTGTGTTTATACAAAGGTACACTTTCTTAACGGAATAATAATTTAACATGTTTAAAAGTATATTTGAAATCTAATAAAAAAGTTATGAAAAATTATACCAAACTCGCCCTAGTATTAGAACATTTAATACGAACTTTATTAAGAATTGTTTACACTGTCACTGCGACTTTGTATCCTACACAACAATAAAAATACAATACTACACAATAGTGTAGGATTTGTATTGTATAGTATTATATTGCATTGTATACAGCATATTGTGTATATAACATTTTCTCCGATTGTTATTGTAATTTGTATTAAACACATTATATCTCAGTAAAAAGATTTACTATTATGAACAAATTCTGCGGTCAATTTACTTTTACCCAAACAGTCCCTAAGTCAAGCTTTTAATATTCATTACAGCTTAAAACTTGCCTTCTAAATTGTCTAAATAAAAAGTCGCAGTCACAACGTAAACAATTCTTAATAAAGTTCGTATTAAATGTTCTAATACCTAGGTCGAGTTTGGTATCATTTTTCATAACTTTTTTATTAGATTTCAAATATACTTTTAAACATGTTAAATTATTATTCTGTTAAGAAAGTGTACCTTTGTATAAACACAGCCAGTAGGTGACTCATCGCCTAGGCAGCGGACAGCTCAGGGGGGCGCGGTGAGGGATATAGGGGTGGCCTCAGGTAGTCCTGGGTCCACCCGCCAACCTGAACTTGACAAAGTATAGTAGCGTCAACGAAGCTAAACGAGCATTCAAAAAGAAGGAGAAACAATCAATGAAAAGTTATATCAACCTGCTGGATGATTTTACCTAACCAACATTTAAAACTTCCTGGTTGACTGTATTTGGGATTTTTCATTTTTACGAATTAAAACGTTTGAAAGTTTCTTAAGGTTACTAAAATTGCACTGTTTATTTATGAGAATAACTTTGTTGTATTTTGTTTATATAAATCAACGAATTATATATAAAATTAATTTATATAGATTAAATGTGTTAATAAAATATGAACAGTGGTCGGATCATTTACGCTTCCAACGAGAAGTAAGTTCTATTATTCATCAGGTTGCCATTACACAGTGATGTTGGCCTTCACAAGGGATGTTGAACTTTAATATTTATTCCCTAGGGATAGGGTGTGAGTAGGAGGGAAGGGTAGGTAATCATGACATTATCTATTCAATGTCACATGATGCCACGCCATCTACGGTCAAGTTTATCTGTCTAGTCCAAGTTGTCAACAACTGGAATAATGTTTTATGCAGCTGCTTGAAGTCTTCATTGGATTTTCACAGTTTGGGTATCTTCATTTTGTATAAAAGTTTTAATTGATTGTTGTATTTTAAGTCATGATTACGTGTTTTGTCTGAGTGTTTGTGTGTTTGTAACAAGCTCACTATGAATAATGAAAAATAAAAAAATGTCTTATAAGAAAAATAACAATCAAAAACGAAACAGAACTTTAAAAAAAAGAAAACTCTATCTATTTAATGCTCAATTTGGTAAGTGAGGACATTCTGCAATATTTGGCATATATAATAGGATAGCTGTCATATGAAAAAATCTCATAATATTACGATTTTCTAAAAATCGGCTCTAAATCAAGTTTTGCTTTGTGGACTCCAAAACCGATATCCCCCATTTCTCTAAAATTACCGATTCGTGAACTATGAGTAAAAAACTAAAATATCTGTAATTTAGGGTTTTAAAAAATTGTTAATTTATAAAAATCGGCTTTACCGATTTCGTTCAAAGGTAATAATTTGATAAACATATGTTAGGATTATTTTATAAAATTTGTGTAATTCTTTTATTAAATACCGAATTTTGAAATTGTAATATAATTAATATTTTAAAGCGGAATTCACTTTTTCATTGAAAAATTACAAATTGAAAAGTACAAAATTCACGTATACATAGCTCATGTACACCTTGTAAGTTCAAAAATGACTTCTAAAAGGTTAACTTTAAAAGTTCGTTAAAAGAAAGTAATTATTTAACCGTAAAATTTGAACATAAAATGGAAAAACACTATATAATTTTGAAAACGTAGAATAGCCTACTGTATTATTCTATAGACTTTGAATACATTTAAACAACTGACTGACACATATCACTATATCATGATTCACTTGTATGACGCATGCGCATTACATGTCTTATGAATCGTTTTTATTAAAACGTATTTTTCCATAGAATGTCGTTTGTGGCATTGTCATTTAGGCTTACCGGGATGTTTTAACGTTACGGATGAAAATCAGACGCACGATTAATTTAAAATAGTTTAAAATTATTTTAAAGTTTTTCATTGGTAAAAAGTTTACTTCCGCGATAAAATATATTACAATTTCAATAAAAGGTATGTAGTTAAAGAATTAGTAAATTTTTTTAA
Source organism: Aphrophora alni (assembly GCA_963513935.1). Taxonomy (NCBI): domain Eukaryota; kingdom Metazoa; phylum Arthropoda; class Insecta; order Hemiptera; family Aphrophoridae; genus Aphrophora; species Aphrophora alni. The sequence continues at coordinate 48,805,917 of OY740775.1, read as the reverse complement.
ATAGTCTCTACATCGATTATCAATTCAAACTTTAGTGAAATGTAGACTAATGACTTAAACTCATAATAAACAAAATTGCAAATACAATTGCAGATCAGGAATAATGAATCTTGACACCCATCAGTAAAAGCTCCATTTTAATCAAATACGACTTTGCCAAAGCACTGAGGACGTGTTTAAGGCATAAGTGAAGAACGTTTTGACCCTATTCCAACACATTTTTATTATTTTTTTTTTAAACACGAAGTAAATTATTAATTTTAGCTTTTCGATTGATAAGTTACTGAAATAACATTTTGTGGACAAATAGTTTAGGATTGGCTTCATTTAGTTTTGAGGATATGTGAGTTTGTACAAAGTTTTTGGACAGTTTATCTTGTACTTATTATAATTATATTTACATTTAACTCATTTGTGTTATTAACCAATGGAGATTAATAATTAAACCCCGTTTTCAAAAAAAAATTACTGCTCAAGAATAATAAAATTGTATAAATAAACAACAAAATAAACCTTGACTATCATCGCTAAAAGCTAGATTTTAATTAAATAGCATTTTTGCTGAGGACTTGTTTATGGTTGAAGGGAAGTAAGTTTAGGCCCCATATTTAAACGTACAATGTCAACTAATATTTTTTGTATTATTAGTATTCGTCGGTTTTAATTTTGTTTTGGGGATGGGTGACTTAAAAAGTTTGTGCAAATTTTTTGCACCGTGTATTAAATATTTTAATGAATTTATTGTTTCAACTAGATTTACATACACGTAGCTGAAGTACGCATTACGTTTGTCGCACTAATTAAATTTTATATAAATAATCACTTTACCAACAGTATACAGTTCATAAATATAAACACCTACTAATAACACAGACCCATTTTACAAAATATTTTTACGGCTTCAAGTACTCATTAACAGAATAAAATGACCGTTGAGCCAGGTAACTCTGTAAACCCTTTTCAACTTAACAATTGATTCTCCTTTTTACACACTTTTCTATAGTTTGCTTTCCCGCCTGTCTGTCTGTCATCAAATCGGGAACGGGACGATTGGCACACATTTTTGGACCTTCTGTCCATGGCAGTATTGGCACAATCATTAGAGCGGAATAAGTAGGGTCAACTCGCCTGCTTGGAAAAGGCACGATTGGCACAACCACTCGACCAGGTAGACGCCATCGAACGAGGGAAAACGGGAATTTTATAATTCCCCGTCAACTCTGCACGACAGTCATTTGCCCGTAATATCACGTATTTTCAAATTTACTTAGAATTAATTTTTACTGTATATTTTATTTGTATATTTTTAAAAGTGGCTTTGTCCGTAAATAAAGGAATATGATTATAAACATGATTAATACTGTAACGTGCATTTCAGTACGTATTAAATTTTTTAAAATACATTGTGTACCAAAACTTACAAATTGCTTTGTCAGGTTAGAAAAAACAATTCCCATTTTCCCGCATTCTGGCTACCTGGCTGCTACTACCTGGCCGGGCGGTTGTGCCAATCGTGCCTTTCCGAACCTTACAGGTTGACCCTTCTTTAATCCCCTCTAATGATTGTGCCAGTCGTGCTATTCCAAATCGGTTGTATCCAACTTGCGGTCAGTCCAATTTGCGGTCAAGGGTAAAACCGTCCATTTTGCGGTCACCCCAAAAATGTCGTGGGCTAATCGAAAGATATTTGTCCAATTTGCGGTCACATATTTGAACCCCATATAGTGAGCCTAAAGTCGTGTTGAAGATCTGAAGTGGGGGAAACGTTTACCGAAATTCGTCGTATGCCATTTGTTTTTTTTGATTCAATTCAATGTTTTTTTGAGTCAATCCAAATTTATCTATAGTCTTATTTTAAAAATGTCTGGGACTGGCGAACCTTTAGTACGAAGTATGCTTGTAATGCGAAAGAGTATATTCTATAAATATTAGTATCTATTTTTGTTGTAGCTCTCTCCCTCTCTATTTATATATGTATACAGTGTTTGTTTATTATTCCCCCTTTCTTAGGCTCTATTTAAGTGAACAGAGTCGTTTGTTCGTTCTGACTGACTATCCTCTCGTCAAAACAGTGAATTTGGTAAGTAAGAATCCCTGTGGATTCTGCCAACCGGGAACTGTAGACCAACACGTGAAGATGGCAAACGACTTGATTTGTGATTAGTAATTAACTATCTCTCAAGATGTGACCGCAAACTGGAAACCCTTCCACCTCCAGAACCTTGATCATCCTTCATAAAACTACACTTGACCGCAAATAGGACTGACCGCAAATAGGACTGACCGCAAGTAGGACGACACCTCCAAATCGGCTAAAAATGTGTGCCAATTGTTCTACGACCATCAAATCTGGGAAGCTCTACTTGAGACACTTCTTGTTGACATAAAATTTTGAAACTGTATAGATGTTGATCTCGGATGATAATACAATAATTCATTGTTATTTACAAATGTTTATGGTGGGAAAAACGAATGAGCAGTAGGCAGAGTTGCGTAGTAGGTAAGTATGTGTAGTATAGATATGCAGCAGGTAGTGAGAAGTAAACATGCGCAGTAGGTTATCATTTTTCAAATGAGAATCAAGAAGAACGCGAAGGGCGTTTACAATCTGATCGTCAACAAAAAATGGCAATGTCGTCCTGTGGAAACGCATGAAGAATATCAAGTTCGCTTCGGCAAGAGCGATCAACAAATTTTGTAACAAAATCTGTGAAATTTCATGAAGTGATGCAGCGTTGAAATTTGCCGGAACATAGCCATTCTATTTGCATGACGAATTGAAAGATACAAAATTAGTTTATAACTAAAAAGTAGATTTTTTTTAAACCCAATCTTCTAAAAAAAAAAAATGTTTATAGTAAAAAGTAGATAATAAAATTAAATTAAAAAATTAAAAATTAAACCCACTTTTATAGAAAAAAGGTATAAATAAAGATAAAAAAACACACGCAGTACAAAGTACTAATTCAAACGTAAATTAATTACAATGTAAAGTGTGGGGCTTCATATTTTAAATTATAAGTATGAACTTTAGGAGAGCCCTCACTTTACTTTGTAATGAACGTTTGAATTAGTACTTTGTACCGCCTTTATTTATCTTTATTTAATTCTCTCTTTTTTAAAAATAAAATTGGGTGTAAAAAAAATGTTAAAAAATTTATTTTTATTTCAAAAAAATTGACAGTTTGTTGTATAAATTTAAACCAGAGAAGTGTAAACCGGCTTCTCGTGGTTTTAGTCTATGAATTGTGTCCTGAAATATTTCGTTTTGAATAGAGTATCCACATTGGTGCTGAGTGACGTGACTCTGGTTGTACTTAAATAATACTAAAATATTTAAAATGTAATAACTAGGCAGTGTTAAGATATTAAGTTTCTTAAATGAATTCACATACGATTGTTTAAATTTCAAATTACAAATTATTCTTATAATCAAATGCTTTCTTGAACGACCTCACCGAACGTTATAATTTATACTAATAATACTCTAAGGGCCGTATTTATGAATTTTCCTTCAGGGAACACTTAACTGTTCCTTTATACTAAAACATCCCTCAACCGAAATCGAATTTATGAACACTCCTTTACATTTCCTTTTTTTTTTAATTAAGTTATTATCTGAAAAGAGAATTTAAAGAAACCTACGTTATAAATATCAATTACGTTATCAATTAGAAGCAACGAGAGTTCAGTAATCGCTACAATTGATTGTTCGTAAATCGCTAAACAGCTGTCGTCTGTCTTTAATCTGAGTTATAGTACTTTTTGATTTATTCGTTGACGATGCATTCACAATTACAAGGGTAAAGATTATAGCGAAAAGGGTGCTAGAATTTTCTATTTAGAATAAGATTTATTAAAATATTTTGTTAAAAAATATAAAACAAAGATTGAGAATGCACTGCCAATATGTTGAAGGAAAAAAATGACGCTTGATTGAATACCAATTAATCACTTTGTATTACACAACAAAATGTTCTAATTTTAGTAATTTTTTCCCTCGCAAAATTATTTTCTACAATACCTCTTTCTATTTTCTGCTAATGTTATATCATTAAACTTCAAACAATACTATATTTTATTTTCAACATTTTATCAAAATTAAGAGGAGCATAGAATAAGGGGAAAAATATCGAAAAATTCATGGAAAATTAAAATTTTACACATTTGATCTTTATTGTAAAATTCAAATGTATTTTTAGGATCCCTCAGGTATCTTTTTGACACTTCATTCACATAAATCAGGAATTCTAAAAATTCGTCGTGAGATTCCATCATTCTCAAAATATTTATTATCAAACTAGACCTACAGTTCAATAACGAACAATACGGTTAAGGGAGGTTTAAGGTAACTCTTGACCAACCTTAAAAATAAGGGAGAATAATAGGTCAAATCGCTAAAGACCTGCATAGTAATTGATCTTTCTTAATAAAGGAAATATTAAGTATAATTATATAAAACGGAAGATCGTTATGGGAGGCCTAAGGAAGCAGAGTAAAGGAGACCACAAAGGAAATCTTAAGGAACTTTCATAAATACAGCCCTAAGGGAGTAAAGAAAATGTCTTACCTTCCTTTTAGAAGTATTGAAAGTCTCTCATCTGCAGGTGTAACTTCTTCTATAGCGTAACTCTCTCCAGCTTCTAAGTTTAACAAAGAAGCTTCTCTCGTTAATTCCTTGAAATGTTTCTTGGACACCCGCAGAGGTTTGAACATACGTAAGTAGAGTTCTGTCAGTTCAACTGATAACGCTGGAGGTAAGAGACGACACGTCAGAATAACGGCGTGGATAAGATTTATAATTCCAAGAAGAAGATTCCAGATAAACATATCCGGGGTACAGACGTGAGTTCCGGACCAAATTGCGGAAACCAGGAAGCCCGCGCCAAGAAGTGCTCTGTAAAAATTAAAAAAAAAAGATTTAACTCATGACAGACTATAACGGAGAAAGGTTTTTGATTATTGTACAGGGTGTTAAGGAAGTATCTTTATTTGTAAAAATTATCAAAAAAGTTCATTTAAACATAGGTCTGAAAAAACTTCGTTTCCCTTCTATTCGCCATTTTTTTTTAAACGTAAAAAGATTATAACCTTGGAAACAAATAAGCAATTGAGTTCAGATTTTTTAAATTTATTTATAAGTGTACAAAGACAAAGCCATTATTTTATATTTTCAAAATAGCCGTTTAAACATTTAACTTAAAATATCTCTAAATAACGTTAATAATTTTATTTTTTTATAAATTAAAAGAGAAAATATTTTCCTCTTTTAAAGACATACAAAACTGTTTTAAAAAAGTTTTTCTGTCTCTCAAAAGATAACCGAGTTATTAACAAAATCAAAAAAATAGAGTGTAAAATTATTTTCCTTAGCGTATTTTGTTTTGTTTACCATTTTAAAATTTCTAAAACTTTATTCTAATTCTCAATGTTTCACTTATTAAAAAAGTCTAAATTAAAAAGATTAAGAGATCAAACCCTCAGAATTGAAAAAAAAAATCTTTCTAGGTTAATCTTGGGTGTTTTAGACAAGTAACAGGAATTAAATATTTTAGATTTTTGTTGATAATTCGATTACCCTTTGATTTACAGAAAAAAAAATTGTTTGTCGTTAAAAGAACAAAATATTTAGTTTCTTTTTAAATTTTCGGTAATGGATTTCTAGATATTTGATGCTAAATTTTAAACTCTCGCCATTTTGAAATATACAAAATACAGTGTTTGTGTTTGGTGCACTTATAAAGCATAAAAAAATGCGAGTAACAAATCTGAACTCAAAAGATGACTTCTTTCAAAGTTATAACATTTATATTTTTGTAAAAACACAAATGGCTAATAGACGGGAAGCTAAGCTATTTCGGTCATATATTTGTATGCAATTTGTTCATTATTTTTACTATTACAACACGTACTAAAAGTTTCTCCTTTACTTCTTGAATCACCTTGTACATTACTTCTAAATGAACAATTATTCTAATTGAACATAAACATAAATACCCTTAAAACTATTTTTTCATTTACAATGTCAAATCTCTTTACACAGGGTGACTGAAAAAACTTTCACCCCCTTTAACTTTGTTAATAATTAAGATCTTCAAACAAGGTTTCAACAATCTTCTTTATAAGGGGCTGCTTCCCACAAAACCAACAGTTTTGAACTCATTGCTGTGGGAGGTCAGTGAATAAGATATTTAAATTTAAGTGTTACGTGATATTAAAGCGCTGAATGAGTTAAGAAAAATTAAGGGGAAAAAAACCCAAACTACAAAAGAACACAACTACACAAAACTGTATAATGCGTTTATATTACCTTATGTACATTTGATAGCTCTAATGTACCAATGAAGATAATAGCAGAGCTATCGAAATATACATAAGGTAATATAAACGCATTATACAGTTTTGTGTAATTGTGTTGTTTTGTGGTTTGGGGTTTTTTCACCTTGTTCATATACAATCACCACAGTGCTCCAGTGATTTATTTAAGAAAAATCAAACTAATACAAAGTTTTTGGACTTCTTTGGCTTGGTAGACATTTGGCACAGATTGGAATGATCCTAGCCTAATACAAAGTTCAAAGGGACAAAAAAATCGCGTCTTTTAATATCATAGTAAATACTGCTTTCAAAAAATTTTATTAAAACAAAATCAAAATGATTGTAGATAGAGATTGTTGGAAAGCATTTGGAATGGGGCCAAGTTAGTTTACAAGTTTTTTTTATAGGGAATCGATCAACATTAATCTTAAGAGTAAACTGTGGAGATTTGTTAAATTAAAAAAAAAATCACGGAACAAACATTGTATAATATTTCTCGCATTTCTACACACAAAACTGATAAGTTCTCAAATTTCTGGAATTGACAACCATTGAATAATATATTAAATGTTTAGCTTGACTTATGAGAAAAATTATACAGTATAACAAACACACAGAACACAATTCTCACAAAAAATACGCCTAAGTATCAGACGCGTTTCAACGACAAGGTCGTTATAAGTTATACTATAAGTTAAGTTAAACTATAAGTTATAGTTTGATTGGTGTAGCTCGTGTACCACTGAAGAGGACGACCTTGTCGTTGAAACGCGTCTGATACTTAGGCGTATTTTTTGTAAGAATTGTGTTCTATGTGTTTTTTTATACTGTATCAATTGAATAATTTCAATTATTATATGCCTACAAGTTTATGGGCGCTATCATAGTATTTACCCAGCCCATAATAATATGTAATACAAAATGATCCTCTAAATGTAATCTCCAACAATTTGTCTTTTGGATTTTGTAAAAAATGTAACATTACGAATATAACATCTTCTTGTAAGGCCAGGTTTCAAAATGTTTGCCAATAGCCATGAGATTTGTCATCGTAGAGTGCCAACGTTAGGGCCATTACATGCGGTATTAAAATCTGACAAATTTTCATTTAATTTAGTGTGCTTGTAAATGAAATAACACGCGAGATATGAACAAAAACCTGTTTAAATGACAGCTATTATGACATTTGTTATTCGATTTTGTTGTATTTCAATAGAATACATGAGTACACTATAGTGCCTAATACCAAATTTCATGTTCCTTACTTATGTATTGTGGCTGCTATCGTGTTTACGTATAGACGACAACGGTGACAGAAGTACGACATGTCGAAAATTCCTTTCGTTTTCCAAAAGCAATGAAATGTAATGATTAGTCAAAACACAGAAATATACATTTTTTACGATTTGCCAAACGAACCCTATACTTTTTGACTGTAAGTAAAACAAAAGTTATTTTCAAGATACTTACCTAAGAACTAATACGCTTTGTTTAAAGTTTCTTGGTACCATGAAGGCGGCGACGAAAAAAATATTTGACAATTGGAAGAGATTATGCTGTGCCGGCTCCCATTCTCCACAAGTTTGAGTAACTTGACTATCAGTAATGTCTTGTGTTGAGTTTACTTGTGTTTCATTGTCAGTTACCATCAATAGAAACTCTGTAATTGCAAGATCCGTCTGGTCGAGGTCTGAAGTCCAATTACTAACAGTTGTGTTGTCCATGGTTATCAAGGTAAAGGTCAGAGACGGGACGTCGCAAGGCCAGATCTCCATCACCAGCGTCAACATCGGGCCCTCCGAAACGACACTGTAACCAAGAAATATATACATTATCAATTAGGGTGCTCATATATAGATCAAAGTAAGTCATTATGTAGTCGAAATAAGTCATTTTATAATATTCTTAACAGAATGGTTTTAATATTTATTATTAATGAAAACTACAACTATACCCCCAAAATAGAGTGGGGATTGTCGTACTTCCCTCAAAAACCTATTAAAAACCAGTATTTTAAACCCGTAGTGGATCACGAGACTTAAGGGCACTACTGAGAATGAGGAGGCAGACAGGTGTTTGAAATAATTAATTGAATGCCTCTTCATCGGTCCAGAATCTGAGTGTGGAGTATCTTACATTTGGTTATGTAAGTGTTTCTATGTATGGGTATCGAAGGAATATCAAAAAGCTTGGGAGAGGCAATTTATAGTTAAAGAGGAAGCTCAAGAGTACTTCAAGACTCAATACAGAGGACGATCTTAAGCTGAACAGGTCAGACTTATGGAAAGTTTTTGGATTGTTCACGGGTTACTAGATGTTCCCTAGTCATCTACAAGAATGGGTTTCATGTACCAGACCTTCTGTTAATATTTGATTGCTCAGCGTTGTGTAGGAAACGGATTGTGTACTTATACGCTCTGTTGAGTGGAGATAAAGAAAAGAACAGTACATCATTTGAATTGTCACTGTTTTTCAAAAACCTGAGACTGGATTGAGAGGATGCACAATACGCTTCAGAGCTGAGAGGCAAAACAAGGACTGAAATCTTGGGCTTCCGTGCAATAAAAAAAGAGGAAACTCCAGGAAGAGAAGAACAAAAGGAAGAATAAAAATAAAATGATAATGGACAGTGGAGAGACGTTTGGAAAAAATTAAGAATATTTGCCACAAGCAACTATACAAGCAAATGTCTGAGAGTATTTATTGAAACACTACTATCCACTTATGAGCTTAAGGAAATAAGTTATATTTCAGCATCTTATTTCACATTTCAGTATTTCACAATGTCCCAAACCCATCGGGAAATGTGACAAGTTTTTCAATTTAACTACATTTTTGTAGCATACTTCGTTCAGTTTTATCAATGCCCAGTTTGTATGAAAACTTGACATATCCTTGGCGAGGATTGTACTACAAAGAAACTCACTAGATATATTTATAGTCATAGTACAAATGTAGTATAAAGTATGCAATTGCTAAATTTATGAGTCACAGGATAAACAACACTGCAGATAAGATTGCTTGGACAACATCCAAGTTGGCCTCAGAGCGTATGGTTGCGGAGGAATAGTTGGCACCAAAATATCCTTGTTTACTCTCCCTTTATCGACTCGGTACTGTATGCAAAGGAGTAGGGAATTTTTATGAGAATAATATTCGCACAAATTGACAATTTAGGGCATTTTATTTGCAGGGATTTTTGAAGGCTTTTAAATTAAATAAATTCTATACAATTCAGTTTCCGTAAAACATTGTTCTTTCTGTTGGATTGTTATGGTTAGTTAGCTTTGTATTCCACACAAAAAATGTATAAACACTAATGAGTAGATAGTCAATTTACGAGGTTTAACTCAATCAAAAATAATTGTTATCTTGATTTTGTAGTACGTAAATACTTAGCTGTTTTATTATATTTTAAAAATATGTGTTACCCTCAGAGGGTTTTTTATAGTGACTGCGTGTGTGCAAAGCCCGAGGGACACCTTCCCCGACTAAATGTAGTCTTAGCTTAGATCCGTCTCTATCAGGTCTTTCTTGATCACCTCTTGTTAAATTCCGACCCTAACGCTATTAGAGTATTCGAGGGTCTCTATTTTATTCCATTTTATATTTTGTAAAGCAATAATGGCCGGAGATATCCTGCCAGCAACATCCAATCATCGACGTCCAAACAATTTTAAAATAGTTCTCCCTTAAATTTAAATAAATTATATCATGTCAATAAAATATCCCACGTAATAAGATAATGTATCTGATGACAATTTGATAAGGTAAATAATAAATCTCATATAAATTTCACTATTCAACAATAAATTTTGACAGCTGATTCGAATTTAAGCTTCTTTAGTTAACTTTGACATACAATTTACAAAAATCGAACTTAACTACCAACATCTACACTAAGAAAGTGAGGGATGGAATGCAAGGAAGGGGGACTGAGCCAGGACTACCTGAGAAGGTAAAAGAACTGACAGGATGTGGACAAAGGAGATGGGTTAAATGGCAATTGAGAACAGATTTGTTGATTTCTAAAACTTATAGATAATTAAATTTTCTAATTTTTTGTTCAATATGTAAAACTGAAGTTTTCAATGTGGTTAAAACTATTAGCTGAACCTAATTAGTGGTTAGATAAATTTGAATCTGCTTTACAATTCTTCCAACAATTTACATATTCTTTTATTCTAGTTTTAATAGATCTTCCTGTTTGCCCAAGGTATTCACTATAATTATTGACTTTGTACATACCACTATTATCTAATAACTCTCTTTTGTGTTTATTAATAACTAACAACTTTCCTAGATTATTACTGCAACAAAAAGCATTTTTATTTCATTTTTATCAGTCCTTATAACTAATATTACCTATAACTTGTATCTTGCAGTATTTATGTTTATTATTAACATCTTATTTGATTACCATAATATTAGTAATTGTTTTCCTGTTATTTTATTTTTTTAAAATACCCAATTGGGAAACCTTTTATTTTCATCGCAATGTGTAGAATATATTATTTACAAATTCAGATGCTTAACTGAAGAAGATTGTAAGGATTTTTATAATTAGGTTGTAAGTAGTTAACCAATATTAGAGCTAAAAAAACAGCCATTAAAGAACTTCGCAAAATAGACAGTCTGTGTAAACTTACATGATAAGACTATGTGAAAATTTGGAAAACTGCCAACGGGTTTATCAGGTTTTATAATGTATAAATGTTACATCTTACAATAAAATAACAGTTTACACTCTTATTAACATATCATCAAGAACGGTGCAAAAAGATTACACAAGCCTTCTCACTCACCCATCCCCAAAAACAAATAGAATCCCACCTAACCGATTCCTCACCAAAAACGTCAATTTGGTAGTTTTCAGTGAAAATGAACCGTCTTTAGAAAAATAAACGCTTAAAATGTCTTCGCTCTTGCCACGAATGGGCCCAACTGCAAATTGTATTTTTAATCGAGCTTAAATGACGGTGTTAAAATTCAAATTGGTTTTTTTGCCAATTAAGTAAATGAATACAAGAACTATGTCGAGGATGACCTAACGCCCCCTATCAGGCGTACAAAGTGCAACCGACACAACACTCAAGGTTATGATTTCTAACCTACGTTCTGTTATTAAATACAGTTGCCTCAGACTAGGATTGTGTGTGGTGTAAGGGGCGTGTCCTCCCTTCTACTTGCTTCCCTAGCCTGACTTGACGGTACAACCCATTCCAAGAAAACTAGGTACACAAATTACTGCTTAGCTACATTTAATTCCTAAAGTTACAAATTTGTGACAGACTTTTGTAAATATTTTATTCCTATTTACACCGATAAAAGAAACGAAAGTAGGGTACGCGTTTACACAGAAGTATTTGAGGTCTATATATTTTTATTGGGGTTGTACCGCTGACAGTAAACGCAACAAACGATATGTGGGGACCTTCTTGTCCTCTCCACCCCAGGCACATTCCTACATTGAGGATACTGTAACCTTTCTAATGGGGGTGGGAGTCTCTCACGGTATTGAAGTAATTAAAAACCTCAATTTTAATTCCAGAGTAAATAAAATAAATAGTCAATTGTAAATTTAATAAATCGTTCAATACGAAATTAAATAATTGTCTGATAATTATAATGAATACGTCCTTGTAAACAGCAAAGGTAGGCCTACTATCACTGTAATCTAATACAATCTACAACAAATTTTGAGGGGAATTCTCTTACAAATCTACTTTTCTTTAAGGAAAACCACTCAATATAGTGTGTAGCAATATCAAATTAGCTGGAACTACACCTTTCTTCATAAATAGTCTTGGGTTAAACCCTTTCCTTTCTTGTTTCGTGACAAGACCAACTCTTGTTCATTTCCCATTTCCGTCAATATTAGAGTATTCGAGCGTTAGTGAATTTTTATTTTTGTTCATTTGATTTTTTTGTCTATCATCGGTGCAGCCCAATAGTGTGTACCAATAATTTATACTTGGTGTGTGGTATATCTCGGGTGGGTTTAATTCATTTTTTGGAAACGAAAGTTTGTGGTAGGTACCATAAAAAGAGAACACTACGTTTTTCTCTAAATCGGGTTTAACGATTTTGATAAAATATATCCTTTAAGGATCCAAACAAAATATAGTGGTTCCCATCTCCACTATTTAAACAGTTTTGAGGTCTGGCCAAATTGGCGCACATATAAATTTGATTAAGTTGATTCACTCATTTGGGCTGTACAGAATCATTCCAAAATCCACTTTTTCTAGGGGACCTCAAATCGGACGCAATAAATTTTTGTCCCAAGACATAACTATCAATACACACACGAACACTCCACACACACACACACACACACACACACACACACACACACACACACACACACACACACACACACACACACACACGCAAGCACGCACGCACGCACGCACACTGTATGTCAGAAAGTAAAACTATCCAAAGTAGATAAAATCAGTCCCTAACCAAATATATATTCAACTGATCATATTTTACTTTCAAATTACTATATTTATACTGACAGTTCAACCCTAAAAGTATTGAATCTATTTTGTGTCTATCGTCTCATAAACTTCGAGTCGTATTACCAAATGACTGACTTTAAGTTGTCCTAAATCAACCGATATGAATATATTTTGATATTTTTTACAGTACGAGATAAGAAGCAGTTTTTTTATGAGATGTTGAAATTTATGGTACCAGGCACAAGAAATATACAGGGTGATTTACCAAGAAACTTTCAGGACGTCTACTGGTAAAAATAAGAACAAAGAAAAAACATAGGTCAGAAAAGTTTAGATTCCGTCTTTCCGCCATTTTGTTTTTGTTTAAAAATACATTATAATTTTGGAAATAAATAAGATATCGTTCAGATTTGGTACGTACATTTTTTTATCCAACGTTTTACAAGAGTATAAAAACAAACATAATGTTATACAGGGTGTTTCCGAACTCTTCTAATAAACTTCAGGGTAAAAAGAAGTCAAAAACCAAATACAACTAGGGGTATAATCTCCTTTCTTTGTCTGTTCATGCCGTATGTGTTTTTTGAAGATTTTAAATTGTAATAACTCTGAAACTAGCCATTTTACAAAACATTTACAAAAACAAGTATTTTTAGTAAATTTTATGACAAAACCGGGTGAAAAATAAATGAAATTTGGAATATCTTGTCAGGCAGTGCATGACTATGTTCTTGTCCTGTAAAGTGTTTATTTAAATTGCTGTTTGTTGTACTGGAAAAAACAACTGGTTTCATTGTTGATAAATTAACAGCGCACTGGTCAGCAGCTGATCTATTATTTGTAATAATAACAGCTGATTTGTTGAATTATTACAATCAATAAGTACTATTGAAACTGACACTTATTTCATTTCATAAAAAAATATTTTTGTACACTACTAGAATTTCAGTTAAAAAACAGTTACTGTTAATAGACAAATGTAAATAAAACCCAGTTTAACATTTATAACTAAAAAAAAATAACTTTATTTATTCATTCCATTGATGTTGCATTACCATATTCTGAAGAGGACAAGAACATGACTATGTTTTGCAGGACAAGAAATTCCAACTCTCGTTTATTTTTCGCCCACATTAAAAACATCAAAAATAACATAAAATTTACTAAAAAAAGTTGTTATGATTTTTTTGAAAAAAAGCTAGTTTTAAAGTAATTTTATTTAAAAGATTTTAATTGGCGCCATTTTCAAATGAGTTAGGTTACAATAATGAAACATAAGATACTAATTGGAACTAATAATAGCAACAATTCATCCAAATTTTGTTTAATTCTGTAGAGCTGTTTCTTAAAACAATTTGTTTTGTACAAAACACATACGGACGGACAGACGGACAACGAAAGGGATAAACCCCGGGTTGTAATACGTTTTTCTATTTATTTTACCCAAGAATCATATCCTGAATTTTGTAAGTAAAGTTCGGAAACATCCAGTATATATATAGACAATTATATATCTTTAACGTCAAATATCTCAAAAACTTTTATCTTTACAAAATATTTACAAAAGACAAGAAAAACAAGAGGATTTAAAAAAAAATTCTGCAGATTAATGGATAACCGAGTAATTAAAATAAAACTAAAAATTTAATTTCTTGGTGAGGGTAAAATTATTTTTCTTTGTATTAAAGCGGTTTTTGGTTTCGTTTGATAATTTATAATTCCTAAAACTCTAATAATTCATTTATCTTAAAATAAAAAAATAAAAAGATTCAATGATAAAATTATCAGAATTAGAAAATGTTTTGTTTAAGACAATTAAAAAGAAGTTAAATTTTTAGATTTTGTCGCGGAACACTTTTGACCTATATATTTCTGAAATATTTCTAAATACTGAATTTGTTTTAAAATCTGTATACGGGTTCAAGCGGTCACATAGAGCAAACGACAGAAAGAACCTATGTGAACCCATTCAAAATCCACAACGATTTTTTGACCCATCACATCACTTTCTTTGTACTTCGAATCTGTTAGAAAGTAAAATAGAAGCATGGATTTTTATTTACTGTATATTGAATTCCTAATCGCCTCATTTTAATATACGAGTATATTTAATGAGATACTTACTCATGTCCAGTCTGTCATTTCGCGATGAAATAATTTACGTACGTTAATAAAGTATTAAAAGCATGTAAATCGTTTGATAAACCGTCCTTTAACAACATTAAATACTAATAAAACAATTTAAAACTACATAAGATAAAGTTATGCATTTGCCTACTATATATTTGCACTACTGCCAAAACAGATTAATAGTGATTTGTGTGGTGGGTGTGTTACGGTTATACCATGTCCCACATTGATAATACCCTTTAAAGATAAACCAATGGACATGATTATGGCAAATTGTGTAATACCCTGCCGATAAAATACATTTATCTATCAGTATAGATTAACTTAAATGGTAATGGAAATGATTTTGTTTTGTTTTGCTTGGTTGTTGACCGAGTTTCATCTAACATGTTTATTAAATATTACTTCTCAAAGGTCACTATCGTGAGTTCGGTTGTGGTAATCCCAAGGGGCCTAACTGGGTCTACAATTTTTTTTTCAGGTAGTCTTGGATTAGATCACTCTTTTTCATATTTTTTATCAGATTTCTATTACCTAACCTATGTTCTCTTCCGACCCTGACGCTATTAGAGTATTTAAGGGATATTTATTTAATGTTCTTCATTTTTTATATGGCAATGATGACCTATGATATTTCACCTTTAGAAAGAAAAATTTTAACGCATTGGTGACATGTAGGAGAGATCTAGAGAGGTTTTCGCCTTGAAACTGCTTTTGTTTGCAGTTTATTGTACATACAAGGTTTTTAATTAAAAAAAACTTTAGTATATGTTGGAAATTAAGTTTCGTGGTTTCGTACACCTTTTAATATCAACAACCCCAAAATATTGGTGTTGGTAGTATTATTGAAACAGATATACATGAAAGAGGTATTGCTATTTTACAGTAATTAATTTTTTTTTAACAATAGTATAAAACTTTCTTATAAAAAGAAAAGTGTGAACGAAAGAAGTGAGTGGAAAACTAAAATTAAATACTGAGTTTTCATAAAACAATGGTGCAGTTTAACTATTAAATAACAAGAAAACGAGAAAAGTTACAACAAAGCCATTTAATATTTTTAAATCCTAACATTAAATTTTTTAATAACTAATACACTTCAATGTGGCATGCATTTGTTGCTCTACATATCCAGACGATGGTCTATTTCAGCCCACACGTTGTACATTTCTCTCTTGTCACAGTGGATACTACTTGTCTGATTATTTAACTCGGATCAGTCAAATTGCGAATTTTGTGTGAATAAACTATGTTTCTTACATGCCTCCCCCCCCCCACAAATCACATGAAGTCAAGTCTGGTCTCCTTGGAGGCAATAATATAGGGACACCTCTGCTAATCCATCTATTTGGGAACTTTATATTGAAGGCATCTCGAACAAAATGTTTTGTTGAAAATAAAGACTATTTACATTTTTCATTTCGTCGAGTTAGGAAAACAATAGCTCTCGAGCATTTCCAAGTAAACATTCCATTGATATTTCGTTTAGTGAAAGAAATGGTCCAATAACTTTTCTGTGGACAGACCACACCAAACGTTGACTTTTGGCGAATCTCTTTCCTTTAAAAAAAATTCAAGAGGATGTTGAGATCCTCAAATTCGTACGTCGTGCCTATTTACACACCCATTGATGTGAAACTTGGCTTCATCCGAAAAAATAACATCATTCAAAAATAATTCATTTTCTGCTATTTGATTCATCCTAAAAGTAGAAAATTGTGCTCTTTTATTCATATATCTGTAGTCTTGATATTTTTAAGAATTCGAATTTTGTACTTATTCCTAATTCAAGACTTCGACGAGGGAGGGAGTTTTGGGACTTCTAATACAAGATAGTTTTATGTTTTCTACTATTTGATTTGAGACTGGTGGTCTACCAGGCCTACTTTGCTTTTTAACTGACCTAGTGTTTATGCATTGCTTACTCCAACGCCGAATGTTATTTTTGTGAGGTAAAGCTTTATTAAATGTTTTTCTAAATGTCAGCTGCACTAAATACACTGACCTTAGTTCACTTAACAACATTAGACATTTAGGTTTTTCTTGATCAGAAAACAGGGCTTGAGAAGAAAACACAACCTTGAAGTTGTATTTCAAAAAATAAGGATAGCAATTAGCACAACAATCAACACAGCTGTTTCAATGAATGTAAACAAAACTGTTTGAGCTACCAGATCCAGTGGTAACAATATATATTTTTAATTTGTCTCATAACAGTTTTACGAACTACACCATCATTTTATGGAAACCCAGTATTATACGACAGAAAAATGTATACAAATTTGATTAACATATAAAACATATTTAGTATTATATTATATATAATAAAACTCTAAATATTAAATATTATACAACTCTACCGATATTATTTGGATAAAATATGAAATGAATATTATTTACTGCAAGCATCGAAAACTTTATATAATATATAATATAATAAAAACAATCCACCCAGTCTTTCAAAAATAAGTTAAAACTTTAGTTTATAGTTTAACGTAGTTTATTAGTTTTTTTTAACATAGAGCAAAATGAAGTTCAAACATTCTTTGCAATTAACGTTTATTAATTTAACGTCATATTAATGTTTTGGAAATAAATTATAGAGACTATTTTTGGTCAGATCACATGAAATATTATTTTTAGAAAACTGCATGCAGTAGTCTATATGAAGTTAGATAATCGCCAAAAATTTCGAACTCTGTTTATTGACTAAACTTCGCGTTTAACTCAACAACTGGTTTACTATAAAATCGTGCCATTTTGTCTTTTTTAATATTTTGGTTTGTTAGAAAATAGTAATATTATTCAAAACACAACTTGCAACTTGTATAATTTTTCTCAGAAAGGTGCATAGAATTTATCTGTGAAATGAAAAATGTTAGATGTAAAGGTTTTGGAGTAAGTATGTTAGAAATAAAAAAAAAATGAAGTGAAAATGCTACATAAAAGCATATATAAACCGTACGATAAATATATATTTTTTTCGAGATATACATAAGTTTTATAATGTAATTGTGAATTAATTTGGATAAAAACATAAATAAATTTATACAATTTTAATTAGGAAAAAAATAATGTTAACTTAAAAAATGGAAAAATTTAAAATTTTTTTGAAAAATTCACTTGGAACAGTAATATTTTAGAAAACTCAACTTTTTATATATCATTTTTCTCAAGACGGGATTTTGTGTACAGCAACTGAGGGTTTTAGTGGCCTCAGGAGACCGAGAAGTGATTTCCGTCGTCGTTGTAGTATGTACGTAAACACAATAACGGCTACAAAAATCAAGGTAGGAACTTGAAATTTGGTATAGAGGACTATAGTGTAGAACTACTCATTTAGAACTCAATGGAAATTCAGAAAAATAGAATTGAAAAGGTCAAAATAGCAGCCATTTTGAATAGTTTATTGTTCATATATAGTGTTATTCAAGTTATAACACCTTAAATTATATAAAATATTACAGATTTCAATTCTGCATGTAATTTTATTATGAAAAACAGTTATAACTATTATTGTTTATTATATATTATGAAACTTGATTTTTCTGATATAAGGAGTGCATCACGGACATCAGCGCAGCGAGTGGATGTTCCTTCACATAACTTTGAGTCCAGTAAAATTGAGGAGACACTGACAAAGAGTAGCGATGGAGACTTTTTAATCTACGAGCCCCGTTAGAGCCTGAACAACGCCTAATATACAGTGATATACATAATTATGATTTCTATTAAACCTGTTTAACAACTGATTTCCTTGATCTACCAGTAACAATTTAACATTTCCTACAAGGTCCAAGAAACAAACTAATGGTATTTACAATTAAAGGATCTTCTTTCATTCTTTAATGGACCCCATGAACTTGTTTTCCTTTTTACAGTAACATACATTCAATACACGTAAAGTAATTAAACGATTTCATTTAACTGTGGCCACCACTAAGGATAGACTGCGCTAACGTCCTCAAAATATTAATAAAATATTTGACAGAATCTCTCGAAGCATAATAATAGTAAACCCTTGGTACAAATTAAACCAAGGAGGAAGCAGTTTGAATGGTAAGTGTTGAAGGTACACCTGCTTTGAATCGATAATCTGTAGAATACAACTCTGTCTCAGCACAACAGTGAGGGTGATAAAGTCAACGGATGTGTTCAGCTTGCAAACGAGGCCGACTGAATGAACTATCTATGATTTCAAAACTGTTGAATTTGATCACTATTTTTGTAAATTAATATTGAGCTTGACTGAGATGTTTTAAAATTAAAATGAAATTAGAACAAAATTTGTCACAATAGCGTTTATTACATATACGCGTTTCAACGACAATATCGCCATCTTCAGTGGTGCATATACCACAATAATCAAACAATAACTCAAACTGATGATGGCGACATAGTAACGAAGATATTTTTAGCAATTCGTGTTCTTGTTTTATTTCAGTATTTTTAGGTTAGTGTTTTTCAACAATTCGACCAGATGTATTTAAATCAAAAATGTTAATTTTATTTTAGTTTAGAGCTAAAGATATATAAAGCTAAAGGTTGATTCCAGTTAAAATACTTTTTATCGAAACGGCTTAATTTTTTGAAGCTTCAAATTTCAGGCGATGTTGTACAAGTTATATTTAATATTTTGAGGTTTTTATTTTTTTATTATTCCCATATAGCAATGTTTTACTAAATTATTTGTAAAGACACATCAATTTGTTTATATTTTGTAGATTTATTTTTTACAAAAACAATAACAATCGGATAGACAAGCGATTCATCTTGAGCTCATAAAGAACACTTTGGTTCAGGTTTCATTAAAACATATAATTTAAAAAAACCATAAGAAACAATTTACTTTACATCTCTTGCTCTACAAAATGAAACTGTAAACTTGTTTTACCAGACCCACCACAACAAAAAAAAAAAGAATAAGAGATATCCTGGAACGAACACTTTAAAATTAAAATTTTACCCCATTAAATACCTTCAGGGATTCACTATAGTGAGTACTGGCGCAGAAATCCAGAGGGAGGCTACCTAGATCTACAATTTTTTTCATGTAGTCTTAGTTAAATCCCTCTCATATATAACGATCTCTTGATAAACTCTTGTCTTTTTCTGACCATGAATTTATTAGAGTATTCGAGGAATAGGGGATCTTAATTTTAAGTGTTTTTCTTCTTATTTTTATAATACATTGATGAACGAGAAATTTTTCACCTTTAAACAACAAAGGATCTATATGAGTTCAGAATATACTACAAACATTATTTCTTCCACGATTTAAGAATTATATCCTAAACAATCTTTTAAATGAAATGTTTTAAGCAAGTCAAGAAAATAAATGATTTTGGTGGCACATGCAGGCTATTAATATCCCATTTTGACTATTTTATTAGAGATTGTGGGCTGTGTTCCCACAGCTTTTATTATTTCTTTTAAATGAAAAACATTTCAGATGTCGTACAGATTAAATTAATGATTGTATCAATGAATGCATTTGCAGTTTAATTTCTATTTAGCGTTAAAGCATTCTTTATATTTTCTTTTCCTCTTTTCATAAATTCAGAGTTTTGTAAGATCGTTCTGACAATAATTCTAATCACAAAACCAAATACCAAATGTTAATAGCTATTTCTCTAAAAATAATAATACAGTATGTCAATGAAAATGGAATTTCCTTTACTATTTTTGTTTTTTCTTCAACTCCCATCATTTACCAAAAGAATGAAAACAGAAAAATCACTTGATTTATGTAATACTTATATTTTTTTTAACTATTTTATAACTGACACTAGAGTATATGTCAGTAGAGTTTATGTGCGTGTAACAACTGAGTTGTAACGTTGTATTGTTTTAGTATGATAGAAATTATGCAGTTTTTTGTGAAAAGTTGTTGATCTCATTTATATGGTGATTGAAGTTGACACAGGTGCAGCTCATTACATTTGTATGAGTTCCATAAATATTGTTCCCTCAATCTATAACATCCCAAATACGAACTTTGCCAAAGTTGATAGCTTACTTTACACAGCCTGATGTTTGCTTTTCTAATTTTCTAGGAGTTATTTGAGCCATGCCCTGGTTCTCTTTTTCTAGGCTTGCTCTTTTGGCCTCTTCTTTTATTCTTAGTAAGATGGAGGATGCTGGCCTCCTATTTTCCCAAGTTTGTCTGTATAATCTTTTCGTCTACATCCGTATTCCTTGGCATCCAGTGGAAGGTTACTTTGTTGTTTGTTTATGGTATGTATGTTTTCCTATGTAATCCCTTACCATCCTTGAACTGAAGATAGGAGATTTCAGTGCATTGATAGTTGCATGGCTGTCTGGAATGATAGCTATGCCATGATTGCTGTATCTTGTAGATATGTGCATAACTCTCTATTACACGGATTTCTGCTTGAAAGATGCTTGGTTTCCCGTAGTTTCAGAATACTTAGTTCTTGGCCCAAAGACTCCAGTCTCACTGTCGTTTATGGTTTTAGACCCGTTTGTATACCATGTACTTCCTTCAGGTAGGACTTGGATTCACTGCTCCATTTTTATCGTATTTAATTCAGTACGAGTCTCGTGGAAGGGTGATTTGGTTAGTCGCAAACAAGGCCGTTTTCTATACGAAAATTTAAAAACGCATTTAATTTCTTTGAAAAGCTTTCGTAACGCAGCAACCATTCCTAAGAAACAATGAAGCACTTTAAACTGTGTGGTTGGAACCGTCAAAGAAGCAAGTATGTCCACA